>OY998131.1:19389635-19896124 GCA_963921915.1 Hyposoter dolosus | reverse complement strand
TATTCACTCTCGTCGACAAACGCCACGCATCATCCTCGTGCCTGTTTCTACCGATGACACGACGCGAGACAATTTCTCGGGCCTGCTTCTTTCGAAAGATCGCGCGGGATTTGTTGAGAATGATTTTTATAAAATTCGCGAACGACGGTCGATCAGACGCTCGCACTGCGGACGAAGCCCCGTGAGAAACGTTTTTGAAAGCGGTATCAAGCGTGACTGATGTCTTACAGCGATGTATACAACTACGACGCGACCCGATATCGAATCAATGACTCTCGATCTCGTATCTCTTGTTTTTTATCGCTGCTGCTAACGGCATCGTTTTTCCTGGCTCTTCTGGCAATAAATGGCAATAATAGACAGTCCAACAAATTTTAAGAGAGAGGGGAGCTGTTCCGAAAGTATTTTTTTCCGTGCCGTTTATGCGCGAGCGTTATCACTATTAGCCGTCAAGTTGGCGATGACGTACTCCGCGTTGACTCGTTCTCAAGCTAAAACGATATCTCTGTTTTTCGTTTTTCTTTTTTTTTCCATTGATTCGAGCATTTCGTTCAAGTCCACGTGATATCACTCCGGGAATTTACGAATTCAAAATTCGATTGATAATTGAGACTCGAGGAAAAATGAATTGAAATTCAAAAAAAGAGAAAATGACAGGACGATCGATGACCGCAGTTGTTACATTTATTGCTCGCGCGTCTCCCGGGGCTGAATGTTAAGATTCGAATGGCGAGAAAATAACGGAATGTAACGAGACAGCAAGAATGTTTGGAGAGAGAAATATGTTCAGCCGTAGACTTCATTGTCTGGAGAATCTTAGATTCGTTGTTGTCTATAAACGCCAGAATTGTCGTCATCATCGTCATCGTCGTCCTCGGGATCTTGAACACCGGTAACGACGTGCCAAGTAGTCCCTTGACGTTGATCATGATGCACGACACTGGGACCGACGAAAACGTCGCTGTTATTCGCTATAGGCCTTATCGTGCCGATCCACTGACGTTGATCGTCGGGCTCATCACGCACCTCGTTCTGTTGTCTCTGCTGATGCTGATGATGATCCAAATGCTGATCGAGATGATGATGATGTTGCTGGTGGCTCACATTGCCACTAGGCATTGTGTTCTCGCTGGTGGTGGTGGTGGTGGTGGTGGCGGTGATGTTGATGGTTGCGGCGTTGTATGCCGCAGCGGCAGCGGCTCAGGCAAGTGCGTACGGGTGAGTAGCGTGATGTCACAATCCTGGTGCAGCGGTGGACGGAGGTGGCGGAGGTGCGCTAGAGGTTGTAACGCTGCTGGCGTGATGATACAAGGGACTTTCGTAGTAATCTTGGTGATGGTTGGACATGTTGTGCATAGTGGCGGCTGGGTTAGGACCAGGGTGCATGCCGTTGTGATGATGATGATGTCCAGGTGGAGCGCCGTGGAGATGAGGGTGATGGGTGGAGACGTAATTGGCGTAGCTCTGGTGCAAAGGTTCGTACATCTTGAGATCCGGTGGCTTGGTGTCCTGTGCACCGGGCGAATTACCTGCCGTCGCGCCGGGGAATAACCTCCCGATACTGAACGGAAGACTCGACGCAGTATTGGGTGATTCTTGTTTCAAGCTGCCAGACATCCCATGGTGAAGAGCCGCAGGATCCGAGAGTAAATGTGGGTGAAGACTCCGACCTACCATGACTGCGAGTTCGTCGTGAGTAGCGCCGAGATCAGGCCCAAGCATACCACCGATATCCGTCGTGTCGCTCTTCAGGCTGCCATGATGCTGATGAAGACCAGAGCCGTGATGATGGTGATGGTGGTGATGCGACGAAACGAGAGAGTGCAGATCTTTGTCGTCCTGCTGCTGAGGTCCGTGCCCGTGCAACGAAGAGGGTGTTTTTTTTCCAGCAGCCGCTGCGAGGATGTGATCGTGTTGCGACGTAGGACTATTGTGTCCACCGGCGCTCGATGGCGTGTGATGCTGTTGATGCTGCTGATGCTTGGTCGATTGCCGCGACATCTCCTTCTTCTCGTCCTTGAATCTTTTCTGTCGGCGAAGATAACAGCCGTTCTCAAACATATTGCCGCTCTCCGGATGCAACGTCCAGAACGAACCCTTTCCCGGCTTGTCCGGTGTCCTCGGCACCTTGACGAAACAATCATTGAAGCTCAACGAATGCCTTATCGAGTTTTGCCAGCGCTGCTGATTTTGCCGATAATACGGGAAGAGATCCATTATGAACTGATAGATTTCCGACAAGGTCAACATCCTCGTCGGTGCATTTTGTATTGCCATCGTTATCAGGCTTATGTAGGAATACGGTGGCTTCGCATGGGGGTAGTTTCTTCTGTATGATTTGTCAGTTCGGGCACGTTGCAGGGCCGAATTTGGCGAGTCCGGTTCGGCCAAAGATAACGAATCTCTGGTAACACCGGCTCCGCCGCTCGGAGTAAGCGGACCATAACTGACGGCACTCATGCAAGCTCCACCTCCACCCATTGATCCACTTCCGTAACCACCCATGCCACCGCCACCCATTGACGCCATACCCATCGAACCCATCGTGCTCATGTTGAAACCACCTGCTCCTTGGGGACTACAACTCGGTCCAACACCAACACCCATTGACATACCCATCGCCGATACGCAACCCATGGAATTAATTGAACTGTACGTCGGAGCCATGCTACCCATGCTCGTCATGGCAGCGCTTGTCATGGCTCCGCCGAGGCTGCCAGCGTCGCTGTACAGCTTCTGCGACTGTAACATTGTCATAGAGACTCACTTTTGCGATCTTTCACACTCTCCCCGAAATAATATTTCCCTCTCGTTTCCCTGTTCCCCGAGAGATTCTTCGTCAAACTGGAAACATCAGTCCGACGAATCAAGCACGCCGATTAAAACGGCACGCTTATCAAACCTCTTTATTCTTCTCTTTTATCTCTCGCGAGATTCCAATCCCTGATTACTATTTTTTCAATCCACAAATAACTCGGAACGCGATCGCTGGATTTCAGTCGTCCATCCGTATCGCTTCACAATTGTCCGTCGAGGCTTCGTCGTCATAAACCTTTACTCCCAATTAATTATAAATAGTCTCTGCCAGCAGCGGACGAACAACTCGAACACCGTTCGACGTTGCGCCCTTCTGAGTGTTCAAACTTTTAAACAATAACACTGTTGGCGTTTTTTCGACACTTGACAATCTACTTCGCGTCGAACTGTCGCTCGATCCAGATTGACGGAAAGTCTCGGACACCTTCATTCGTTTCTCGGACTCCGATAAGACGGTCAGCGATTATTGACGCAGCGAGGAACTAACAACACACCAAGATCAACAATTCGCGAACAAATCACCAAAACCTATGAAGCACCAAAAAACAACAACGGAAGCGGAAGAAAACACACTCGCGAATAAGGTCGAGGCGCGATTGAGCAACGAATATCCACGGACACACGGCAGCCGGGACCAAAGCCCCGATTCGATAGTTTTGCCCGACGCACTATGTGCGTTGTTCTTCCGATGATAACCGAATCAAGCGATTCTCGATGATGTTTCGCTCTGCGACACGGATAATTGTTATCCCAACACAAACTATATAACACACACTTGTCGACTGCTTAGACAGCAGATAGAGAAGGAGCCCCGGTTGGGCTTGAAAGAGGACACACCGGGCCTGCGAGGATAGAAAACAACGGTCGTCGTGTACGCGTTTTTCGCCTGTTTGCAAGCTCTCTCCCGCGCGCGCCCTCTCTTCTCACTCTCTCACTCTGTGTGTAGTGTGGATGGAGGCCGGTTAGCGAGTGTACTCCGGTACTCTTGAGTCGCCGAGTCTTGTTCAAACAGTCCCCACCATGGAACATCGAGTTTGGTGCGTGCAGAGGCAACGCCTACGACCCTAACCGCGTCCATTGGGGAGCGCAGGATCCCCGCGACCCTTAATCATCGACGAATCGTGATGGGAGCGAGGCGTGAGTCGAAGCCCCAGGCGAGAGGTTTGAGCAACGCCCATTCGTCGACGCGACGTTCCAAAGGCTTTTGAAAAATAGCTCGTCGCGCATGCGTTCCAACGCGAGCAGCACGTTCCGGGCGAGAGACGAAGACGGAGATTACGTGAGGCGCGAGCGAGCGAAAGAGAGAGAGAGAGAGAGACCAAGGCATAGAAATGGTTAACGCGAGCGAGCAGCGAGATCACGTCGTCCCTGGGTTTGTGACTCGCGCTTGCCTGCTTGCGTAATTTTGCACCGACGTCGTACGATCGTCCCGGTATCCGGCGACTTTCTCGATGAAACTGTTCTCGTCATCGCCCTCGTGTTCAGCCTCGTCGTCGTTGTTCACAATGTCAGGTCAATTGACACCGACGTTTTACACTTTTCGATGTTTCTCGCGTTTCGCGATATTCGCACGGTGTGCTCCAATGCGCCGTTGATTCGATCTTAATGCGCCGATTGCAATGGCAACGTGTCAACGCGATCGGCTATAAAAATGAGAAATCTGTCAAATTTTCTCCTCCTCGAATCTCCGAAAATTTTATCGTCAGCATATACGAACGCGACGATCAATTCCGTTAAATTCTGTAAAGTTGAGTTTCGCCGGAGCGGTCGAGTGCTCGGAAATCGCGCGTCGCCCTTGTTCGTTGGATCGACGACGACGCCGCCGCCGCCGCCGCCGCTCATTTGGTGACGACTTATTAGCGCACGGATGCGGAATCGATTATGCAGAAATGCGAAAAACGCATCAGCTCGAAATACACCAAAAGAAATACTCGCACACACGTGGGCAAGTAAGCAAATTTGTTGCCTTGTTAATATAAAGAAACGATTGATGCGCGTGCTAGTGGCAAAGAAAAAAATAGCTGCTAATGCAGGAATGAAAGACTAAAACCTGTTTCTTTATTCTCGTCGCTGATACACACGTGAGATCTTTCCTTTTATACACAAATTTTTCAATTCTCTTTTTCCAGATACTCGTGTAGGAGAACTCTGTCCAATAAGCAGCACAGCTGCAATTTTCTCTAAAAATGACTCGATGAATATGAAACGGATCGGAGATTCGAGTGTTTAACGTGCAGCGGGTGAGTCGTTGCGTTTTTCCCCTGAATTTCGCAAAAATACGAACATTCTCCCGTTCCGCGGTCTTGACACTTTATTTTCTTACCATTTTCCTATTTTTATTTTATTTTTATATTCATCTCAACGCACCAGCATCATTTTTAAAAAAATACTGCGCCAATTTTCTTTTTTTTTTTTATACAATTTTTTGGCAATATGTCGTTGTTTGCACTGAATCTGTCTTCATTTTTTTAATCGATCATTTTTTAGACTCCGGTTATGAATGGAGACTCCGCGAAAAGCGATTCTAACGTTCGTGGATGCGCGTCTATATATATATGTTTGTGTTTAAAAACGGCGAGATAACGCTCGTAATAAGCTGCGCGCGCGCCATCGCTCCCTCGTTTTTCTGCCTTTACCTACGTTAATAGATCAACTCCAACGGATCCTTCTAAATGCTACGATCTTTATCTGTCAATATAGATTGTTTACTTATACTTTAGTTGCTCTCAAATTGTGTACTTGAACAAACACTCGTGTGCTTATCCGGAGTCGATCGTCTCTCGTGTTGTGTCTATATAAACCGATGTTTCTGCGGTGGCCTCCCTCTTTCTCTATTATTTTCAGCATTTACATGAGAAACGTATGAATAAGTTGAAAGATATTCAAATTTTTGCAGTGTGGAATGTGCTTTTTTTATTCTGGGTCAGCAAGGCCATTCGCGATCGTGAGAGAAATATTGATGGCAAGCGAAATCAATCGCTCCTGGCAGTTCGGCTAAATAAATTTTAGGCTTATCGTGATAAAATTTATTGCAATCGTACGCGAGTTTTATTTTATTACGTTTTTAACGGATATATCGTTATAAATTTTATTCCTTGACAAACCTCCTCGGCTGCCTCACTTTCAACTCGTTCCTTTATTTTCTGTTTTTCCTCGCGAGTAGCTTCCTCTACATTTTTATCATTAGATAACGGAAATGATTTCTCATTCAAAAATATTGTTTGCGCGCGCGTCCTCTTATCGATATTTTGATTGAATCTTGAAGATTTTATGCATCGATCGATCTTTATGTTTGGACGTTTGTGTATATGCATGAACTACGAACAGACAGAGATTTTAATGCACAATTAATTGTCCCGACGATTAATCGTTCCTCCGCGGTTTTGTAAATTATCGGTTAATAGTGAAAAACTCTGAAAATCACAGTCAGAGAGTCTTGATATGAAAAAATCATCGTTTCGGAATAGTATCAAGTGACGACCTTGAATTTTGAACAATCTTTAGTTCGCAGAATGTAAATTTTCACGAAAACAAAACAAAGTTTCGAGCACATGCCAAAAATTGTTGAAATTTTGAATAATTGCTGAAAATTTTTGAGGATTAATTAACTCACTTAATCGGATCTAAATTGATTGAGATAATTACAAAATTCTCTACAATTTGAGTTCCGGAATAATTACTCGAATGAACTACTCTGTAATATACGGAAACTGCCATTATTATCGATGAACCAGAAACGCATTACATCGTGTCTGGGGTCGTTGAACAAAATAATTGAATTATTTTGATGAAATTTAATAAAATTTGGTCAATTGAAAAAAAAAGCATGAAGCGCAGAGAAAAGGTTTTTACTAAAAATTCATCTGACGTTCGATCCCATAGTCTGGACCCGTGTTTATGTAGTTGGCAGAAAATAAGTGTACGAAAAGTTTTTATTGCCCTGGTATTTAGCAGTCTGGGGATGGTTCTTTGGTACTTCCGGTGCTTACACAATACATACGTATTAGGCAAACATATATTTATGGGCATTTTTCGATCTTGTGGTTTCGGAACTCAAACAAATCTGGTATTACGTGGAGAGTATCCCGTAGGATTATCTATACGGTACGTCTCTGTCTCGCCGTGTTTCTCTTTCTCTGGCGCACAGTGCGGAAGCCGATTCAGTGCGAAGAGGACACGACCCGAAAAGGAATAAATTTTTTTTTGCGCCCTTCCCTTGGTTCATAAAGCCCTGGCAACGGCGGCCTGGTACGGGGAGAAAAAAAAATCAAC
Source organism: Hyposoter dolosus (assembly GCA_963921915.1). NCBI lineage: Eukaryota > Metazoa > Arthropoda > Insecta > Hymenoptera > Ichneumonidae > Hyposoter > Hyposoter dolosus. The sequence goes on along the minus strand of OY998131.1, from coordinate 19,889,035 downwards.
AATGTGCTGGACACGAGTAAGACAAAGAGGGACAGGAGCCTATACAGGGCGCCGTTGAGGGCGCAGGGGGTTGAAACGGGGCTGCAAGTTAGTTGAGCGTCAGAGAGTTATGATGAGAGAGGACGCTATGGCATCAAGAATATATATAGCACAAACAGGAGCAGAGGACGAGAAGTGAAAAATGAGAGTGAGAGAGAGAGAGAGAGGGAGCTGCTTGGACGAGAAATAAGCGAGAGGAGGAGCAGAACGAATATCCACGCGTTGGAAAGGGAAAGAGCACACGGAAGCTCGAGGTGAACAAAAAAAACCGCGAAAGCTCTGATATAGTGGAGATATGGCGAGCGCGCCAAAGCTTCGACAAATATCGCAGAACTTTTTTTTTTTTGTTTTTAACGAGCCTGCTGGTGTGCGCCTCGATCCAGTCGATCGAGCTGTACATTGTCTATGTCTATGGATAGTAAGGATAGTATTAGTGGATAGTATGTTATAGCATCGCCAAACGAGACAGCACATTGGCATAGGAGAAATAAAAGAGAGAGCAATACCCAGCGAGAATGAGGGAACGAGAGCTTTTGGGTTCGTTCGAGTAATTGAACCGCAGAGCAGGCGCCTCCGTCCGGACACGCCATAAAACGTGCCGCGAGAGTCCGGAAATGAATGTCCCCGCACCTATATGTATACCGGCCTGCACAAAATTATATCAACCCCTCCCTCATCCCTCCTCTTCCTCTTTGCAAGCCTTCTTCTTCCACGAAGCCGTACGAATTAACAACCATCCCTTAGCGCACTTCTACCTCTCCTGGGAATATGTCATTCCTGTAAAAAGTCGAAAGACGATCTCTTCTCTCCACACCCGAGATAACTTCTTTTTTAACCTTTATATTATCTCTCAAATATCAATTTTATAATCGCTTAAAAGACCTCCATATCACTTATGGGAATAAAATTAAACCCCATTGCACTCTCTAGTCGACCTACGCGAGCTCTGAATATATTTTCACACACTGAGCTCTCTTTCTGTCTGTAATATTTATAATTACTGGTTCAGGTTTAATTTAATCAACAAAAATGATTTACGATAATTCTCGATCGATGCAAATCCTTCGTTCGACCGTGTGCTTCGTTACAAATAAATAAATTTCGACAATCGAAACAGCTGCGACGGCCAATTTGTAACAAAATTGTGAAAAATGTTAAAAAATTGAATTAAAACTAAATAATACAAATTTGTAAAAATTGGCGTGTGTCAAAAGTTAAAAAAAAAAGCTTTGTAGGAAAAATCTACGTCATTATAATTTCGTCTATAAATTTTCTGAAAATTAACTGAATTTTAGAAAAAAAATTTATTCTCCAGCGTAAGTGCTCAGCCCCGCTGCTCGAAATTTTCTATGGAAGCGTAATTCTCATGATATGATTTTTCTATAGGGTTTCGATCCCCACGATATCCATGAGAAAAACAAAAGGAAAGATTCGGTAAAGATTATGAAATGACACATATTTTGTAACGGTGTACACGAATCAGGATTATCACCCATGCGGACCACGCGAGGTAATACAGTAGAACGTATCATCGTCGCCGCGTCTTTATCGAGCCGCACGAATTGTTTGCCCAATGAAAATATTGTTTCTGCAAACAAAGCGTCGCGACGATGCATCTCTCGCTACCTCTCACCGCGTGTATATTGCCGATTGTTAGAATATCTATACATAGATATACACGTAGGTATAAATATCGACATCGACAGGAATATATCTAACGGAGAAAGAAAATATATATACGAGGCTCTAATGGATTCACGACAAGTGGCATTTCCTTTATAAGCATTTCAGCAGTTTCGTTCATCTCGTTGTATTTATTCTCATCGCACTAAATTCAACTCGTCTCTTCATTGGGTCGAATAATCATTTCCGAAACTCCTTAGCAATGAGGATGAGAAAAAAATCAGGAGTGTTGATTTTTTCATTGCACGGATTTTTTCGCTCTGAAGGAAAATCGTCAAGTACACGCGATGGACTGCAAACTTTTTCCTCTCGACGATTTTTATGCTGTGTGCTCGATAATTGTCCGATCGTCGTTTCTCGTGGCATTGGAATATTGAATTATTCCGACATATTACTTCGTCGATAAAGTTCCATTTGCTCAAACGATTATTTTGGTAAAAAGATCGATCGATCAAAACGAGAAGGATATCAGAAAAATCGAATATTTTCTCATCCACAGCTTCTGGATATTGGGCATTCCACGCGAAACGGTTTTATGTTTGATCCTTACATTTTTTTTATTCGCCTGCAAAGCCAACGTGTTATAAAGCGCCTGGAAAAAAATAGGAGCAAAAATCTACGCACGATCGAATCGGTTTCAAAAATTCTTTCATTTTGGCCAAAAATTTTTCGTGATTTTTTTGAGAAAAATGGAAATGGACTAAAAGTTTCAAAAAAAATTTTGTTTTTTAAATTCATTTTATTAATGCCACTTGACGGTAAAGAATCGACTCTGGAAAATTTTTCCAGTCGGTTAATTTCACCAGAAAGTTACCGATGACCGGAAGAAAAAAAAAATCTCGTCTCACAAGCGAATCGACATAAAAACAAAACGAAAGAGCGTTTTCCAATGGATCGTTCGGCAACTAATAATTTGAGCAAAACATCGAAGACTGAGAAGAGGGTCTCTGAACTGAAAAGATTTTCCATGGAATGTTCCATATATAATGGTAAATACTGTGTCTTGTTGATTTGCCTTCAGAAACGATTATAAGTGATAGTCATCGATCGATAATCGATGCATAGCGTGCTATTGTTTCTTTTTCTCACGAATAAAAATAGAAAATTGACGATTTTCATTGTCAACAGAGATATCACGAAAGAAATCGATAAAACGGTCAAAATCTTGTTCCGTCTAGCCACGAGATATGTTTTAGGAACAAAGACTTTTTATCATAATCGCAAATAAAATCAAAATGTCGTCATCGTCATTACGATAAAAATTTCAATGCGCTTGTAAATACTCGTACACGATGAATCGCCGATTCCACACTCCGGGTTGTGATTGATTAGATTTTTTTCCACGTAGTTCGAAAAGATTTCTCGTCACGTGTCATTCGCTGTTCGTAAAATCAATAAAAATATCAAAACACGTTGGGAATTAATGAAACGACGCAGGAACGCGAAATGAACGATGCAACCGACACTTTTGCCTGCACAAATTTTGTGTAATTCTTCAAATTGATTAATCGTTGATTCATCAAATTTATTCTTCCAGCTCCCCAAACGATTAAGAGACTCGTGTTCATTTATGCAACCCAGTCACGTGATGATCGCAATCGCATTGTCAGTACTCTACGTAATTATTTTCAATTTACTCCCCGCGACGTTTAAATTTCAATTATTTTTTCCCTAAAATCGATTTTGTAAATTAATTCCGAATTCCCTTCTCATTTTTCGCTTTCTTTTCCAATATTATTCGTTGCAATTGTCAACCACATTCCTCAAGAGATTCTTAAAATAAAACTAACGTCGTCCAGTAACAAATGAATTCCCTTTTTTTTTTAAATAAATAAATAAAATTTCCAATATAGCGAAAAGTTTGAGTTCAGAAATTCAGCAAAAATATCCAATTCCTCATCGATATACGTGTCGTGAATACCCTTAACGGTATCTCCGAAGAATCGTCACCAACTACATATTTCGTAACAGTGTCCGAATGCGTACGTCGCTCCTTCGAGATTTTATTAATTGATAGAAATTAATTTATTCTCTAAATTGAAAATAGCGACGTCTCATTGCCGAAAATAAAAGTATTTTATCTTTTTATAAGATGAAGCGACTGTGGGGACTTGAAGAGATAGAAACGATGGAGAAGAGAGTATATGGCGAGGTTATATTGAGCTTGTCCAATATTGTAAGAGTGGATCCTTCAGAACATTCTATTAAACTTTATATACACATGTGTGTCTGTGTGTGTGTGTGTGTGTGTGTGTGTGTGTGTGTGTGTCTATATATATTTACATATGCATCTACCTGTGAAGGAATACAACGACGTGGGTGGTCGAACCGCCACTAGCACTTCGTATATATTAACACCGATGATAACTCGTCACACAAGAGAAAGGAGCGAGACGAACAACGGGTATATATTAAGACCCTTAAGTTCTGTAGCTTTTTTTTTGTTCCATGTTCTCTCTGACGAGTGTAGGAACAATACATGGGAAATGGAAGGAAACAAAAATAATATACCATGGAGAGAAAACACACGTATTGATACAGGGTCCTTTTTTTTTTAAGCAGTGCAGTCGTAATTTACATCGAATTTAATAATTTTACTATTTCGAGCGAAGATCGATGTGGCTTCTTTCTCGTTCGTTGGCAATTGGAATTTTTATATCGCCATAGAAATTGGCGAGGAGGGGGAATTGTCAGGAAACTGCAAATTTGACGTCGAGCTCGGAGTGCTCTGAATTTTTTTATTATTTTTTTTTTCGTCTAGCTTTTGGAAACTTTACACGTTGCAGAGTTTAGCTTTTTAACGCATCAATGAACCATTTAGTTGATTTTTTTTTCTATTCGTCACGTGCAGCAAAGAATAGCTATGATAGATTTGTTGGAAAGGATTTAGAAATAATTGGATGTCTCAAATCGATCGATTTATTGCTTGAGAGATCGCGTCTCCATTTGTTAGAGAAAAAAAATTGTTTTTTCGATTATTGACGATTACAAAATGTCATTTTTCGCATAAATTGGATAAGGAACATTCAGCACTACAAAAAGTTTTAAAAAAGCGTTAAAATGAAAACACATAATCATGTGTTCACGGAGCGATACATTTCGATGTTTGGAACGAGCCCTTAAATCGTAGCGATGAAAATAGGAGTGGCAGCCGAAGGATCGAGGCTTGGCAGGAAACTTTGTAAATCGTGGCAAAGCATCTCTAGGCAATTATTACAACTATCATAATTGTGTAGATATGCGTGTACTCGTGCGAAAACATGTGCAATGTGTGTCAGGGTCTAATCGCGGGATGCTCTCGTGAGCAGGTTGGAATTTATGCGATAGCACGAGAATCCCAAGAGCGCACGTAATCTCGTGTAAATAGAAAGAACTGATTTTTCTCTTGAGTTTTCGACCGCGTGACAAACGTGTATTTGACGTCGATATTTTCTTCATATTTCAAAGGGATTCCTCACTCGTTTTTCTTGGTTTCGCATTTCTTCTGTTTTTAGAGTATATACAGTACGCCCAGGAGAGCATTTCTGATGTTTTCGAACGTGCCCCAGAGAGCGTGGCACCTGATTTCGTCGGTATGTTTATTGGCGAGCTACAGATTTGAAAAGTCGAAAGGAAGAAAAAGGAGCGTCGTTTCTCGAAAAACCCCATCAAAGAATTGACTTTTTGACGCTTAAACACACGCGCTCACAGCGACCCATACATCGACACACAGCTATGTTCGTACGTGTGCCTTTGTACGTTTGTGTGGCTCGCTGCTATGTATGCAGTAAGATTCGAACCGCAAACGGCAACGTTTGTTGTCTCTGAGCACTGAAACAACAAATCTCGCATCAGCCCCTGTGCTCTCCTTGTACAGCCTCTTCAGTGTCCTCTTTTCACAAAACACCAACCGGACCTTCGTAATCGCGTGACAGGTACTTTTTTCACCCTCGGACTCAACCAGCCCCGTGTCTTTCTATAAACGTTCGCTTTTGCGGCCACACACTCGCCACGGAATACCAGAACATCCCCGAATTATTTTTCTTAAGGGCAGATCGATCCCCATTCTTCACGTTCGCCCTCTTCAACTTTTTTTTTAGGTCACGACAGTGTCCTTCAAGATTTCTTGACAAGACACTTATATTTTTTGAAAGCATAGATTTCTCCGTTTCGATTCCTTACGATAACTGTTGAGGCATTAATTATCGAAACTTAAATAATTAAAGCCCTCGATCTGTCTGTATCGGTTTGTTGATTATTAAGGGTAAAAACTCGGTGCGTGCTTCTCGCGATTTCCAAACTGTCTACAACGAAAAATAGACCCTGACCATTTTTTTTATGAACCAAAGAGTACAATTCTGCATTCCCAAATACAAGAAATTCCAAAATCGAGCTAGAAAATGCTTTTTTGTTCGAAATTATATTTCCCTGCAGTAAAAAATGCCTAAAAGTTCAAGGTCGTCCCTAAATTCTATTGCGTATATACACGGAATTCTTCCACGGAATTGCATGCATTTTCTCAAAAAGAAAACTGTTCGTTTTTTTTTTTTAATATTTTTCCGTTCCTTTTAATTTTTTTTTTTTATTTTAATACGTTCAGTTTTTTGGAGCGGCAGTTTTTATCAAAGGGTTGTTACCCTAAAAAACCGCGGAATGGAAAATGAATATTCGATATTTCGTTAACATCGAAGAATTCTGAAAAATACACATGTTCGCGGGCTCCGGAGCTGGTAAAACCCCTTAATAGTAACAAAGACGCCAGCAGGTCTGGTTAATGGGAGAAATGCGATGGTATAGCAGCAGCATGTGTTTGTGTGGTCTGCGAAGTGTTATTATGTTGGAAGGATCCTTGAAATTGACCTAGTAAAGGATTAAGATCTGGAAGTGCATATAATCCGAAACAGAACCAGCTGATCTCAAAATTAGTTGAAGAAATTTTTCGTAAGCATGTACACGCACGAGCAAGGAATGTCATGTAAATGTACGAAACGTTGACTTCGTAATGCGCTGTCACAACATTTGTTTCGACGAGCGACAGCGCGAGGAAGAAGAAAAGCTGAGCGATTTGGTAAAGCGCGCGGTGCCTGATGTTTTGGTACTTTCTTCTCGTTAAGATACTTAATGAGGGAAAACGACCAAGTGACAAAGTTTTCCCAGAGGGCGGAAAAACCCACGGTATTTTCGCACCTAGACGAAAATTTTGTGCTTGAAATAATGCTCCACGACGCCGGATCCGAACTAGTCGACTTTTTTTTTACTTTCCCTTGGCGCGACCAAGGATTCGACACGTAATACACGCTCACGCCATCAGGATTATTTTCTTTATTAAGGCTGTTCCATCAGTATATATATATATACGCATATGTCTGTGTATATAATTATGGCACGTATAAACGAGGAATGTGTGAATGGGTGCTCAGTCGGAGGATAATCCAAAGACCGGTGCGATAATCCACAATCTCCGAACCCACAGGACGCCAGGCCAACATGAATTTCGACCAGCACTCATATCGTAGTAAATTGCATAAAACCGCCACCGTCCGGAAAACATTTCGAAATTTCTATGCAGAAAAAAAAAAACCACGCAATTTCTCCGTAGGTAAAACATTGTCGCCGTTTGGGACCGAAAAAAAAACTGAAATTTCCGCAACCTCGATAATTACGGTTCACACACTGACGATCATTTATGTACGTAGGTCATAAATAAGCTTCTTGGCAGAGACACTGAAAACACAATTTTTAATGGAAAAACGATCGATATTTTATTGATAACAAGTTTCTTGTCATTTCGATCTTACGATTTGGTGAATTGGCAAGTATGACCTTTCACAGTGACGCGACAGAACTTGGTAAAAATTTACACAGATATTCGAAACAATTAATAATTAATTTGTCAGTTAATTGAAAAATGATCTTCTTTTTTTTTATCAGCTTTGAAGAAAAAGATGAAGTTTTTTTTTTAGTTTTTGCGGTTCATATATATTATGTGTCAGGAATGAGGAACGCAAAAGATCGATAGAAGACCATTTAAAAAGCGATGATACGAGTGTGCTCTATCAACTCCGAGGAGACGCAGGGACCAGCACACCGAGGGGTTATGTCTCGTCGTACGCGTGCCTCGGCGAGGTTTTCCCAGATTTGCAGCCCCGAATCGCTCAACGCCCCGAGCATTTCTCTCTCTCTCTCTCTCTCTCTCTTCCTCCCTCTTTACTGTATTTGCAACCAGGTCGCACACGCACACACACACACTGCCATATATATAAACATATTCCACCCTCTTGGAATCTTTGCTACTGAAGCAAAAATAATAGACCGAGAGTGACGTTCGACCCTCGAACTGTGCACATCTCACGTCTTCGTATCGCTCTAGCCATGAGAAATTGAAAAGTTATGTGTGTATCACAAAAAAATAATGAAAACACACTCAATTTTCATGAAATTCATGATTTTCGATCGAAAAATTGTTCCATTTCAATAATTCATCAAATTTACAAATTTGATTGGTCATCCTTGAGGTGCGACGCTCGATTCGTCCGTCGTTCACCAATGCGTCTGGTTCTGCTTCCTAGGATTTGCCTAAAACGATTGCATTGATGATGTTGAATTTCTCACATTTTTTTTCTGCGCAGATCGCAAACTTTTTTGAAAGAGAAATAACTTTTTTTTTCTACTCGAAACTTTGATTTATTTTTACGTTTTACGTTCTGCATGCACAGTGGAAATTGCCAAAAATTCGAGGTCTTGACTCTGATTCTATGGAGTAACGATAATTTTTCGATTTTCATTCTCGTCATCCATCGCGTTTCTGTCAGAGGCCTGAAAAATATATTACGAGAGATTTTTCAACCAGTTAACGAAATGGGAAAAATTTGTAACCCGCAAAAGATCGCGCGAGGAACAATAGAAATTTTTCAGCTGTAGGCTTCCCCGGGGGTATTTTTCTTTCCATTGAAAGTTCAGATCGATAAACAAGGCCATAAAACTTGAAGAATGAGTCATTCATCCTCGATCGTACTATTTTCTGTATGAGCAGTTAAGGGTCAAAGAGAGGAGAGGGCCACGCGAGGACCTGTCAAGATTGCTGATGTTTTTTCTTCAATGTTCGGTAAATGCAGCAGTGACGATTTTATGATCGTGTTTACAAGTTGCAAGTGCCGAGGATGCGTCACTCTCGCTGCTACTCGTATAATTATATATTCTGGATCCTCTAGTTTGTAGCCTTTGTAAAGGGGCGTCGTAGGTCACCGTTAGGAGCATGCAAGAGACCGTTGCCAAGAAATCTTATCCTATTAAGCACTCAGCTGACAAAAATATAATCATAACAAACTTAAGCTCGAAAAGGAATCGTGTCAATACTACAAAAGACATTGAAAACTGGAAAAAAAAAAAAATTTTCACCGTCACATAGTTTCCTCTATGAGGAAGCAAGAATAATGAATCTCGTGATGAATTTGGAAACGACGTTCAATTATCTTCTCTCTAGCAGTAAACAAGGTTCATCCCAAATTTTGAGTCACTCCGAGTGACGAGATCCTTACCGTCCAATTTATCTGCGACAATGACTCATTTTTGTTCCCTTCAGGATAAGATTAAATAACACTCCAATAAATTACAGTAAAAAAATAAACGATTTGCATTTTCTCCATCAACGAATTTTGGAATTTAAAAAAAAATAGCGATAATCTTTTTTTGTTATTCATCGAAAACGATTTCGTATTTTCAGGAATTTTTTCAAAGAAAACGAACAAGAAATTCGAAAGATTTGATAAATTTTCATGAAATTTCGCAACGCGATGAATCTATGGAATTATTAAGGAAATGAACGCGATCGATGAGAGTAACGATTCAGAATGATACGTAAAAAAAAACTAGTATACTTGCAAAGGCAGAATGTCGAAAATTGATGAACGAGAAAAGGTGTCAGGAGTTGGTGCAGGTGGTAGATGAGTCCGCCGATCAAACGCCTCAAATTAGCAGCGATTTTCTCTTGGTAACCCTCCAATCGCTCGTTCCTTTCCACCGGAGGCCACGTCACATATGCAGCATGCACCCCCGCTGACACGAGTCAATTTTAATAATTTCTACCCTTTGGTGGACATGCTAGAGAGGATACGGTGTGGCTCGTACGATGACTAGCAGTTTTATTCTCTGCCACCGAGGACGAGACCACGACAGCTCGTTTCAATTATCTCGAGACGACCTGCTCCCACGAGCTTCCAAACTCATTCAACATTCAACATCGTCTCTCTCTTTCTCTGTATTTCGTCGTATCGATCGAAATTCGACAGCCCCTTCGAAAACGACTCAAACATTACGATAGAATAAACGAAACATAAATTCCGAAACGATATAAATTTATCGAATCTCCTAAAACTAACAATAAAAAAAAAGGGAAACATTTTTATTTCGATTATCCAAAACGTATTGTGCAGTCAAACTACGTCCGTTGACTTTTAGTTACAAAATTACAAATTTTTTATATCCTTCCAACAATCTCTCTGGACTTGACATCAATCTTTCGCTGATTCGAATACGTTCGATTGAAATTTATGTTATTTGCAGTAAAAATTGTTGACAAATATTCGAATCATATGAATCTAGCCGACCAAATACTTGCATTTTATACTGAAAAGAAAATTTTGTTGGAAAAAATTGATGTTTTGTTGGATACGTTCGACTGATAAACGTTTTTTTGAAAAATCCGAAAATTTTTTACATTCCAGCAAGAAATATTCTAGAAAATCTCTTCGGAAAGCAAATTTTTGTCATTCCAATCGTAAATTTTGCTGACTGTTCCGTTAGAATCCAAAAATATTGTCAAAATAATAAAAATTTGCAAATTATCCAAAAATATTTAGTTCACCGTGTTCAACAAAATATCAAAGTTTTTTGACAAAATTTAATTTTCAGTGTACTTCTGTAGTCGTTTTACTATATACTCGTCATACTCGAAATCAAATCGGACACGATTGTTTGTACAAAGTCTCTAAAACCGTTCGCGTGCGTGTTTTCGTATTTTTGGTTCAATGTAATCAGCTCAAGTGCACTGGAGCCTTGGAGGCTCAATTTTTCGAGTTTAATTCGAATAAAGTAACGACTCCTCTATGTCACTTGAAATACTCGAACAGGAAAATTTTCTTGTATGGCATAGCCGCACGAGGTTGCGGAGAGTCAGGAGTGTGACAATAAATATTCATAAATAATCGGATAATTGTTGTAAATTCTCTGGATGAAACGAGCGTAAAAAAATATAGAAAATTTTTATTTCCAATCAATAATAATTTTGTGGAGGTCCAGGAGCCACGATCCCCAGGTGTTAATAAAAAATATTCAAAAATCCCAAAGTCATAAACGAGGCAATTTTTTTTTGAGTTTCGAATGCTGTGGGAAGATGAAATCGAATTGATATAAAAATTGGTGATTGGAGGTGCAACAACGGCGAGTCTCGTGTCGGTCCTTTGTGTGGTTAGAGCTTGCGAAAACTCTGACCGATTCGTGCAAGACGGAAGAGTCCAGGGATCGTTGATGGTTTTTCCCCTCGCCATTTGGGATTATCTTGGTCCCGGTATTACGTGTTTTCTCGTAGAACTTCTCGGGTTATCGTGCAGCGACCAAGCGCGCGTCTTCAGCGGATCCTTTTTTTTTCACCCTTAAACGCTTGTCCATAAGGGGCACGGCGTGCGAGATATTTTCTATCTCTGTTGGGGCGATCACTTGGACGAGAATTACGACAGAAGAGACTGGATAAGCGAGTAGTCGTGCGGAGCGGCGTCGGGTCGAGAAAAAAATAAAAGAAAAAATAAGAATTTTTTTTTTCTTCTTTTTACAACTGCAAACTCACCCCCGACAGACATCGCCGGATCCGGCCATTGCTGTTGTAAAATAATAATCGATTTACGACCGCGGCGAGCTCTCTAACAAAGAAATTGGTGCGATGCCGACGCAACTGCGATGCTACCTCGTACCGCACACACACACAAACACAAACACACACGAACACAAACACACTCTTTCGCCATGCACTAAAATCGAAAAAGAAATTTTATTCCTCCCTCTATCGCTCTTTCCCATCTCTCCGCTAGTGTTAAATTCCAAAATCTACAATTAATGCGATATCTTTTTCCGAAAGTGCAAACCTTCTCGCAATAAAAAAAAAAAAAAAAAAAAAAAAAAAAAAAAACGATATGCTCCGAAACCCAACGGACGTCCTCATCACTCGAGAAATGCACCCAAAAGAAAAACACGAGCTCCGTGCCAAAGGATTCCTAATTCCATTTCAACCCGAAATTTTTTTTTGTATTTTTAGTTTTTTTTCGTCGGTAGCGCCGCTCGGAGTCGTAAACAATCGATGGACCAGCCAATTTAAAATAAGCATGGTATTTTTTTTTTCGTCATCGTGTATCGATACCGTAAGTGACGTGGTGCAGCTCGATAAATAAAATTTCGCAGTTTCAAACAGTAAAAAATAAAGAAAAACGATTCCAAGTCAAATTTTCCGAAGTGTCGAATATACTTCATTCTGTAAAATTCTGCAGTTCGACGTTAGCGGATAATATACGTAGAAACTGTGAAAGAAAAACTTTTCAAAAATGTAGGAATTTTTACGCGTTACTCGTTTTTGTTCTAAATAAACAATTTTTTTATTTTTTTCAAAATAAAAATGAAAATCTAACAGCTCAGCAATGTTAATTGAAGAAAATTATTAATTTAAATGTGAATGTTAAGGGCCAGTGTAGTTTTTGTAGTAACGACGAAAAGTGCAAGATTCGTAATGGCGAATATTTGGAATTTTGTATAATTGAGAATGAAAAAGCGGTTTTTAGGGCTGAGGGCAATTTTGCGATGTACCACAAAGTGCTGAAATTCGTATTTTTGCAATATTCAGCAGTTCAGAGACATTGGCGATCTAAAAAAAAAAACGAGGGGCCTATTTGACGTATTTTCGTGAATAAACGAGCGTCCATTGTCTTTTTGATCTTCAAGCATGTGAGCGATGAATTATTGGAGACGGTTGTTTCGTCATTTTTCGTGGTAAAAAGCTACGATGAATAAAATGAAGAACATTTTGTATGGTCGTTCCAACACAAGGGGTAATCGTTCGTTCACATATTTATTCGCGAATTACGTATGGCAAGAAGAGCTGTACTCGGCCACAAAGCTCGACGAAATGCCGTCGTTTCGAGGAGGAATATATAGTACCGAACGGGCGAACGTTAGGGCGTCGCGACGCGAGGGGGTCGATTGTGTCAACATCAGAATACAGTGGTTCTCCAACGTATTAAGTGTACCAACGATTATTCCTCCAGCACGTTTTCACACGAATTTCTATCCTACGATTCATGAATTGCCTTTTTTTTTCTCAGGCACGTTTTTTTTTTTTTTTTTATTATTATTCATTGCGTTAATTGATTCTTTATCAATTTTCAACAAAACTACAAAAAAATTGGATGAATTAACAAACTAGATATTTTTTATGGCCGACGACGTTCCGATGGTTTTTACTCTGACTTGAAGAACGAAAAATCGTTTTTTTTTTTTCATTGTTTGTAGGAAATCGCTTCGGACGAGTCGAATGGAGATTAAAAGCTCGAAAGAGTCACAGCAACGCTTGGTACAATAATTAAAAATTAATAGACAGTAAATTTTTGTTCCGATGTGTGTTTTCAACGTAGAAAAATATTTCTAATAATAGATTTGGGAACCGATCAATTGCTGAACGTCAAATCCTGCAATGGTGCATTTTTATCAGTTTTATTTTATTAATGTTCCTTCGAGATTTATTTTATTAATAAATCTGAAAATAAATGAATATTTCCTTAAAAAATTTCTGCTACTCCCACCAAATCATCAAGGTCAGGGAACAAAATGAACGCTGGTAAATCGAAATTGCTTGAAAATTGTGGATTATTCGTCTGAAAATGTTAAAGCAATTGTGAGACCTGAAAATTTCGCATTCATCAATTAAGGGTCCCGTAAATCTATCGTTTTCATTATTTTGCCAGGTTACCACGACATCTCGTGATACCAAGCCACCCTCAATTTATTTAATTATTATATTAATCTTTGTATACGACTATTGTGAAAATTGAACACATTTCATTAGTCAGAAGCAGCAATTTCCTCCAAACAGACGATCAGCGTGTCGGCGACTCATGGACGACAAAAATATTTGCTCACATCGACTATTTGCAGATGTGGTTCTAAAAAAAGTTCGGTTTCTCCGATAATTCAATGAGGAACATGTTTGTCAGGCAAATGACGGATCAAAAAAACCACTTTTGACGTTAATTTATTGAAGTGAACAATTACTTTTGTTTTTTTCTTTCTCACCAGCTGCCTTACGTGAAAATAAAATTTCCGCAAGATTCTCCATGTGTACGATAGAAATCCTCGAAGAATTTTTCAACGCTGGCTTTTACGACGATAACTCACGTAGTCTCTAAATATTTTTAATCCAGGTGTTATAAAATTGGTATGAAACAAGTTTCGGCAGCTGCTTTGTCACGTAAAATTATTTCAGTGGAAAAATTATCATTTACGAGGTAAAAAAAAAGCGGGATTTTGTAACTGGCGTAATTTTTTTGTACCACCGCCTATGGCGCGACAGATAAAAACGAAAGATCTCTCTACGCATTACGTTTCTTCCACAAATGTTGACTTACGATTTTCGATTTCAGAAAAATATAATTTCGTGCTGCTTTTCATTTTGAGGGAATATCCAATGAGGACGTTCCATCAAATTCGTAATTGAATCTTTATTCAGCATCGACGAAAAAAAATAGCTCTGTGCAAATCTCTGAACGCCATTCGCGATAATTTTATAGAGAAAAAAAAATTGAATGAATTTTGTATTTTTATTCACTTGGAATCAAATGCTTCAATTTTTAAAAAATCCAAATATTTTCATCTCAGCCGCACGATTCATCAAGTCCTTGACAAACAGAAACAGCGTTTCTCTAAATTTTCCTTAAATTATCGAAATTCATGAAAGAAACAAAACCTCTTGCGTGTTTATCGAAAAAATGATTATTGTAATTTCCTCTGAACCGAATTGTGACCAAAAAGCTAATCGACGTTTCTCGTAACCTCCAAACGCTGTGAAAATAAGTGCAAAAAATATTCTCCCGATAGAAAATTAAAATAAGAATAAAAGAAAAATATAAATTTGAAAAATTCATGGCATCAATGAAGATCGAAAAATATCTCGACCATGAGAATTATCGAATATTTGTAAAAGCAGAAAAAATATATCGTCAAGGCAAAAGGCAATTTTGACAGGTTATATATTTTCTTATGGATCGAGAGTGCGAAGCCACAAGATTCGAGAATCGATGAATAACTCTTTTTCCATATTTTTTTTTATTGGATATTTAAGTCGTAGGAGAAAAAAGATAAAGGACGATAATACTTTTCGTATGACGTCTATATTACGAGGCGACTATAGCAAAACGAGGTAAATGTTTGCTCGAGACTCTCCCTCTCATCGACGCACTTACAAAAAGGCACATGTATATATATCGTTATCTTTGCTACATGAATTCCGTCATCAACGTTGTTTCAGAAGATCCTCGTGGGAGGCTGAACACCTCGAAAAAACAGAGATCCATACGCAAGAATAACACGTCCAGGATTCTCTGTGGATAGCGTTCGACGTTGTCGCGATTGATGGAGTACGAGAGCTCGAGGGAGGGAGAGGCAAGAGGCGACCGCGTGCTCAACAAAAATATCACTTGGTTCACGAGCGACACGAGACTAACCGACGATTAATAAAAAGCTTTTCATCAACTTTTCCTCTCTTCGAGCAGCCTTATGCAATAAAACAGTTTCGAAATAATAAAAACAACAATTCTCAAATTCCCCAACTTTAAAAAATTATTCGAAAAAAAAATTCAACGCCAATCGATCTCAAAATACGTGAAAATAAATAAATTCATCGTATAAATAGAAAAACAAGGGAAAAAAAAATTCGCAAAAATAAAAATATTCCCAAAATATTTTCCACCCTTAAACGTTGCTCATGTGCCTCAAAATAATACAAAAAAATAAAAAATGAAATTCAATAAAATCGAATTCTTTCGTTCGCGAAAAAATATTACGAACTTTTTTACAAATTTTCAAAGTTGCAAGAAAATTCGATCAAACGAAAAAGAAACGAAAAATCATTTCCAAATTCGTAAAAATGAATAAAACGCTAAATAAACGAAATAGAATTTTTAATAATAAGACGTAGCAATAAAAAAAAACTCAGGATTTCGTGATTGGAAAAGTGTCATGTATATTTATATTAAATTCCTTTGAGAAAATGACGTCTACAAAAAGTGTATTTACAATCATAAATAATTTCCCGTATACTAAAGTACGTTTACACATATTTATACGTGGTAAATATGTTTTGTTGTGTGTGAAGCTTACAAACGTTTCGTTACTCCAAAAATTCGATAATGTATGAGTTTTGATCGCTATAAGTATGAGTGTGTGTTTTCGTGTGTGTTTGTGTCAGTGTGTAAACGTAAGGTAATAAAAAATATATGTATTCGATGGACTTGTCGTAGCGTCATTAATTTCAGTTGCTCGGGGGAATCGATAGTCGATTGTTCTTTCGTGTGGACAGAAAAATATGTGTTTTTATTTTTGTTCTTCGTTTACGTTATATTCAGAATGAAAAAGAAAAACTGGAAACTTTGCTCAGAGAGCTTTGAATACTTGGCTCGTTCGGAGCATCTTGTCGATGATTTTTTAATGGCACTTTGAGATTCTAAACGAATGAAAACAATCGATTTTGATCGATATTTTATCGAGTAAATCAAAGCCTCATTGCTCTTATTTTTTTTTTCTTCGCTTTTCCACTGAAGCTCGATAGTTTTTTGGGGAAAAATATTGAGCCGAATGGACACCAACATGAGCGAATGCCATTATTTTTTAATATTGTTCGTCGTTATTATTTTTTTTTTTTGCTCGAAAAGGTTCCTTTGGTTGAAATTTGTTGACGATATTTATTCGCCGCCAAGACTTCGTTATAAAACGTTACGAAGAATTTTTCGTTGAAAAATAGTTCAAGTTTTGTTGTAATATTTCTGAACGTCTCGTCGTAGTTTTTCATCGTCGAAAATTAAAGGCGATCGATCGACTTTGTTAGTTTGCAACGACAACTGTGAAAATACGTTTACGTCGTTCGACCTCACGATGGTCTTTGGAGCAGGTTTGGAGTTCCGAGCTATACCGTGACATTGAGCTTGAAGCATCGTGGCCCTTGTGCCACTTTGTGAATCAACGCGATTCTCGTGTTAAAAATCGTTTAAAAAAATTGATGAAGATTTGTGGTTCGTCGTGTTTTTTTTCTGACAAAGCGCAAAGGCCCATTTCTCGATTGAATTGATAAAATGTATTGCGATAAGAAGATTCGACAGGAACTTGGATAAAATCGACAAACGCAGTTGCTGTGTCGCTTAAAGTTTCAAATCGCTCGATCGATTTATTGCTCATTGAATTTTTCTTGCTCTCTTCCTCGTTTTTTTCTTATTTTAATTAAATTCACATGATTATTCGTTATTGCATAATAATTGATGCATTTTTTTTAAAATACGTGCTTGAGATTTCTAAACGCGATTGATTCTCGTGAGGAGAATTTTCGCTCGATCAGGATTACGTCTCCATATTTTTCGTCCTCCTTTCTCTGCTTATTTCTACATATCGTAAGTACCGAAAACTTACAATCTACGAATCGGTGATTAAAAAATAAAAATGTTTCGTACGAAAAAATGTAACGATGATTAAAAACGCAGAATAAATAAAATCGTGTGACGCGTTGCGTATTATTACTTTCTAAATTACTGCCTTAAAGGTAAATTCGTTATTTGGCTATTTTTATGACTTCGTCAATCGAACGAATATTTTTGTGTTAACGTGTTTGTGTAATTCGTTGAATTGCGTCAATCGATTTTTATGTACAATTAGAAAAAATCTAGAATTCCGGTAGCCGGAGTGATTCAAAGATTCGAACGTTAAAAAGCTCGTCGATTGGCCTGGTAATCGTGGACGATTGAGAATCGTCAATATTTAGTTTTTTTTTGAATTTTTTTTTTTTGGGGTTCCTGGCTCGTTCGATCGCGGGCAGTGATCACAAAAATGTTTGATCGATATTGCTGAAGTGCATAAAATGCAGTTTGTTCGTTTAGCACGTTGCTGGGCTTAGCAACGATTTTGAAAAGTGTTTGTTTCTCGAATTAGGCGTGTGGCTACGAAAGTCTCAGAGATCGGTGACCGGACCAATGAGACTGTTATTGCTACAGACTGAATCGTTTGCCAAAGCGATTTTTCTACCGTGGTTGGTGGCTGAACTTGCGGTCTCTGGATCGCACGACGACACAGCATCCTCGTCGTCGTCGTCGTCGTCGTCGTCGTCGTCGTCCACGTCTTTGTTCTCTCCGTTGGCGTTGTTGACCCTTTTCCCATCTATCTCGTCCTTGAGATCGTCCCTCAAAGTGATGGTTGTTCTCAGCATTTCCTCGATCTTCTCGGAAGTACTTTTGGCACCCGGGACGTGATTCACACCCGAACTGACCAGCTCCCTTATGTGCGCCACGGTCTCCTCGTGGCTCGCTCCGTTCATCTTTTTACGGAGTATCTCGACCAGCTTCTCCAGTCTGACAAATCACGGTTTTCCGGTTACGATTTCTTTCGCCCATACTCCCTCTCCAATCGACGTCTAATAATCGATCGAAAGAAACTTTTGTAAGACAGTCTTTAGAAGCGTGCTAAGCGGAAGTTTCAGAGCAAAGCCATGCTGCCAACTAGAAACAGACAATTCGGGCATTCCCACTATTTTCCTTTGTCTCGTTACCTTCGGATGACTTTATTACTAAATTTCAAAATCCTCCACATTTGTGTTTCGACGGACTTAAAACTTGGAACGTTGTTTGTATTTTTTCGATGAATAAAAATTAGTTACGAGTTCCATAGGAAAACAAACAAAAAAAAAAGAGAAACTGTACACGAGATTTTTTTTTCTCGTGGAACGATTGGAAATTCCTCATGAATTTTCAATTATTTACGAAATGAAAATGAATGTTGATGGCGTTGATCAATCATTTGCCTCTGGGAACCAAGATTTTTTGTTCAATTGCTGAATGACGTACTTTTTTTCAACTGAATTGTAATCCGTGGCCAATTTTTTCCTCGACAATACAACAAACGCCCAAAGTATGTCCAGCACCGAACAAAACCGAAGGATTTATAAATTTTGTAGTAACGTCTTTTGAGACAGTTCTCGTGCTTAAATTTCTCCAGACAAATAGTGGAGTAATTGAATTTTATTCATTATCAAAATTCATTGAAGATTTCTCATCGACCTTAACCCTTTAATGGTCACACGGGGTTAATTCTACCCCAGCCGCTTTCGACCGACGATACGTAATAGAAATTTTGAGAAAATGGGACTTGTGACACCCTCTATCGGTAGTTTGAACCTTCTAGTAGGTAGCCTCGTCATTATTATTTGAAAGGGCGCGTTAGATCAGTTTTGGAAGCCGTAGGAAGCAGTCGATGTAAAACCTGGTGTATACTTTTTAGAATGATCGCTAATTTAAACAATCCCATCTGAAAGCATGCTATTTCTGACTTATGAAAAGATTTTTATTTTTTTTCAATTAAAAATTAAAATTTCTGCATCATTTTTTGTAAAAAAAAGGCATTTTCACAAAATTTTTTCTTTCGACGTTTTTTTTGGATTCAAAATTGCACGAATTAGATACAATCATCATGGTCGTTACTCAAGGGTTGAAAATACATTGTAATATTTTTAATTTATTTTTTTTTTTTTTTACGATTTTTCAACCATTTATCGTCGTCCAAAGTGAGTGGGGATGATAACACGCCATGTGACTGTTACGTCACAATCTGGAGGTGTGACTATTGAGGGTTAAGCATCGAATGTTTGCACGAGAACTAGCCGAAGTCGGAATGCCACACGAAACGGCTGATTTCGATCCATTAAAGTTATTCGCATTCAATTTTTCTCTCAGACTGTTAAAATTCGATATACTGATTGTTAAAAAAAAAAAAGTTTGAGAATCTCGGATGGGACAAGCTTTTCATTCACTGGATAGACGGACTGCACTCAATTTTTTCGCAGGCATTTACTCCAAAAAGAAAGTTTACTTTCGTCCTTTAATTTCATAGACTCAGAATTGACAAATTCCAATTCAACTTTTCTGAAAGTCGAAATTAATTGATAAAAATTCAATTAATCGTTATTCCGATTTTTGTCTACTCGATTTTTTGAATTATTGCATAAAACTTGTTGTGAAAACTGAAAACTTGTTCGAACACTTTGAAAAACTAAGTTTGGCTGGATCAACAAAATTTTATGTTGAATGAACAAAACAAATTTATGGTCGTCGAATCTTTCTGTTAATTCCACAGGAAATCCGATTTTTCGTTTCACTCGCGAGCTGTAATAACGATTTTCATTTTGTTCACCAGACTTTGTTGGCTCGACGAATTTGGTTAGTCAAAGTAGAGCGAAGCAATAATTTTTCTTTTATTTTCGAGGAACAACTTGGCCCATCGTATTCGTCATCGTTATGTTGTTCGTGAAAGGAGAATTATCTTTTTCTAATTTTGAAAATATTTCTATAATTACGAAATTGTTAGGTCGACCTTACACTAGAGTTAGCGACTATGAATTTTCATTCGGATTTAAAACACAATGCGAGGAGGAGAGAGAATTTTATCGTTAAGAAAAAATTCTTCGGCATGTTAATTTCGTTTACTTTTTCGTGCTCGGAATGGGGAAGCAAATAAATATATTCCACATGAGCGAAAACTACTTGGAAGAGGAAAAAATTCTGCAGAATGCGTTCAGGATTTTCAAAATAATGGACTTGGTCCCAATTTTGTAAAATTCCCTAAAATTCGAAATTTCGGATTGGATCTTTGCGGAAATGCATGCAGAGAGATAAAATCCTTGAGTGCTGAACGAAGATGAAATCTGCATAACAAAAACCCGAGAACCTTTGCGTTCGCGTCGTTAAAAAGCAGGAAAATATTGTAATTCTCTTGAGTCAATATTTCGACTTTAAAAAGTTTCGAGAAAAATATAAAAAATTGTAGAATCTCGAAATTCAACGTTGCAAATGCCAAGGTCATAAATCATGCTGTCGAAATTGTAAAGCAGAAACTAATAAACTGCAGAAGCAAAAGTTTCTCCGGCAAAGAACAAACGAAGCGGAAGGAACAAGGTTTTGAAAAAAAAAAAGTTAAAAAGCGAGGGAATTGTGGAGAGCGATGCACGGACTGGCATTCCGAAGCAATTAGCAAAAATGTACAAAACGGAGCATGCGTGACGAGTGAATGATAGACCTACGTGACATTCGACAAGTACAGAAGTAGCCTCTAAGTAAGCCCGTGAAGCCCCGCGGATTTTTGATTTGTTTTTTTGGTTTGTTTTTTTTTTTTTTGGCTCGATGGTGATGGTGATACGGTTGTCAAAAAAAATGAATGTTTTTTTTTTGTTCTTTTGCGGGCCCCGTACGTAACCTAGATGTAGGCGGTGGTGTAAGTGGCGCGTGTCAGGACACTGGAAGTCAGGATTCTCGTCGAGCACAGATCTTTCGGTACAACGGGTTTACCCGCGACGACAATGACATCGGGAACTTCGGTGATGGCGCGTTTGCGACATTTTTTAGTGAGGTCATTCCGAGAGATTCTCGAAGTGGAATCAGCGGTGACGGCGATCGAGGCTTCGTCGAGAACGTCGGGTGTGTCGTGTTGAGATTCGTTGGAATCGTCGGGGAAACCGTTGGACGTTGAGCTCGACGATGGACTGAGTTTTCTCACTTTTTCGCAGCTGTTTTCCGAGTTTTTATCGAAGCGATCGTCGTTTTTTGGAATGACGATCAAACGTTCGTTCGTCTCGCTGGTCTCTTCGTTAGTTTCTTGGGCTCTCGGGGAATTTGTGGGATCCTTCGACTGGCCGGATTCGTTTTTCGCATCCTCCGGTTCTCTCGTCTTTCCCGAAGCCCCCGAAGAACCCGAGCTGCTCGCGAGACTGTCCGGCTGCTGCTTGTCCAGAGCCTCGACAGACACTATCGTACTTTCCAGCCTCGTTCCCCTCCATCGCCATTCCTCGTCGATCTCAGCTGCTCGATCCTCGCACCTGGAGAAGCTCGACGGGGACGAGGAAGTCGAGGATGAGGTTGAGGACGATGACAAACGTCTGAAATTATTGTCATCAGGCTGCAACGAACTCGTTTCCTCCGGTGACTCGAGATTCGTCAGGTGAGTGCTCGTCGACAGTTGCGAAAAATCGTTTATGGAACCGGCTCGAGACAGGGAATGATAAGGATTATTATGGAAGTCGGTACGCACGGGGGTGCTCGTTATACAGGGTGTTTCGAATATTACAGGCGTGATTGGTCTCGATGAAGCCCTTACGCACTTTGCCACGTGATTCTCCGCCATGTTCCGCGATGCCCGGGCCTCCTGTAGCTCCCGTCTCAGCGCCAGAGTCTCCTCCTCGAACGCAGCGATCTCTCGGCCTTCGTTGCTAACACGTAAACGTTTTTGTTGTTGTTCTTGTTTTTCAAACGTTATTTTCAAATTTTGTTTACGCATTAGGTGGAAGGCAGGCGGGAGGGTTAACGAGGCCAAACGATATTTTTTGCAGAAAGAATCGAGGATTATTTCTGAGTGCCAGTGTGCGCTTGTCTAGGAAGAACTAGAAATTTCGATACGTGCGATGACAAAGCCTCAAATAAGCTCGAATTTTAAAAAATCGCCATTTTCATGCTTCTGAAAAATTCACGGTATTCACAAACTTTGCTTAACGATCCTAGAACCTCAACCTACTCTCCTCTTTTTCGCCTAGGGTCTGAGGGACCCAAAATCTATTTTTTTTTTTGCCAAAACATTCAAAGTTTTGAAAACTTTTGAGAAAACTTCTCTTCTCTCGATGTTGGTAATTTTTTTTTATTCTCAACCAAAAAGTCGCGTTTTTGCGGGCGAAATTATGTTTTCGACTCGATAAGCACGAAAACATGATTTTTAGGATTTGTATGCACAGTTCGGTTACGAAGGAACGAAGAAACGCTCGAATCATGAAAATTGAGTGAATGTGAGGTTCTGGAATCAATATGTATAGGCTGTGTCTTTGCATTGGAAGAAAAAACTCAAACACTCGTGAAAAACTGTCCATAGATTGCGAATAATTAGCACCAAGGTGGAAAAAGTTGAGCTTGGCTTGCCAGGAGGGAAACGTGTCACTTTATGGACCGTCTGTGCTTCGAAATGCATTTGCAGAATTATGAAAACCAAACTCCGAGTAAAACAAACTGAAAAGCTTAATTTTGTCGTTTTGTTAATGAGACCAGCGATCCAAGCGACTCAGGAGAGCGGAAATTACTTTGTAATAGAAAACAAATTTGGAGCAATTTTTGTAAAGTTTATCGATCGATTTCGTAGTCTCTGAACGACGCAAGGATTTTGGAAATATTTCCTCAAAATTTATGGAGTTGACGGAAACTTTGGATAATTCTTTGGTGCATGAAAAAAAAAAAAAAAACTTTTTTACTCTTTTCGGGAATATTTTCTGGCTCCGTTAATTCCTTGATTGTCCGGTCAGCCTCGCCGGAGTATCATAATTGGCATTTTCATTCGATACCGTAATTAGTCTCAAAAAATAAAAACTGCAGGGGGAGAAATAATTTTGTTTTAAAGCTCTGACAATTGCTGGCGATACTTACTTCGCGTTCAGTTTCAGCGCAGACACAGAGTCCTCAAGCTCAGCGATGCGTCTCTGATTTTCTTCCTTTTCCTCAGTCACTTTTGCCAGTTGATCCTGCAACGAGACAAAAATGAAAACCAAGAAATTTTACTTGACTATCCATTTTTTTCGATTTAAATAACAAGAAAAAAAAAACAAAAGTATTTTAGCAACGAATTCGCTGTGCCCGTGACTTTCACCACTGTCAGAAATATCATTTTAAGTTTCGTGAATATAGAGATTAATCATTTTTTGTAAAACCGTCGTACGCCGTCGTAACGTCGATTTCCAAGCTTCAATTACGAAATTACGTTTCTTGGGAAGAGCGATGGCGTTACATGGTCAACGGCCATCGCTGTACTCTTGATGAAGCTAATGGATGGATGTAACCCGAGAAGATGCAGGGCAGGAAGAATATGAACGAGGAGAGAGAGAGAGAGAGAGAGAAAAAAAAAGAGGCTTTCTGACAGCCGCTAAGTGCCTCAACCCCGGTCGTTCTTTCCCATCAGGACTCCACGAAATCGACTCTATTATGGACTTCCCCTTTTTTTTCCTTCCAAGCCATCGTTTTCCACTCTTTCCCAAAACCCCTATTCCCAGCCCTCACGTGAAACCCAATCACTCTTACTCCTGGAGAAAAAAAAAAATTCGTATCGTTTCCACTTTATTCGTTTCTTGCGGCTCGGAATCATTGACTTCAACGACGCCCTCTGCCAACCCCTGCCTCCCAAGACCAATGCTATCAGATCACACGTACCAGGCTTCCTAATCGTACACTATTCCAACAATATATAGATTCCGGTCAAAAGCCAAGTCCCACGGTTACTTCTTTAATGCCTTGTTAAACGAGACAGTTGTCTCCATATCAAGGCTGAGCTTTCTGACTTCATCTACTTTTCTGACTCTAACGTCTTATCAATCAAATATTTATTAAATTTCGATAAAACTCCTTCAAAATTGATTTCGATGATTTTTTAGGTTTATTTTCAACTCGCTGTTAAGGAATTTCGTTGTTAATGCAATTAATGCAATTAACAACAATAAATCATGCAGTGATCGAAGAAAAATTGTAACTAACGTTTTTTTTTTTTTTTTCAATCGTTTGCGGATTCCTTGGATTTTTTACGAGTCTCGGAGTCAATCAAATATCAATTAAATATTTATTAGATTTCGATAAAACTCTTTCAAAATGGATTTCGATGATTTTTTAGGTTTATTTTCAAATCGCTGTAAGGAAATTCGCTGTTAATGCAATTAACAACAATAAATCATGCAGTGATCGAAGAAAAATTGTAATTAACGTTTTTTTTTTCAATCGTTTGCGGATTCCTTGGATTTTTTACGAGTCTCGGAGTAAAAATAACGCACGAGCGTTTCAAGAGTCACACCGAGCGACCTTGGACGATACTCGTTCATTCGAAACTCGTACCAATGTCACATATTTATTGCCGAAGGTTCGACTCTTGAGAAATTAATCAATCATGCAAAGCACACGCCTCAGACACCACGGAACGAGCTAACTAATTTCTATGCAAACCCTCTTTTCTGTGAGTGTGTGCAATGAGAAAAATATTCCATGGGTAAATATTCTTCGGGCGATTTCTCTCCAGGAAAATCATTTTCCCACTCATTTAATCTCCAAAATGCAAATAACAAAATATCGAAATTCCAGACTGAAAAATTCGAAAAAATTTCACCTCAAATTTTCATCGATGGATAAAAATTTGGACTTTCTTTCTGAATTTATTCGTGAAAGTGAATTTTACGTTATTTCGTAAAGAAAAAATGATCAGCTGATCGTTTTCTCGAATAAGTGGCACGAGAAATTTCACAAGCGAAGAAAAATCAGAAAAAATTGGCAAACGGAATCGAAACTCGGACGAAAAATATAGAAAATCAATGGCTTTTCAGGGAAAATGTGTTTTTATGGAAAAAAAATAAATATATATTTGAGAGGAACGTGACTAAGAGCGTTTGTGCGACGAGTCGATATTTTTGAAAGAAACATGTTCAAGGTTTGAGAGAATGATTCGAGATCGAGTTCTCGGAGATGTAAATAAGAAAGTAAATTTTTGCTCGTAGAAGCCGGAGACTGATAGTTTTTTTTTTTTTTCCTTTTTTTTCCAAGCCGACACGTCGGAGGCTTCGTACGAGCAATCTCCATAAAGTAAGTATGGGCGCCTTAAAGAGAGTGTAGGAGAAAATGATGAGAGGCAAGGTAGAGTCTCGAGGCTCGTATCACCTGGCCTCGGTGGTCCTGATCAAACAGAGGACGGTACGGGAAAACGTCGAGCAAACATTAATGTTCCACCGGTCAGGATGGGCGCTCTGAAAGCTCCAAAAGAGCTTCTCGCTTGCTCTCTCCCGCCTCTCTTTTGGGTCGCTCTCTCGGTTGGGTTTCATGCGGTTGTTATCCACGTTCATGTGCCCCATATGTAAAATAACGGAGAGCACATGCGAAGGTTCACGTTGAAAAGGAGAGAATAATCGTGCAGAGTCCGCGAGTTTGTTTTCCTCCTTTGTATTCCCTCTTTCTCTTTCAATTTTCCTTCCATATTGGCTCTTCTTTGTTTTCAATTTTCACACATTTTCCAGGGCCACCAGATCGAACGCTGCGTGAGATTTTCTCCTCGTTTCTCCGACACTGGTCAATTTATCACGGAGGATTGCAACGAAAATTTTCCAAGAATGATTTTACGTTCGTGTACTATTTTTTCCTCGTTTCTCTTTACCGTTCTCTCTCTCCTTTTCTCTCTATTGGTTGCCGAGCGTTTTGGAGTTGAAAAATCAGCAGAAAGTGTCAAAGAAAAATAAATTTCCAAGCGCCATAAGAAAAAAGCGATTTGTCATTCGCGCTGAATTCCCTCAATCATTCGTCGCAGTTTCGAGAAAATTTCATCATTGTGGGGGACGATCGGTGTCAATGGCACGTGGCTGCTTGAGAAGTTGTGAGGATTTCCCAGTCGGCGAGGTCGAAAACTCGGTTACGTCGGACGGTGATGTAATCGTCGAGCATTGTCAAGTGTCATGGAGTTTTAATCGGCGGCCTAATCCTCGCCTCTCAAAATTAAGGTCGATCGAATGAGCACATTCGTCACTGCGAATGCATTTTACCTGGAAAACACGACGGGCTTCCAGCCCCGAGCGTAGTCACGAGTTCGATTCGTCATTGAACGACTCGAAACAGAAAAAAAAAATGCAAACACAAGCGAATCAGCACGTGAACCGAACGTACAACAAATCCAAAACGTAAACAAAGTCTCAGAAGTTTACTATTCTCTGTCATGACCTCATCGATGGGGCTATAAAAAAAATCTATCGATAATTCGCTGTAAACTTTTTTTTTTCTCAAAGGAATGAATCAGTCCCTGTGAATCGCTTGGGAGTGAGCTTCGACGTTAGTAACGGTAAATATTTAGTATCGCAGAAGCTGCTCCGATCCCGTCGTCAATTTTTTTAAGCCCAGATAAGGCATGACCTCTGGTGACCTTGAAAATATTTCGACGACTAGTATTCGATTTTTATCAGGCCGATGACTCACCCGTAACTTTTCAAACTCCATGGTTCTCTGTCTGTTTTGCTCGTCCACCATAGCGTTGACTTTCGTAATCATCGCTTCGTCGAGAGCTTTGTTGGCTTCTCTCATGTCCCGTACGATATCTGTTCGGGCGAAGAAACAATAATCATTTTTGATGCTCATTCAATTTCCTAACGAGAGTAGCAAAGAGAAAAGAGATTTTTGCTGAACGTTATGTTTCTCACTGCACATGTGAAACTCGAAACTATCCTCCTACCTGATAACATTCCGGGCTGATAGTCCGAGGCTTCACCACGTTTCAATCTCGCCAACTCGCTCTTCATACTTTCCAGATCTGTTCTCGTCTCGTGCAACTCTTTGAACATCTGACTATTCACCTCCCTGAGTGCGGTCATCTGAATAGGAAATTAAACGACGTTAATTTCGTTTCAGCCGATCAGCTAATTCGATTTCCCATTTTTCTATTTTATAATTTTCAATTTGTTTTTTTCTTGCACGAATTGAATGAAAAAATTTCAATAAAACCTAAAAAAATAGGAAATTTTTCATTATTTCTCGAATTTCTTTCATTTTTTTGTTTCATTCTCGATGGCTGCGATGTGCTCGGGCTTCCTCGAAACAAACATTGCTAAATTATTATTGCCCATTGTTATAAAAACAATGTGCAATGCTGCCATTTGCTTCTTACGATCTTTATCGATACACCATGTAGGACGTTAATGACCTTGAAGTTTTATGATAATACAACGTGGACTTTAAATTACGTCATTATGGCTCGAACTCAGGGTGTGTGGAAATATCCAAAGGCACAGAGAATACTAATTTCGATACGAAATTTCTCTACACTAATAACATAAATTGTCGTACATTCGATTCCATTCAAAACCAACAGCTTTACCATGACAAGAAATTGCTGTAATGATTTTTTTTTGAAGTCTGTAAACGTTTTTTCGCCTTTTTGTGGTTTTAATAATAAATATTCGTGTTTGAATTTTATCTATGAAATTTTATTTCACGTCGGTTGCAGCTGTCTACTCGAAAAAGTTAATTTTTCATGAGGATTTGAAATTCGTATTGTTGGGATTTTTTGAAAATCAAATTTTGTTTGCCATACGTTTCAATTTTCGAGATTGTGCTTTCCGAATGTTTATTTTTTGTCGAACGGCGACGGAAAGAGGCAAGAGAGCTGTTTTTGTGAATTACCTGTTCCACGAGAGAAAGAACCAATTTATTATTCTTCCCTATGGTGGTGATGGAGCTGCCGCTTTCCGCGCTATCGGAATCTTCGCTGTGGTTCTGGCGTGTGAGGTCGGCAGGACCGAGGCCAGGATCGGAGTATCGTCGATGCTCGGAGTTGAGTTCGTCGCAGTTGTTGGATCGATCGGCATTGGCGTTTGGCGGGAGAGAGGCGTAATCGCCGTTTTGATAGACGGGAGGATTGGAATAGTTGGATCTGTTTTCCTGGAGGCTGGAATAGCCGTTGGTGAGGGTCGGATGGGGTTGGGACATCATGGGGTTGATTTGAGGAACTTGGCGCCTCGGTCTCCCTCGGAAGGTCCTGTAATTCGGCCTTGAAATTGGTTGGTAAAGCTGGTACACGGGAGGCACCGGTTCCATGGTGTAAGCGACGGGCAACGGGGAATATCCGCAAACGCTGGGATCTGACATTGCGGCGAACAACCTTTGGCCATTGTGGGGCGGTTGTACGTGTTGCGGTAGAGCAGATTGTTGCGGCCAAAACATGTGACGATAGTCGATGTTTGGGAGCGGGCCACCGTTTTGATTGGGCGGTGTTTCCTCGCACCAATTTTCTGTGCTCGTCGTTTTTCGTCCTGTACGTTTTTTGCTGCTATGTTTTCGAGAATGAGCCGGTGCATTTTTGGGCCCCCTTGGCGTTGACTTGGAAAACTCCGATCTACCAAATTTCACGTGTTATTTCTTTCTTCGATCCCCTCCCAACCCTCCGTCTTACTCGACGTTGTGAACTTTATTTAAACCTCTTTTTACGAAACAATTTTCTCTCCTCTGTTTCCCTGTCAGTTTACTTACCGCTCTTCCATCCTCGATCCACAATGTCCGGCCGACGCTGCACACTAATCAATCGAATTTACTACCGCAATTTGTGATTATTGTCAACTCACGAGGCTATAACGTCAAGTCTCGAGTTGACAATTGGATCGTGAGCCTCTGCAAGCTCTGCAAAGTGTATGCCAGGAACGAACACCGAGGACAGAATACTAGAGATAGTCCGACTCACATGATTTTATCTATGCATGCAGATTTTTGAATTCAACGGTGCTGCCATCTCGTCACTTTCCATCCATGCCATTTACGGATACATCGAGAAATACTCGGTCGGTATATTACCGACCGCTTTGCTACCTGTAACTTTATCGACCGCAGTTAATACACTTTCGTTATTGACAATTGTTGACTAAGCGAACGTAATGTTGTTCGGTGATCACAGAGGGCCGCTGCATTCCAAAAATCCTGCAACGAATAAATAATTCACCCGCACATTTCAGCGACGTGCGTTCAACGCAATAAAACCACTTCCGTCTTTGGCTATGAAAAGACTCTTCGAATAACCTGTTGCAAAAATTGTTGCTTCCGTTTCGAAATGCCTGAACCATTTTAGTTTTCATGCACTAAACATCGCGCGAACACTTTGCGATCGCATGCAAAACGAGAAGCTCCGGTCGACATTTTTTTCGTAAGACGCGCGAGAACACGAAAAATGTTTTCGACTCGGTAAATTTTCGAACACGAAGCAAACAATGGAAAAATATTATAAAAATTCGAGAAATCGTTGCATAGAAAAAAAAATGGAATTTCCGGATTCGTCGTGACGATGATCGAGTCTCCGTAATAAAGAAATATTCAAAAAGTAGAAAAGCCACGAAGACGTACGAGGCCCAACAATAGTGTGTCGATTGATTTGCCTCGAATACAGTCTCCTTCTCACTTCATCTGCGTATAAACTTTGTCGCCTTTGCATATATCGTCCTCGTTCGTCCCTGCAGCCTCGTAATTTTCTCTCTCCCTCTCTCTCGCGTGCCTAAAGACGAATATACACATAGACATTGGCATATATACATTTATCCCTCAAATCCAACGCGAGAGACGCGACGAGGAAGGCTGTTTACTCAAGACACGACAATTCATTACGTAATTGAATTGAACGAGGCCTTCGTCTCTCCCTCTCTAGGAGTTTTGCGCCCCACCCTCAGTTTTCCATCCCTCGGTGACTTGGATCGCCCCCCACCTCTGTTGCACCTTCTGTCTCGCTCGCCCATCGCTATTCCCCGTGGACGTTTACCCTCTACCGACGATATACTGTGTAACAAAACGACCTCTCGGAGATAGTACGCGTTCCGCAGAGGTTTCTCCTCCGGTACACACACACACACACACACACACACATAGCAGCCCCGCTTCCGTATCGCCCGCCGCTCTCCGACGATCGAGCGCGCGTTTTCGCCAAAGGAGAAACCCGCCAGAGAAGTCAAGAGAGAGGGAAAGAGCAAGGGAAGCGACCGAATTAAACGATTAGTTAAACTGATTTCGAGTTAGGGGGAATGAATAAGTAATCGGATTTCTCGTTAAGGTAATCGCATTGGGTCCTGATTGGCTCCGTCTGCCAACGTTACAGAGAACCACGTTTTCCTCGTCATTCCCTATAGCCGGAGCCACCGCTTTGCTTCCCCGGGCTTTTCTACGTTTGTTACTCCGCAACCACCTCTATGCAGTGTCCCAAAAGCCGCCACGATCGAGACTTTATGAAAATTGTATCAAAAGATTCATCGATCAGATAATTTCATCGTCTGCCAAAAAAAAAAAAAAAAAAAAAAAAAAAACGGAATTCGGAAAAACGAAATTAGAGCGGTTGGACGATTTTTAAAAAAACTCACATTTTCGTAAAGTTCGAAAAATCATTAAATTTGAACCGTTCAACCGATATTTTCCAAATTCAATACCAACCTTCCCATTATGATACTCTACTTATAAAAAAAACATTATTAATAAATCTTACAATTTGCGAAAGTTAGAGCGTCGACACGGTTTTTTTGAAAATTTCAAAATGCCGTAGAATTCGTATATTCCTAGCAATTCCAACAAAATTCTCAGAGAACGAAGAGCTTGTATAGATTAGACACACACATCCGGACATTTTTTCTAGATATGATTGTTCGATGTTTTGGGAGATTTCAAGCACATTGATAACTGAAAAAAAAAAATTTTCACCGTCACATAGTTTCCTTTATATGAGGAAGCAAAAAAACCTTCAGCAGCAGGAATCGATCGCTTGGATAATCAATGAGCTGTTAATGTTGCTAATTACAAATGATTGAGAAAACTTTCTACTTCGGTTCAAAGTGATCCAGGGGAGCCTCCGATTAAAGATCCGAGGCTTCCAGTTCGCGTCGCATCGAGCTACGCGCGATCGACTGTTCCCACAATAAAGCGATAACCTGCGTTTTGGAGCGATCTGAACAATTGTGTCTGTACACTTGAATCTCCATTCTCCAGACAGCCTGTATGTTCGTCTATGACTTTAGAGGAATGCACGATCGTCCACTAGCAAACAAAGGGGCTTTGTCCACTTGCATGGCTTTGCGTGTGAAATCAGACTCGTTGAGCTCTTACGCGATCCCGAAAGGCGATGTGTGCAAACGTTAGTTAAGATCGTCCGGTGCATTCGTTATTATGCTGCTGACGTGGTTGATATGCATCCATCGGGATCGGGTTTCCTTCGTGACCCCGTGAATTCTCGCTCATCCTTCAACCCCATAAGCAACGCCTGATAACTACCGATTCCCATGCATCTTATTCATGGAGCAAGTCAAATCGTACGAGCCTGCTCTCTGCTCCTTGGATCCTGGACAGAGTTACGTGGTCGCGAAGCTTTGGATCGGGGACAAAGTCCATAATGCCAGGCGATGAGTGGGAAGACCCAGAGAAGATTGACGTTTCGAGAGCGATGCTGCATCGGCAATAAGAGCTCGTTCGCCGCACGGACACGAACGTTATTTTGTTGCTCATCGTCGTGGCTGTAATTTTTGGAATTTCTTTTCCTGAGGGCATTCCGATGTACCGTTACCAGGGAAAAGCCATGCAGCTACGTTGCCCACGACTTGGAAACTTAACCTCAGCGTCTTGCGGAATTAACTTTGTTACAGATTTTTCAAATCAAGGCAACGAATCACGGAGCAACAAAAAAATTGCGTCTGTACAGTTAAAATATGAAAAAAAAAACTGAATTCATTTTCCCGATGTGTTTTGAGAAATTTTGTTCATTTGAAGAAAAATGAGGAATCGTCAGCCTCAGCAACACTGGTCGCGGCGTGCATTGAGACGTAACGTCGTTACGTGATTAAAAAAAAATTAGTGTTTCTTCCCGCGGCTCCTCGTACGAGCGAAATAAAAAGATTTGGCTGGATAAAAATTTGGAAAATCATGGATTCTGATCAACATTTACGTTTTTGAAAGGTTTCTACGAACGAGACGTTCAGGGCATTTGGTTTTATGATATAAAAGTAATAAGTATACATGAGAAGTAAAATGAAATATCATGATAAAACGAGCAGCAGCAGAGATTTGATAGCAAGAAGTTTGGCAAACGCGATGATAGGACTAATTCGATATGGTGGATATGTAGGAGTAACATGTCGTAACGAGTTTTGGTATAGGAAAAGGTTGTATGGATAACCATCGGTTTGAGGATGGTGGTGACATTCATAGGAGCTTCGTATACTTATAGTCAGAGGATGAAATCGAGGATGGGCGGAGTGCGGTGGACGCGAATGAGATAGCGAGAGAGGGAAGTCTGCAAATGGGGCGAGATGCTAATGAGAGATCGGAGAGGTTGCGCGAGCACAAACAGAGAGTGCGAGGTATAAGAGTAAGAGGGGGAAATTGCGGTTGGTGGCGATGCCGGATAAGTGTGTATACGAAAGGGGACGTTGAAAAAAACTGGTGAATTTGGTTAAGGGATGAGAATCGGGGCGTTTACTAGCACCGCCTCCGTAGCAGCGGATTGG
Organism: Hyposoter dolosus; assembly: GCA_963921915.1. Taxonomy (NCBI): domain Eukaryota; kingdom Metazoa; phylum Arthropoda; class Insecta; order Hymenoptera; family Ichneumonidae; genus Hyposoter; species Hyposoter dolosus. Next base: position 19,855,995 of record OY998131.1, on the reverse strand, counting down.
CCGCCGATGAAATGGCGGCACAATCAGGAGGCAAGCGCGTGTGGCATCAGCCCTCAGCGATCTTCCGCTCGTTTTGCAACAACAGTGCAAACCAGCGTAGAGTTTGTATGTATGTGTGAAGAGGGTGTTGTGCGGGGAATCGGTTTTGACGATCAGCGAGATACGAGCGAGAGAAGCTGCCGTCGCGCGGCCACCGAACCAGCACGGCAAGACCCCGTGTTGGTCCACGGTTGCTGCGGTCACCGTCGGCGAACAAGTGATATCTTTATCGTGAATATGGAACAACTCGCTCAATTCGTTTCCAAAAGTTTCGATCACGCCAATCCAGCCGCTAATCATTCCCAACATCAAAATCGCGAAGCCATTGTTACGTCGGCTGCAGTTGACAGAACTAACAAGCCTCATCTTCATCATCTAAATCACCATCATCACCATCTCCAGCAACATCATCATTTCCAACAATCCGCTGTTGAAAAATCACCCAGTGACCATCCCGTTGTGATTACTAAAGCTGGCACAGCATCCGGTGCTAATTCTAATGTTTCTATTACCAACAATAACGACAACAACAGTGTAACAACTTCTACCACTGCTGCCATCACCCTCAGCGTTGCTCATCTCCTTGGATCTTCCAGCAGTGCCGACAGTGTCAGCGAATCTCGTACGCCGTGCTTTTCATTTTTTTCTCTAATTTCACGAAACGTGCTGAATGCTTTTCAACCAGTCTGTCGCAATCGGTGAATCCTTCAAATATACTTCGAAACCATTCGGTGGTTCCTGGTTCTGAGAACCAGTCTTTATCAGTGAATCGACGCTCTCGAGCGAATCCTCCGGCAGTTTTGACATTCGGTCACGCAAATTTGTTCAAGCTTCTGCAATTATTCGTGTTCTTAATATTCGCGACTGAAAGTTTGAAGATTTCGGGCTAAACTTTAGAGTTTCCGAATAGCAAATCTTGGTTGCTCCGTGTGGATAAAGTTATCGCTCAGTTTTGATTGCGCGATGACGTTTTGATCCTCGAGACCAATCGCCGAGTCATCAAGAGTTCATTGTAATTTCCGATCAGCGTTCTTTGTCGCTCATTGCCCTGGGAATAAATTTATGGAACAAAATGTCTTTCGGTTTTAATTTTAATTTTTTTCGGTCGTATTTTTCTTTGCAATTACACGACAAACGAATTTCCTCCGTTCGCTCTTTAGAGGAGCCAAAGGCAATGAGACGAACCGATTTGAAAAGATCATCAAAGAATTTACAGTTTCATTCTTTCACGCGACAAGTCAACGTCTTTCGGTAGCAAACCGCCTCGTGGTGGTTCAGAAAGAAAAAATTGTTTCAAAATTTCGTATAATCGCCTTAAATCGATGCCTCGTGGTGTTTTGAACATTTCGCTTTTCCCTGTGGCCCGAAGATCGATCAAAGTTCCGAAATTAACGTAATCGCTTCACTTGCTTTCGATGATTTATCCCGACAATTGAACCGCAAAGAATATCGTCATTAATAAAATTCGTGGGTTTTTAAAAAATTTGAATCAGAGAAAGTAGCGAATTTCTGTCAAATTTGGTTTTTGGAAAACGCTGATTGTGCACTGATTGGTTGCGAAGCAGTCACGACCTCTGTATAATAATTATCTTTGAGGAAAAGTGGTCCTCGGGGAATCGGGATAAATGAAAAAGATTTGGCTTGGTATCGTTTGCCAGATGGAAATGGAGCGCGAGTAAATCGCGATGGTTCCTGCGACCGGGAAATTTCCCAGGAAGGAGAGAATTCGCCATCATCGCCGGAAGCGCGTTCGCAGCCCGAAGATTTGTCAACAACGACGAAGAACAAAAAGACGTGTCGCGAAGCTGCGAAGGATCGAAAAAGTCCGGAAATTCTGAAAGGATCGACACCCTCGTCCGCCATAGGAAAATCCACATCGAACACTCACTTCGCCCTAAAAACGCCCGAGCTAAAACTGTCCGTCAGGAAATTATTGGGATGCCCATCACCGCCGCCCACCGCGATCATCGCCAGGAACAACGCTGGTTGTCCACCGAGTCCTGAAGCTAACTCAACACTCACGGACCTCAAGGCTCAACAATCGACTCTGGACGAGCAGGGCAAAGCCAAGTGTACGGAGAGCCAAGTGTCCATCACTGTGTCGCGACATCCAGCAACTAACCACGACGAAAGTAGCAGCAAAGGTGAGCAATCATTGAGGCTGGTGAAGGGCGTCGAGTCTGCCACGATTACACACGATAGTTCCGAGTGAATTTCCCCCAAGAATTGCCAAGATTTAATCAACCAATTAATCGAGACGTTGGGAAAAAGTCACACATTACGATTTTAGAAGCTGCTGAGAAAAATGATTGCCCAGTCCAGTCGATGGCCCGAATTGGCTCAAATTTTGTTAACAAATTTCCAGGCTTGCTCACTCGAGCGTTGCCTTCGTGCCATCGTTCTGCGTGAACGCACGTTCTCAATTGAATTTTCGATCAATTGCCACCTCAGATCGATGCAAATTTTCAACTGCGTCACAATCGACGCGATAAAAATCAATTCGTGTATAAATGATGAGAATCAAGTGGGAAATTGAGTTATTTTTTAATTCTCAAACACGTTATCCGTCGGGAGAAATCCATACGGAAACTAAGGACTGAAAAAAATGTTTCGACGTGCACTCGAAGCCAAACCAGCTCCTTCTGGCTTACACGATACTTTGGGGTAAACTCATACTTATCTCTGTGTGCTTCATAGCATCGCACCACATCCCTTGGTAGAAATACGTGGGGGAAAATAGGAGGGTTGCGATGAAACCGTCGGGAAACTCTTTTATAATTCACGATGATCGTCCAATAAAGCTCACAAGTGATTGGGATATAGTGATTCTTCCTTTTTGTGTATCCACTTTTGTTCACTCTGCTTGACCACCGCAAGAAAATAGTCCCGCGACACCTACTGCTTTATTATTTTTTATACAACGTAATGACCCTTCCGAGATGTTCTGGCTCCATCACGAGAATATTCAGATTTCCCATCGTACGATTTTATCCTGTTTCTCACTTAACAGACGTTTCGATTAATTTTTATGCTCCGTGGCATTATCAACTATAATCAGAAAACATTGATTTTTAATCGAATCGATTTGATCGTAATTAATTCGTAGCTTTTGGCACAGTCTGCACACTGAGATTTTTCATTCTCGTCGGTGGAGTTTTCTGCTCATCCTATAATTTTATTTCCCAAAGCCATGAAGCTTCATCATCACAGTTTCAATTATGCCTTATAAATGTTTGGAATCAAGTGAATACGATAAATCCATTATTTTGTTATGGAAAGCACAGAAAAATGACTGCTTTACAATTTTCATGCGTGTATTTTAATTATTTTTATTTATTTATTTTGAAACATCGAGAACGAATTTCACGTTTGCGTTTCGGCAATTTTCGAACATCATAGTCACGAATTTACGGGGATTTTTTTTCTTTTGTATGGAAATACGTTTATTACTGGATCCATTCGAAATCTCTCAATTTTCAATTTATTGAACTTTTTGGTGATAATATATTCTGATAGTTCTGGCTACTGAAAATTTTGCAATCGGTCAAGTTTTCGATTAGAAATGTTTGGGTATAATTGAGTAGAAAAATAATTTCTAAAACTTGCCTCGACTAGTTGGCGAGGAAATGGGGAGAGCAAAGAGACGAGAAAAGTGGACGAGGAAATGCGGTGTGCATCAGTTTTGTAACAAAAGTTTTATTCAACGCAGCGTAGTAGAGCAGATTCATTGGGTGCGAGAACTTTTTCGCAAGTCCCTGTAAATTTATAGGGATTTATGGTTTAATACGAACTCGAAGGTTCGGTATGTGTGGTTGGGAATACTCGTGTATACGAGTGCATTGGGATGAGGAACCCCATGGTGCGAAGAGTTTGTGTGTTCCGGCGTTATGACGCCGACCCATCCCTCTAAATGTTAAACGTCATTTCTCCGGGGTCCATAACTTTTCCCGATTAAGCGCAAATCAAAAAGCAATCTTGCCTGACCCAGGAACCAACACGATTGTAAACATATATCGAGTAGTGCAGCTCGGATGTTTGGGGCTCTAGTTCTTCTTATAGCGCTCCGGATAAATATAAAATGATACCGCGAGTGTCCCTCCCAAAATATGCAAACAAAATATAAAACTCCAGAATTTTGGAATGACAAAAATGGAAAAAAGAAAAACTGCGACAAAATATTTCTATTGAAACAATTTTTCCATTATTCAAAAATCGTATCGTTGTAAACGAAAAATAAAAAAAAACTTGGGCTGTGGTTTTTATATTTCTGTATAAAATTTATTACTTTTGTAAAATCTGCAATTGGAACCAAATTTTTCGTTCTCTCGTTACGCTCCGCGTGTTTATAAAAATGTAAACAAATTTGATAATTTCGCTTTAATTAATTAAGGATGTCCCAAATCGCAAATGATGAGAAAATTCTGAAAATTTGGTATGTTTTTGTATGAAGTATTTAAGAAATCGTGTCAAAATTTCACGACCATTAGGAAGCTCGTTATTGAACAATTAACATTAATAAATTACATGCAGTCAAATTTAGTCTCATCTGAACTGGTATTACTTTGCGATAAGTTTTTTTTTTGACCACTCAATTTTCAAATATCTACAATATAGTGAAAGCAACGGAAACAAAACGAAGTTTATTGATAAATATTTTTTTGTATATTTTTTTAAAAAATTGTTCTTAACAAAATGTTAATTTTTTAATAACCAGCTCCCTAATCGTCGTAAAATTTTTACACGACCTCGTAAATACTTGTAACAAAAACATACTAAATTTTCCAAATTTTCTTATCATTTTTTATTTAACCCTTAAGGTGGTTAAAGTAATAATGATAGAATTATTAAAATTTGGTATGTTTTTACATGAAATATTCAGGAGGTCATGTACAAATTTCACGACAATTAAGAAGCTATTTACTGAACAATTAACATTAACAAGTTTCATAGGTACTCAACATCCTTAATATCTCATCAACGATCTGCACCCGAAAAAAAGTGAAACGATTTCCATGTAAACAGTTGAGAGTGAAAGAGAGAAGATTTGGCCGACCCTTTCCTTCGGCTTGATATTTCGTGGATAAAGGCTGGAAAGTGCTGCAGTAGATCAAGCCTTGATATATCGCACCCCCTGCCCATTGGTCAGAAAAGCGTGAAAGAGAGCGATATCGTAGGAAGAAGTAGCACTTTTCTCTTAACTCTATTCGTTCACGAGTACCGACAAAACTTGTGTATTTATGGCAGAACACATTCCCCGAAGCTGGGAGCTCGAGCTGCCCTTAAGTCAGTACTGCTGCTGGTATATTCGCAACCCCTCGCGTTTCCTCCGAGTTAGCCTTCATTCACTGGAAGGAAATCTTCCCAAGAATAACTGTGAAAAGTCAGTGACTTCTATCGTACACGAAGTTTTGGTGGATATGAGATGGTTATAGGAGTGACCAGCAGACACGAATCATGAGCTATGAGCGCCCAGGATCATCCCCGGGGTCAAGCAGCCTCGTATTCCCTACGTTTACGAGCGATGGGGTAAATTTTTGAAATATCGCGTCCCACCATCTGATCTATGACTCGGCTACGAAAAAAAAAAAAAATCGTTTCTCCGAGATTATTTTTCTGGCTCTCTATACGCTTTGTCACAAAACTCTAGTTTTCAGTTAATTCCATTTTTTTCGTATATACAAAAGAAATCCTCTAATAATCGAAAGACGCGAATGGAACAGATCGAAAAAAAAGCTGTCACAGCCACTCGCAGTGAAACTTTGCTTTTCTGTATCACAGGCTTCGATCAAAAGTTCAATTATTACAGAAGAAAAAAAGTAATTTCTAAATAAATATCGTGGCGACCATTTTAAAAAGCTGAATATATTTTAGAAACAAAAGTTTCCAAAGTTTTTCATCCTTTTTTCTTCCCGTGCAAGCACAAATTCATTTCCACCTGAAAACGTTGCTAATCGCCATAAAAACTGAATACAAATAGCCAGCAAAATAACGTCATTTTCGATCTAAAGGAATCGATGAAAATATAAAAATGAATCGTAAGATTTCTATCTGCGAGAATCTGTCCACAAACATTCGCTTTTTCGATGCAAAAATAATCTATAAATCACAGAAGAAAATCCGGTAATTCAGGGACTGATCGACCCTTATTAAGTATATCGAAAAAGAGATTTAATTACGTGAGCTACATGGTGATATATATATGTCGTAAGAGATTAGTGGCAGTCGAAAGAGATTGAGGCTGCATAAACGAGCAGCAGAGCTCGCTCTATCAAATTACAAGAGTGTGAAGCTCGTCGCATGCAGGGTTCAAGAGCTGGGAGAGCTCATCTCGAGCCACAGCGTATATATCGCTGTTTCATAACAATACAAGAGTGAGTATAGTCGCTTGTACTCGTCATTTGATTATTCATGAGACCAAACGATCGGGGAGCATATGGATGGGGGCTAGATATCTTGGCGAAGCTATTGCCTGCACTGCTCGTGGCAAAGCAGGACCTTTTTCCTGGGCAAGGGTGCATCGTGCATGGGTACACGAAGAAAAGTGTTCCAACACGAACCGCGTTTGGGAATCGGTTGAGGGGCGGTCCAGGGGGATGCAAGATGGAAAAAAGTAAATTGTGCAAGTGTGAGCGAAATAAAAATCGGGAAGAGAAACTAAGCTCGAAGGAGAGAAGGAAGAGGGTTGCGGAGGCTTTTAGTAATCGAATTAGCGACCCCTCGTGTCCGAGTGTGATTGCTCCTTGGGTCTCGCATCTAACGTTAGGGGGGCTGGAGACAAACGCACACGCGTTTCGCCACCAAAGCCTTATTTCACAGAGTGACTGCGACCTCGAGAACTTCTCCCTGACAAATCGATACAACGTATAATTTATATCGATATCCATAGGTGTTAAATTAATACGAACTTGAGCGATAATTCGGTATCGTTACTGTGATATTCGCGATATCAAATCCTCGTCAAAAATTCATGTCCTCGTGAAGGAAAACACGAATCAATCGACGTAGCATTGCTCTCATCACTCTGACACTGTGACCAGAGAGTTTTTCGACTTAGTTCGTAAAACTGAGACGATAAATTGTTCGTAACTGACGAACTGTATTTTTTATCATTATTTACGTCAAAAACGATTTCAGGCTCGTTCGCCTAGAATCACGGGAGTAAATAATGTTTCTTTTTTTTTTCTTCTGAATATTAACGTGATCTCGTTGAGCCATAAGAATAGAAAATTGCCAAAAATTGCACTGCGTCGGAAAACGGAATGCGATTTTTTTTTTTTTTTTAAATTTATTTTTTGTAATGAACAAGAGTGCACGTTTTGATTTTTGCGTCTCTTTCAACAATTCAATCGACTCTCTTAGGTTAGTTAGAATTTTCGAGACTCTATTGGGAGGATATTTTGCGAGAGCTAAATCGAATTCGAGGACCCTTAAGAACCTCCATCGGGTATATAGCTGAATAATATTTCGATGGAGGCTGTGAAAGGGTCGCGGGGGATTTTAAACCACCGGAACGCATACGTTTGTGGGCGCGGTCGATTCGTCCAGCCCTCGGAATCCCCCAAGCCGCTATTTCGATTGGATTACGCACGTTACCCGGGCGACTATTGCTAATTGATTAAAACCGAGTGCATTATGCAACTCTCCCGTTCAGCCTCACGCCCGTATTTTACTCGAAAAATCTCTTCTGTCGGATGAAAAATAATTCATCGACTTTATGAAGAATCGAAATGTTTTCGAAGGGTAAACATACCTCTGCGACTCGTTCATTATTTCTGAATGGCAATTGGAAAAAAAAACTCGTACATGTACGAATGAAAAAATTCGTGAATATCTGATGGAGGCGATTACGAAACAATTTTTTTACGCAGCTTTTTTTTATAGTCCCGAAGTAACTAACTGAATGAGTTAGCCAATGTATTTCGAATGCAGTTTACTTACTTTTCCGAAAAACGATGCAATTTTTTTTATTTTCGGAAACTTGTTGCTCTCATTGCAACAAAAAAAAAAATCCCCCATTTTTCGGAAAAGTAACCAAAGTGCATAATTACCGTATTTTGAATTTTTCATAATTACAAATCTTACGGCACCTCGATTTTTACACCGATAATTAATCAACTAATTAAATACGATTATTCAAACTAAAAATGGACGGTTTTGAGGTTCGAATAAATTTGAAAGTGTTGCAGTTTTTTTTTTTTCTTCTAGGATTTTGTCCACATTTTTATCGATTCTTCAAGCATTTGTAAAAATTTATTCAATATGAACGAAAAAATAGGGAAAAACTTCATCGAGTTGGTTTTCAAATCAATTTTCCTAAGACCGTGAGATTAACGTCGGAATGTGCCAAACTAATTGGACGCTCGATTTCAATTGGTTGGAGATAACGATGTCGAGATAGTAATCAACCATATTCATAATTTTTGTAAGACTCTATATAGGCAAAGGCTACGTAAGGCGGAAATGGAAATCACTCCCAAAACGTTGAGTATATACAAGATCACAGGAGAGTTAAAAGGGTGTGGGATAAGGAAGGGAAAGACGGTGGCGAGAGGGAGGCGTAGGTACTTCTCGCCACTTTACCAAATTATATAAATCAGCGTCCCTTCGTCAAGGGAGCATGGCGGATCTTATCCGAGCCTCGCGTTGAAGTGCTTAATCGCTCGCCCCCTTCGAGAATCTTACCTCTCACTGATTTAGCTTCCGCGCAAGCCTCTTTTCTTGATCCCTCGGAGACGCCATTTTACTCCGAGCTTCTCTCTCTCTCTCTCTCTCTCTCTCTCTCTCTCTCTCTCTTTCTCTCTAATTATCTCCCTTTGCAAACATGTACGTCATATTGAACTGAGTAAGTTTAACACATACAAGACTATATTTAGCCAAATAACTCGTTTCATCCAAACTCCCTTTTATCCTGCTCACTTTGCATTAAGTACCCATTAATTAACTCTCTATCTACATCGTTAATTGTCATCTATTTGACTCTGGATGTCACTCGGCGGTTAGAGTTTTCCTTCTTACTCTCCAAATCTTTGACTTTTTGGGCTTGTGTTTATTTACGCGTGCGTATGATTCTTAACTTTTTTAAAAACTGAAAGTTTCTCAATTTTGCTTCCTCATAAAGGAAGCTATGTGACGGTGAAAATTTTTTTTTTCTGTTTTCAATGTCAATGCGCTTTAAATGTCCCAAAACATCGAAAAATCATATCTAGAAAAAATTTCCGGATGTGTGTATGTTCTGGCACTGTAAAATTCAAACGTTCATAACTCGAGAACGGTTTGAGCTACAGGGCTCCCGTTTTGCATCGATGTTAATCTATACAAGCTCTTCATTCTCTTAGAATTTTGTTGGAATTGCTAGAAAAAAATGGATTCTACGACATTTTGAAATTTTCAAAAAAAGAGTGTCGACGATCTAACTTCCGCAAATTTTAAGATTAATTACTAATTATTTTTTTTTATAAATAGCGTGTCATAATAGGAAGGTTGGTATTGAATTTGGGGAATATCGTTTGAACGGTTAAAATTTGATGATTTATCGAATTTTACGAAAATCTGAGTATTTTGAAAAATTGTCCAACCGCTCGAATTTTTAACTATTTCTTCGGTGAAAAAAGAAATGTTTTTTGAAAAAGTTGTGCCATGACGAAAAACGCTGGCAACTGGGAGCAAAATACAATCCAGCGCCAGGATAATTGACGCCAGGGAATTGGTCCGGGTCCAAATGACCCAGTATCTCTACAAAGGGTCTAACGTGCAAGATTCCATGTACAAATGATTTTTCATATGAATGAATGGAAAAAGAGGAGACGAGGAGTAGAAACGCTAATGCGAGCTAATTCGAAATGGTCTTGATCTGCTTCCGCGAATGACGCATGAAAATTGGTCGCACACCTAACTTCCGAGACTGCACACTTGGTTAAGCGCATTTGTAAGAATTTACGATCTGCTTTGCCTATTCGAGTATACGCGGTAAATGAGCCGGAAAATAATCGCCAAACGCAGAAAGTTAAAAGTTTAAATTTATCGTGAAACTGTGTGTGTAACGAGTCCTGGGAAGGTCGAGGCGAGAAATGAGCTTTTTGTAGAGCTCACCGAACTGTTTCATCAAAAAGATGCAAAACGAAAGTTTCGAAAAACGAACCGAGTCGTAATCTTTGGAAAGCGACTGTGGCAAAACAACTTTTTCCCTTAGAATAAGAAACGAAATTCGAAAGATTTATAATTCTATGGCGTCAAACCATTATTTCAGGTTCTAGTTGTCGTGGATCAAGCTCGAACAACAACGCCAGTGGAAATGGCAAGCAAAGAAGATCGCGAACAAACTTCACGTTGGAGCAACTCGCAGAACTCGAAAGGTTGTTCGACGAGACTCATTATCCTGATGCTTTCATGAGAGAAGAATTGAGTCAGAGATTAGGCCTCAGTGAGGCAAGAGTACAAGTCTGGTTTCAAAATAGAAGGGCCAAGTGCCGAAAACATGAGAGCCAACTTCACAAAGGTATACGAATTTCGAATTTTATTAAAAAAAAATAAAAAGTCACGATGTCCGCGAAGGAAGAATTTGCACTCCGATTTGCTTAAAATCCCAAAAATATAAAAAAACGATAAATAAGTAAAATCTTCGTTCCACTATCAGTTTCTTCAAAAATAATTTCAAAATTTGAGTAAATTTCGAAAAAGCGCATGAAAAAAAAGATTTTTTGGGTTTTATCTTGAAATCGTTGATTCCGATGCCGAAGCGGTGACAGTCCTTGAAAATATAGCGCGGTACGGATCGCTCAAGCCAGACAATGAGTCCGGGTCAAATTGACCCAGTGTGTCAATTAGCCGGTCCTTGTAAAAAAACAACTTATTTCACTCTTTCCAACGTTTTTCCATCATCTCGACAACAATGAATCAATAAAAAAAAAAGAAAAAAGAAAAATCAAAAAAATAAAATTAATCGAAAAAAAAAAATGAATTTTGTTTTGTATACGACGAGGTATTACAGGCGGAATGGTTCTGGCGCCACGAAGTCCACCGACGTCATTGGAGCCTTGCAGAGTAGCGCCTTACCTTCCAGCACTGCGTTTGCATCCGTCTCTGGCATCAGGGACGAGCGTAAACGCAAGTGGTAGTTCGAATACGTCGGTAGGTTCCGCGTTCGATCCTGCAGTTCTTCATTATGCAGCAGCCGGTGGATTGTTTTGTCTGCCACCGACGAACCATCCGCATCCATTGAGTCTTGCGGCTTCGTTGGCGGCCGCGGCAGCCCGTTCAAAAAATTCGAGCATCGCTGATCTCAGGCTCAAGGCTCGGAGACACCAAGAGGCGTTGGGACTCGACAGGCCAGCGTAATAATCACAAAAGTGTTCAATGACTACGAAGTGATCGATTCTCTTTTCTTTTTATCATTTCCCCATTAACGATACGCGAGAACTTCAGTGATGCGAGTGTCGTCTCCCTTTTTCTTTCAAAAAGTACAAAAAAAAAAAATGATTGCGAGAACATCACACAGTGAAATCGTGGACTCGACAAAGTGAAACTTCGAACGTGATTTTCTCTGAGTGTCAAGCCGGTAAGATTAAAGTGCAGCTACATCTTTATTAGTTAATATTTCTCTACACTATTTATGCGGAATAACAAAAGATACGAAACTGTGATCACGAGGATTTTTGAAAGACTAAAGAAACGTTCGAATCGGTGTTCTTGATTAGACCTCCTTAAAAGCTGCGACGAAATTCAGAACACACACAAAATAAATGATAAATAAATATATATATATATATATATATAAATAAATGAATATAAATATAGAGCATAGTATATTATTATTTCAATAAAAACGAAAATAATGTATACTCGCACGAATACGTTTCCAGAAACAATTGACTTTCTGTTTCCACGTTGAATCATTAGGTTACCAATAACGTGAATCGAGTTTTTTAAACAATTTTTCGAAACCCAAAATGATTTCGATTTTTTGAGTCACTAGAAACCCCATTAATTTAATTTATAGAGGAATTAATTAATTCTTGTATTTTTTATTCCATTATTTACTGGTCCAACTATTCCTGGGACCTCCACCAGAAACCGTAGTCACGAAAAACATAACGTGAGCCCTTGAAGAATTTGTATTTTATTTTTCTGTTTTTTTTTTTTTTATTCTCGTTATTTAGTAATTGACAGTGGTTTCGTAAGCTGAAAAAGGTTGAAGGAGGAAACCGTGAGTTCACACGTGCGCGAGGCTCAGTGTAGAAAGCGACGCTGGGTATTCGCTTAATAAACGCTGCTCTTGCAGCGGTAACAGTTGCTCGCTTTGCAGGAGAAATGCCCGAGGAGACAAGCCCGAAAGTCCGTGGTCGATTGCGCGCCGAGCTTTTGATAGGACGGCCAAAAACGCGTCGAGGAGAGAGAGAGAGAGAGAGAGAGAGAGAGAGAGAGGAGAGAAAAGTAGATATAGGGAACGGCGCTATACGGTACGGCGTCGGGGCGCTAATGCAATAACGCAACGCCGCGCGGATAAATCAAGCAGCGAACCGACGAACCGACCTCTGCACCAAACATCGAGAAACACACGGTTAGTACAGCAACAACACACCAGTTCGTAATCACGTTACGAGACGTCCCCAGGGCGCCGTTATATCGTTCTATTGGTCCAGCATACATGCGATACCTTCTCTACACACGTATCCGCACACCCAGACACACGTTGCTCTGATATAAAGCCCGAGTCATGAAGCTGATGGGTAAGAGTCAAAGGGGCGCATAGGGTTCGCATTTACGCAGAAATTTCGAGCCTTTTCAACATTGAATTTTGGTATGGGAACCTGTACAAATACAGGGTGTCCCACGACCTATGGCAAAATGTAATCTTGAGCTGAGACTCGCGTAGGGAATCAAAAAGTTCAGCAACGCTTATCGATCAGTTATCGAAGTTTCAGATTTGGCGTTGTTTCGGCGCCTGTGCTGCGGAAAGGGTTGGAGATAGAGTGAAAAGTCATGGGACCTTTTTTGCGGAGCATCAAATTTCCTACGAAAAAGCTCCCGACAACGTTTGTCTATCTTGAATATTTTAGTCTTGAGAGAAGGTCGAAAACTTGCCTGTTTTCCTAGACTAATTCCTTTCGTTTTTTTTTTCTGATCGATCTCAAGCGTAAACCAATGGAAATACGAGAATCTCGTCGAAACCTTTTCTGTAGGAAATTAAATTCTCTACAAAATTGATCTCTTGGTATTTTCATCTAACTCTCACCGTTTCGACGCTAGGCACGCTATTCTTATTCTCCGCGCGGTAATCGAATCTGAACTCATGAATTCACGTTTTCAATTTTTTGCCAAAGGACACCCGGTATAAGGCGCAAGGAATCTCATGTCTCACACACGCTTGTATGTATTATAGTACATTGCGTACATTTATGTAAATGAACACACGCAGCAGACTAACTCGAAATGTTCGTACGTCCTGTTCGCTCACACCAATCGTCGAACAAGCAGAACGATAACTCGATACACAAGCCTCGATGTAATTCGGCCATCGCCTATTTATACAGCGATGCCGAGGTCCTTGTGCTTAAACGACGTATACACACAGCCAAAGTGTTTCCTTGTTGAAATCTCATTTATGCCTGATTTAGCGAAACTCTGACAGTCACAAATCAAACGCATCCCTATCACTCCCTCGAGACCTTTGATTACGTGTGAGGAATGACGAATTTCGTGCACAATAAAGGCCAGGCGTTGATCTCACCAGAGAAGATTGATTTTTCAATAATTTAAGCGGATTCCAGATTTTCAAAATCGTTCGAAACGAAGGATGATTTTTTTTTCGTTTCAAGGTAAATTCAATATTAAAGGAGATTGCTATCGATTCTTCAAAAGAACGTTAAAGATTAATTGCACGAGGAATACTCGTTGTCACAATGTTTTTTGCTGATTATCTCGATCAGAAGGTCGCGAGGGAAAAAACGAAAAGAACTAAATCAATTCTCGTACAGACACGAATGTGTATTCCCTTAGTTTGACAAATTCTTCGGAGAGAGATTGCGAGCTTCATGTGTTCGTAGGAGTGAAAAACTCGCGAGCCCTTTTTCGCTTCGTTTACCCTTCAACCTCTCTCTCTTTCTGAATTTCTGGGGAAGAATAAAAAAGAATGAGAGTATAAGAACGCTCTCGCAGAGTTTCGACTCGCGTTTCGAAATTCCCTTGAATAAAATAAACCACCCTTGTCTGGAATAATTTTGCAAAGAGATGGAGAATGGGAATGTGAGATACAAGGAAGAGTGAGCGAGGGAGGGGGAGGGGAGTCCACCGCTTATTTTAATCCGAGTTTTAAGAAGTTTTTCTATCGTCAGTAAATTGGCCGTCGTTTGTCGGTTCTCTGCTGGCTGGTCCCGGGGGTTTCCAACAGCAGCAGGTCTTTATCGTCGAATAGAAAGAGGGTGAAGAAAAAAACGTACAAGGGATTGGAGTAAACGACCCCCGACCCGCTCGACCGTAACGTGTTATTCGCGCGGTGCATTGAAATGAGTTTCCCACTAAGGGTGGCCCGCTGTACACTCTCACACGAATACGATAATTGTCTGTGCGTGGGTGAGGAGATGTACGAAGACTGTATAGAGCATTCGTTACACCGTCGACGACAGCTCTTTTGGCTCGTAACGGCGATATGATGTCCCACAAAAACAACCCACGACTATTAATTATCGAGTCTCTTCGAAATCCCACCGACAAAGGGCGTTTCAACCAAGTGTCCTCGAATTCATATGATTATCGCTTTACAACGATCGTAACTTTCAGACGTTCAGACTCTCAGACTCTTCCATCGCTTTTCGCCTGTTTCCTTTTCGAAATTACGCAAATGCACGAAAGAGCATTTTTTTTTTGCTCCGAATCGCTGTCCACATTTTGTTCAATCGTCACTTCATATCGGCGAAGAAAAGCTTGTGTCACCCTCGCGTGTCCTTTTTGACCATAAAAAATATATGAACCGAGCAAAAACCATAGAATTCTTTCCATGACATCATATTTGTCGGATATCGAGCTATGACGTCATCGAAATTAGAGCGGTTGGACGATTTTTCAAAAAAATCAGATTTTCGTAAAATTCGAAAAACTCATCAAATTCAAACGGTTCAACCGATATTCCCCAAATTCAATACCAACCTTCCTATTATGATACTCTATTGATAAAAAAATAATTAGAAATAAATCTTAAAATTTGCGGAAGTTAGAGCGTCGACACCCTTTTTTTGAAAATTTCAAAATGCCGTAGAACTCGTATTTTTCTTACAATTCCAACAAAATTATCAGAGAATAAAGAGTTTGTAAAGATTAACATCTGTGCAAAACGGGAGCCCTGTAGCTCAAACCGTTCTCGAGTTATGAGCGTTTGAATTTTACAGTGCCAGAACATGCACACATCCGGAAATTTTTTCTAGATATGATTTTTCGATGTTTTGGGACATTTTAAGCACATTGACATTGAAAGGTGGAAAAAAAAAAATTTCACCGTCACATAGCTTCCTCTATGAGGAAGCAAAATACAATTTTTCGAAAAAATTGAAAAAAAAAAATGGATCGAAATTTATCGAAATAAAAAAACATCAAATTTCTGCAATGACGATGGACACTCGTGTGTTCTCTTGGCGAGGATAGTACACGTGGCTGATTTTGGGCAGTTCACTATACAGTCGCGCGCCTTGTTGGGCATGAAATAATAATACAGAACACCGATTGCTGCGGATGGTAAATGTACATTGGGGAAAGCGTGGCCTGCGTAGCAGCGAGCACCACTCGTACTGGCAGCCAAGAGATCTGTGCACTGGCTAACGTGCACGAGTCACGGAGTGAGGGTGGAAAGCTTTCCACATATATAAACATATACGCAAACGCCTCGACTTTCACCCGACCAAATATATCATCGCCTGGCAGTTATGTGTGTCATGAATTTTAGATTATTCTCGGATTAGATTAAGGGAAGCGCACCAGCAGGAAAACCGTATTTGGTGAATCTCTCTTCCTCTCCCTCTAATCGTCATTAAACTGGCACGTAGAGCTTTTACACCCAAAACACAGAGAGACCAACTTTTCGACTCATTTAGAGAAGCAAATAAAATCGTTCACATAACCGTTAAATTATTTTTTCATGCTCCTTCAATTTTTATATCCAAAAAAACCGACCATTGGATGGAGGACTTTCAATAAATCGATTGTAAAGTGAAAACATCATCGAAATTCGCTTTCTCCGATTCAAGCTTTGAGACGATCGTATTTTCGCAGTTAAGAAATTATGTTCAAAGACGTCCGGTTCGTTAATATTAAAAAATTGGACGAATAAATAGCAAAATTCTCAAAACGCCAGTGATTGGACGACGTTAAGGACGTTGTATGGCGACGGTCAAATCTAAATTTTTCTTTTCAGTTTTTCTTACATAAAAAATTTCTAAATCCAAAATTGTCCGAGGTAATCTGCATTTGTTATAAAATAAACAAAATTCCGAAATAATTTAACGACCGATTTTTTTGAAAAACTAAATAAAGCTTCTTCGATGTTACATAAAAGTGTATGCAAAGTTTTAAGAGGCTTCACCGTTTAGAAATCGAAATATTTAATGTTGAAAATTGTAACTTTTAACACAGGCTCTTATGAGAAACTAGTGGAAATTGTGATTTTTATAAATAAATATCTCGACATGGTGAAACCTCTTGAAATTGCGCGAGCTATTAGATATCACTATTCTTTTTGTGTGGTGCAAATTTAAAGGAATTCTATCGATAGAATATTTTCCATACAACGTCCTAAACGTTAAAATTGATAAAAAAAATTGAATCCAACGAAAAAGGTGAATGTCATAGAGCAGAGTGACGTTTTGGAATCCGAATTTTTTTTCGTTCGATAAAGGAATCGTGTGTGAAAAATTGATTTGCTTTTTTTTTTCATAAAGCACAAAATTCTCTGTAAAAAGTTTCCACAAGATTTCTCGAAAAAAAAAGCTGCAGAGCTAAAGAGAAAATAAGCAAAAATGATCGTCCGACAAATCACACGTGGAGTTCCAACGAGCGTTTTATAGGGACGGAGCAAATGGAGAAACGAGGAGCTAAACGATGTTTTCACTCGATATAAGAAAAGGGGGGGGGGGGGATGCTGAATCAATTCGCGTAATAGTGTCGAAGAGGGTATCGTGTGTGAGGAGGCATTAAGGGGTGAGTTTAGGAGCGACAGGAGGTTAAAGCGAGGAGCACTATGGTGTGTATCGTCATGTGCATCAAGGGTGACCGTTTCTTCGCTATGGGCCATTACCGCACCTGCCCCTCGAGTTTTAAGGGGTTGTTATGTGTGTGTATAGAGAGAGGAGACATTAAGGGAGAAGCTTGAGGGTTTGTAACGGAGAAAAGAGCTTCTGTAATGAAAAGAAGCAATCACTTTAGTGGGCAAATCGTAGAGTAACTCTTGAGACGATATCCATCCCGCGACGTTCACTTTATGCTCCACTTGTTGGAAAGCGTAAATAAATAAATAAATAAAAAGAAGTTGTGCAATATTTTCCTTGGATCAACGAGTCAAAAACGTTCAAATTTTTTTTTTTCCGGTATATTTCGTTATTTTCTTTTCTTTCTCCTTCTCTTTTAATTCGTTTATTTCCTTGGACCAATTTCGAAGGAAAATCAGCGTGGTACATAAGTAATTCGAACTACAGAAAGAATTCGGGTGTAGTAATCGTTAACGAAGGGAATAAAAATTCGCTCCTGTTGCGTACGTGGCTATTGAGAAAGTTTGGAGCGTTCGAGCGTTCGCGAGAGACCTCCAGCGACAGCGACAGCTACCGAACATTCTGTCCTACGTTCTGCGTTGTCTCATTATTTTCTTTATGATTTAATTAACGAAATGGCCGCAAGGATAGGATAATCAGGTACTAGGGACAGTCCCATAAGAATTCTTACAATTTGGAGCAAAGCTTCAGACGAAAAATCACGCGAGTCGAAGGCAAATCGTTCGATCGAACCGACACTGACATTTCGACTCTCATTTTTTCTATTTATTCCAATTTTTTAATCTTTCAGAAATCTCCCCAATGTAAGAATTCTCTCTTGAACCACTGCCAGCACGAAACATCACGATTAAATATAATACAGATCGTATAATAATTACAATAATTTAGCATTAATTAAGAAACATTATGTTAATAGTCGTTCAACCACTTTTACGGCTCAGTCTATTGCGCTAGTCTCATGCATTAACAACAATGATACAACGATTTTTTCTTAAACTTGCTTTTTTAACGTTTCTTTCTTCCTTTAAATATTCGCATACTGATTAGTCTATTTCTTTCATTTATCCGTTGCATCCTCACACACACGTTTCAATGTTTCATCGCGCATGAAAATCGTTTTTAGAAAAAGCCTGAAAATTTATGTTTTCTCTGAAACTGACTCCGGAGTCTGATTTTTTTGTGTATGCGATTAATGGAAACGGTTAACGGTTACCGGGGGAGGCGTTAAGTATGAATATTCCATTTTTCATCATTTGGAACGGGGGTCCAAGTTCTCGGGTCGCCTTTCGAGAGCTCCGAGTTCTATAATCGATGCTTTTTGTTGCTGTTATTCTGTTGGTAAGCCACATGTACTCAGGACGCCACGAATCACTTGCGGGCTCGAGGAAACTCGCGCGGGTTTACAAACCGATGAATTTTCGGCTGGTGATTGTAATTTGGGGCGTTTTCTTGCGACGATACGATCGCTCATGCGTTTCATTAGAATATTTACAGTAATGCACGAAAAGGATGGTTGCTCTTGGAATTTTGTCTGGAACGTTTGATTTTTTTAGTTTCGCATCAACATCGCTTTGTGTTTTTATTTTTCTAGCTTTTCCAATCGGAGTTAAAAAATTGAAGGCGAACCTGAGAGCGATAATGCGCACACTGTAGCACTGAGAAGCGTTACATCTGACTTAGGAACTATGGAAATATGATACATGACGATGTGATAATGAATTGTCAACACGAACGCGCGCACATTGTATTTTATTTTATTTTCATTCGTACGATTTTTCGTTAATTTTGTTTTTTTTTGTTTTTTGTTTTTTTAAGAAAAACTTACTGTTTAGGTAATCTACAGTTTATTGCATATTGAAGGGAAGTTACCAAGATGATTCCAGCACGAAGGATTATTTACAAATTCTTCATACCCCGCCGAAAGCTCCGTTTTGTTCGTTATTCTGTCAAAGGAAAAAAGGAGACGATCCTGTTGCTCTCTCATGCTTATAAATTTTTTGCATATTTTTCGCGCGCGCTCACACACTATTGATCGGAGATTTTTGACTCGACGTGTAAAGTATCGCGTGGCTTAATTAAACTGCCTTTTGTTTCTTCTTTAGTTTAGTTTTTTTTTATTCCTTTACAAGCCCTTGAGCCTCTATGAAATATAAAAAATAGTAATATCACAAAAGTTGCGCAGGCAGGGCAAGAGAAGGACCAGATTGGGATGAGTTTTTGGCAATGCAGATTTTTGCCGATTGACGAGCTTGGATTAAGTTTATAGGAGCGACCACATGTTTTATTCTTTCGTATCTGTCAATTTTTTCTCGGGAGACAATTTTCTCTTCGTCGTCGTCGTTTTTTTTTTCTCTTTGCATTCGGAAAATATCGAACGATCTCGGGTTTTTGTCAATAAAAATTTACTCAAGTCAATTATTCGTTACATTGAATATTCGGAACAACAAAAAATACAGTGGTTTTCTCTGGAAGCGGATCAATTGCCAGGAAAGTATGAAAGTGTATTTTTTCGCACGTTTTTTCATGTACACCGACGAGTGCTTGTTGTTTCGTCAAAAGAGTTTCGGTCTCTCGCTCACGCTCTCATTATTTCCTTCAGACTTTGAAATAGCATCGATCGATAACGAAAATGATGAGCAGTTTGTTGTTTCTCTGAATTATACTCGCGGTCATCTCGGTTATGGATTTATTTTTTTTCTTCTCCAAACTCGAGTAACTGCGCGTGGATTCGTGAAAGTTGAAGGAAAGAAAAATGATAAGTATATAATGCTTGTGTCTCGGTGTGTATTCTTTAGATACTAAAAAACTCCCCAGAAATAATTCTGCCGAGGCTCCGTGGTCTCAAAGTTTCAGCCTTTCGTAACCTCGAATTCTATTTTATTCCATATTTTCATGACCTTTTTCTTCAAAGCATGAAAATCCATACGTTTACACGAAAAAGCGTTCGTCCTTGCTTCGCTCTCTCTCTCTCTCTCTCTCTCTCTAAATCGAAGAACCAAAAAGATCGATGCTAGGATTATAGCATCAGGTACAATATAAATGATCGCCGGTTGTCGAGTTGACCGGTCGATCGATAGGGTAAGAGTTCGCGCCTCTCCAACGTCGTAACTTTTCGTCTTTCGCTATTATTTTTTCCTCAAAGCTTCCGAAACGATTTTCCAACAAAAAATCCCAGTTGCGCGAGTAAAATAAACATTCTCATAGATTTCACGTCATAGATTCAAAAGCCCCGAGTCCCTGGCGAAGTGATTAATTGTTTGAATCTTCATTTCTCGTCAATAAATGAAAAAAAAATCGATTTGTCCTTGTTTTTTTTTTTCTTTTTTCTTTTCGTTTAAATCTAGTAAAGATCCTATTTAAAAAAATTAATAAAACACATCTAATAATACAAGTTCGACGGAAAAGTAGTGCGGAGCAGATACGATGAAATTGCATAATAAAAAAAAAAAAAAAAAAGAAAAAAAATTAAAAAAAAGGGAAAAAAATACATTACATGGATTTCATACTAGAACAGCAACGACGTCGCGAGTACCCTAATATCACAATAATTGGAGTAAGAATTTCTGCTGAGAACAAACGGAATGGCACTGTACGGACTTGTCGAATCTCGATTATCGAATATCCTATTCCTCCCCTTAATTCATTGGCTTATTAAAAAAAGAACCTAAAAAAAAAAAAAACACATTACATGGTCCAAGCAATTGAATAATACGTTAGAAACTATAGACCGACGAAAAAAAGACTCGCATCACAGAAAGGTAGGTTCCAGAATTTCTTGGTATTTTTCCTCAAGTTTGTTTCTAAATTTCATAATTCGTAATCAAACGTAGCGATAAGAGACTCGATCGATTTTTGTCTTCGGCAACGGCCTCATAGACTGAGTTTTCATGTTGTTGTTTTGTTTTATTATTTCGACAGAGTGTTCAGGGAGCTTCTATAACGTGATATCTATGTTTACTAGCGACTTGACGAAGCGTTTGTTTCAATGGAGTGGAAAATGTCGCTAAGCTACGCACGAGTGTCGCGTGGCTTTTGTCACGTGCGATTATAAGCTTTTCTCCTCATAGTAACGTCCTTGTCTCTCTTTTTCTTGTTAATTTGTCTCTCGATTGGCAAAAAAAAAAAAAAAAAAAAAAAAAAAAAACAACGCAAGCTTATGACGCGACACTCGAGATTGTTACGATCGCTAACGAAAAAATAGAGTTTACGGCGTGTATTTTGAGGTATCGCGTTTTGTTTTTATTTATTTATTTATTTTTTTTTCGTTTTCAGTGGCTTTTTGTTTTTTTAAACGTTTTCGATAACGTTGGAATAACGACAAAACGCAACGTTGGGCGATACCTCGAATGAAAAAAATCGTTGGTGGTTTTGTTTTTTTATCCACGAATAATATTTCTTTTTTTTTTTGTTTTCCCACCCATCCCACCCATCCCACCCTTCCCTCCCTTCCCACCCCACCCTTCATACCCGATCTTCTTCTCGGCCAGTTGTTTTGGTTTGTTTTTGTTTCTCAAGTCGTTTCACGTTGTTTTTCTTTTTGTTTGCATTTTTGTTCCTAATTTCTCATCATTTCTCTTTTTTTTCATTTTACCCCCCCCCCCCCCCCCCTTCCCTCCCTCCCCCCTGCCCCTCGTCTCAGGCCGCCAACTTATTTCGTGGCCTTTCGCTCGAGACTCGCTTACTTTGGTTCCCCGTGGGCTGGACATTCGACGATCGATAGACGATGACCATGACACGATTACGACGACGATGCGAAGACAACGACGACGATGCTTGATGAGAAGAGGCCGTGGTTTCACCCACCCACCCTGTCCACCCATTATTTTTCCCCGCCCATCCCCGTTCGGCCTGCCCGCTGATTCGGCCGTCTGAAACAATTCACCCATCGCCATTTTAATAACCCAACAATTTTCTTTAAATAAAAATTCATTTTTTTTTCAATCGTTCCTCAAAAATCATTCAGATTTACGCGTTCAAGCCCTTGAGATAATAATGGATCAGTCACTGAATCTCGCCTCGAATTTTCGAAATTTAAATTCTTCGATATCATTTGACTAATCAACAAAAGGCTCTGTCAGCGTACGCAGGACGATGGCAAGGAGTCAGCTCCGCTGACAGGAGCTTTTTTTTTTTATTCATGAAACCGTGTCGGAAATATTCAATTTCGAAAATTGCAATTATCGCTCGCACACTCTCTCGCGTTGCAGCGATCTCTCATCTTAACAATAAGCCCTGAAGCCATAACTCCAGCCAATCGTATCAACTGCCTTAACGATCAAGTGAAAAATTGCGCCGAATTTTTTTACTCGTAGAAAAAAAAAAAGTTTACTTTCAAAATTGAAAAATACGTCGTTGAGTAAAGTTGTAATTTTACAATAATGTGCGATTCATACTGAACTTTTTACGCGATAAATTCAAAGCTCCATCGACGGCAACATAAAATAAAATAATGAAAAATACTTTTGTGTCAAAGAAAAATAATTCATTTTGGTGCGAAATTGAAATTTTTGTGAAATTTTCAAAAAAAAAATGCAAAATAATTGACAATTGGGACGTTCAAATGCAAGGAAATACTTACAATAAGTAGGCGGGGCTGTTCAGACGCCGTACATTGTGTGCAGCCTCTCGCCGAGTTGCGGCGGAAACTGATCAGAAAATCGTTTCCAATTTTCTGGGCCTACTTGGTTCTTGAAACCATGAAGTATCTGTCGAAAAAAAGGACAAGATTCTAAAATTTACAACGAACGAAACGCCGTTGGCTGTCGGTGGAATGAAAAAAAATTGAAAAAAAAAAATAAAAATGAATGAGCGAGAAAGAAAAAACATTTATCGTTCGCGCGTGCGATACCTTTTGGAACATGTCTTTCAAGTCTTCTCGTGGTGTGACCCATGACGCAACAGCATCACAGAAAAATACGAAATCCGGTACGACGCCGCCTGGATTGACGGTAATCATTTGACACATGCCACGGAAAGCGGAATCTTTTTCTTCGTTGTCGCGTATATTCCGTAGCGATGTGCACCTATTGATAAATAAATAAAAATCAATAAATCGACGAGTAGAATAAAGAAAATCTGAAAAACGAAAATCCATGAAGAAATTATCGAAGTTTTGTTACAAGAGAATAAACTGTGATGACTTTTTGTAATAATTGATAAACGAGTTTGAAAATTGAGTGAAAAAAGTTTTTTTTGTTTCTTATTATTTTTTATTTTTTTTTTTTTTCGAAATTTCTTCACGATTCAAATGTCCGTACGTATGATTGAGTAGCCGCGATAGAAAGGGAAAAGTAGCCTTTCGAGTCTTAACGTTCAATCACACAATAATTCACAGAAAAATGTAGCATCATTATGTTTTTTTGTTTTCGAAAATTTGTCGATGATGACGAATTATTCGGCAAGAGGGCCAAAGTTTCTCCCCTAAATTTTGTCGAGCAGATAGTGCGTGATCGTTATGTTTTTAAATCTGGAGTAAAACGCATCGGCATCGTTGTCTCGTTGTAAAGCGAGCACATTTCTGACGTCTGTCGATTATCGCACGGGCGTATTTAGCTAATGTATCAAGGTAATAACGACAATTGAAAAAGGAGGAGGAAAAAATGAAAATTTTCAAGAAATTAAAAGCAGAGACGAAAATTAGGTGAAAAAAATAATTGGTAAGCAAATTAATTCGTTCCAAGGTTTTTTTCTTCGTTAATTGGATTCGTATTGAGAAATTATTCAGAGTCATTGAACGACGATGATTATTAATTAACGAGATCATGCAACATCTCCTGGGCAGATATTTGTCAACAAGATTGAGGCTCTTGAGCGAAACTTGGTAAATTCAAAATGAAAGTTTCGATTGCGAGTAACTAATTACGAATAATTTCTCGTGGGAAAGTCGCCGATTGCCCCTGAAGGAGAAAAGTTGATAATAAAACCAAAAATCTGGATGAGGTCGAGGGGACAGTACCGAGGAAGGAGCATGCGCGTGAAAATCAAAGAAAAAAAAAAGGAACGATTGAATGAAATGGTCGCATGATTGAAAATTGATGGTTAGAATCCGCGCCTCACGAAAAATAAGCTCCGATTCCGAGTGTTTTCGCTGCTGTGACTCTCATTGGTAAATCAATCATATAGAACGATAAGAATAACCAAAATCGGAGTAAGAACAAATATAAATGACAATTAGACATTTGAAACAATCGTACGTAATATAAAGTCGTTGAGGAGGCAGCAAGTCGATTCGAAAGAGCAGCAAAATACTTTTCATAAAAATCAAACAAATTATTAATCCAAGAAAAATAGATTTTCCAACGATTTTAAAACATTTTTTCGAATCGATTTGCAGTCTCGTGTTATTTTCGAAACGTCTCGTCTCACATATTCGTAAAAATAAGAAGAAGAGAAGAAGGAAATAAAATCTATATATATATATTTATATATATACACGTTAAATATATATGTATATATATAAATATACGACGTGTATGATAAAGTGCTAATAAAAATAGAATATAATATAATTAATAGAATATAATAATAAAGAAATTTACACACCACTGTCGGACAAACTGCTGTAACATGGGGGCGACGTCGTGGGGACACACAAAACCTAGGCGACCGATCGTTATGGCTACGGTATCATTTTCATATTGCGGTAAGTAGACAAGTGAAGTGTAGTGAAGTGACCGGAAACACAAACAATAAGACAAACTGATAGCGAACCAACAAATCAGGCTGAATATGCTGCTGTTTCAAATCATTTTCAATTAATTTATGTAGCTGTCCTTCTTTTCCAAATAATCCATTCAATGAGAATAAATAATCAATTAATAGTAACAATCGATAGATACAATGTGAAACACAGGTAAACGTATGGGATACCGACAGGTCAACATAGGCGATATATGTATATACTTTGTTTTTTTTTCGTGCTACCGTTATTGCTGAAACGATAATAACAAAATTAGATAGCAGCGTGCGTTTTTATTAATAAATTTTAATAATAAATATATAACTTTTTGGTTGTTGCTCTTTAAATGGGAAAAAAAAATTAGCAAAAAAAAAAACGGATCAAGACGTAATAATATTAATGTATTGTTTTTTTTTTTTTTTTTTTTTTTTTTTCAAGTTTCGCACCATGGTCACGTCCGGAAGGTAATGATTTTTTTGCAAGATCGTTTTTACACTTTTTTTATCGACAATCTACACCTTTTTCTATTTTGTTTTTTGTTTGTTTTTTTTTTTTTAATTAATTTCATGCATCCACCAAAATCATATCCAGTCTTTGATCTAAAAATCGGGACCAAAATAGTTTTTAAAGGAAATCTCTCTTTTCTACGGTGTGTGATAATCAAGGAAATGACTGCTTCACACTGGGCGAACGAATTTTCGCTGTAGCTGTGTACAAAGTTTGTTACAAAACGCAAATAAATTGACGGTGAGTTTGTATTGCACGATTTCTCGTTGACCCAGGAAAAAAATAATTGATTTAAAAGTTTTCTCATCAGTTTTTCAACAATTTTTCGTTTTGTTTCTCAAGAGATTTTTGATTAATCCAACACGTCGATTCCTTTTTCGAATTACTAATTTTTCAATAACCTTTCACCGTTGGTTCATGAAAAAAAGAAGAAAATTATCGAAGAAAACGATCGTCAACAACTCTGAGACGACGAGGTTCCGATAAAAATCGACCCGGTAAATTTGTTGGGAATCTTTGGAGGAAACAAATGAACGGTTATGCGTCAAAATCGATGAAAAATTGTTGAAGAAAACGATATCGTGGAATTTTGCATTTATTGGGCAATTGTTTTGCAAGAATTAACGTTATCACTATTTTTCTGGTTTACCAAGACAAGGGCCAATACGAATTTATCGTCAATTTATTCGATGATTGTGTCAAACTTTGCGTACGACTATTGTGACGATAAAAAAAAAAAAAGGTTTCGAGCTGAACATCCTGCTTGAAAGTTCCCTGAGTCGTGGCCTGTTCCTCGTGGAAACTTGAATCGATTTTCCTGTTTTTTCAAAGACTTTCAAACAAATTCATTGTTTTTCCTTCACTTTTGTTGATTAAGAATATTTACGTTGGAGCAGAGCAAGGAAAAGCTGAGAAAAATAATTAAAGTGCGATAATCGATGAGAAAGTAAAAACTACTGAACCAAATTTCACTAATTATCGGCTGGATTGATTGCAAAGAATCTATACGTTGATTTTTCTATCTGTCCGA
Organism: Hyposoter dolosus; assembly: GCA_963921915.1. Taxonomy (NCBI): domain Eukaryota; kingdom Metazoa; phylum Arthropoda; class Insecta; order Hymenoptera; family Ichneumonidae; genus Hyposoter; species Hyposoter dolosus. The sequence continues at coordinate 19,829,492 of OY998131.1, read as the reverse complement.
GAAACTGTACAGACTACGGGACGAATGGTTACTCCTCTTTGTCCTGACGACTTCGAAAAACAATAAAATCCTCTTCAAGTTTTGAAAGCTCTGAAAGTTTCGTTCTTCGGAAAAAAAAAAAAAAAACCTCAACCATAATTTACACGGCATGAAATAATAAAAATTGAAACTGCTGAATGTCTTTGTAACGGAAACTAAATCCATGAACAATCGTGCAGAAGGTTTCGTGGTGCTTAGTGACAACTTTGGACTCGTGTCGCCTACTCCCTTAAAAAACATTTAGCCGGTGTATTTATAGAACAAACATTGACGAATAATTCTGAGAGAGCATTCCTGAATGCTCGAGGGACCAGGAGATCGAGAAAAAAAATGGCAATCAATCGTGTATTTTTTCTTTTCGCTTGTCTAATCCAAACAAGACAAAAACTTCTTCTCCCAAAGCCTAGTCGCGCCAAATGCTCCTCTTTTTCGAACCATGACATTTCGTTCGGTTCCTGTTTTGCCTCCCGGTTTAGCTACACGGTCCGGCATCCCAATAACAATTTTCAGTTTGGCAAAAACAGTGGAAATTTCGAATTCGTTAAGCACATTTTTTTACGACATTGCGTAGTTTCGGAAAAAAACACCGAAAATGGCAAATCGTGAAAACTTGAAAATCGGAACAGAAATATTTTCACCTTCGTTCTATGAATAATCGAGACGAAATTTCCAGAGAATTCCCACATCGTCGCTATCGAGGACAATCACAATCGGTTAAGAATTTTTTAATCGATTGACAAAGACTCACCGGTATTTTCTAAAAGTGTTTTTGGTGTGTTTGGCCGATTAACTATGTCGATGAGTTGAGTCAGTACCAATGGAATATACGCACTCGTGTCGAGTCCTAAAACAGCAAAAAAACAATGAAAATGACAATAAATTCAAATTCAAAAACTTTTTCCACCAAAATTTTGTTTTTCCTGTAAAAAAAAAAAAAACGTTGGAGGCACTTACCGAGTTTTATCGATATTTCTCCTATCGCCCACGTCGCATTGTTACATACCGATATGAATGTTGGATTCAAATTTTGTCCTAATATCGGCATAAAGTCAGCTGCAAGGATAAAAAATACGAATTGAAGATTTTTCAACCCTCAAAGGATACTCTGGGTCTGTGAGACCCGGAAAAAACTTTAATGACACGAAAATTTCCATTCTGCAGTTTGAAAAATCCAGAAACTTTGAATTTTTTTTTTTTTTTTTTTTTTTATTCAGCACGATAATCGAGCCGATTTTTATGTAAGAAAAAGGCAAGAAATACTCACGTATACATGGGAGAACGTGCTGGAAGCAAGCTTTCGTCAAATCGCCGAGGAGAGCGAAACTACTTTGTCTGACTTCGGGCATTGGGTCCTGCATACATTGATACAAGAGTTGCATGACGTTGCTGTTCATAACCAAACGTTCCATGTGTCCGTCGAGTCCTTCGGCGAGTCCGCTCAAAAGATCGAGAGCGACGATCATGAAGTCTTTGTCCGGGGCTTCGAATTGTTCTGGATTTTGGGTGTTGGCTATGTGTTGGTTGAGTGTTTGTTCAATAAGAGAAACGCATCGCCTAGAAAAATTCAAAAAATGGTGAAGAAAAATGGAACATTTGTTTCGAAATTTCATATTTTCGTTAAAAAAAAATAAACAAAAAATCGTTAATCTCTAGCGAATCCCCTCAATGACAAAGACAAAAGTCTTTTACCTGTAAACAGGCTCGCAGTAAGGTAAAAATCCCGATTTCAAAGCTGTCGCCACGGAGGAGAGACACTCGAGCAAAGGAAAGAGATCTTTGTCCTCGTCCTTCAAAACGTTCCACTTGTTGATCAGCGGTGGCATCAGAAGATTAATGTAGTCCGGTTTGTTTAAATGATTTCCTACGGATTCGGCAAGTGTGCCGATCGCGTCGTACAGAATTAACAAGTTTTTGTGCTGGTATTTGCCTGCATCGTCGTAAAAGAAGGAAAAAATGATTTTAATAAGAAAAGAAAACGTTGTTGATTGACGTTTGATTATGCGGAACTGTTAGTCCGTTATAATTCCACTTGCCGAAAGCAAATACGAGTGTCTCCAGAATGAACCCGAGGTAAGGTACCAACTCGGTGCAAGCCTCTTCTTCCAGAGTCGCGAAAGCCGAACACGCGGCTTCTTGGACTCTTTTGTTGCCGTCGAGAACCCTTTTCAACAATTCTGTCATGAGTGGCTTGAGATACGTCTCGTGGGGCTGGGCACATACCCAGTGGGAGTACCGACTGAGGGTCCAGCAAGTTATCGCACGAACCAAAGCCTTTTTGTCGCTCAGACAACCAATTAAATATGGAATGAGCTCCGATAAGTGAGTTATCATACCGTCCATGCAACCTGGAATGAATCGAACAATCAAAATCCAAGAAAACTCTCAGAGGAGCTTTTTCATTTTTTCTAAGCAAAAAATCGGTAAAATCGAGGCGATTTTTGCGGCTGTGTGTAAAACTGGAAATTACGAGAGCTTAATGGATTCTGAAAGAATCGACGAAAAAGTAATGGGCCTTGAAGCTCGACTGCGTACGAAAATGGCGTGGCTATTGATTAATCGATTTCTCGTGAAAAGTGAACGTCGTTTTTATTGAGTGAAAACGTCGGCACGAGGATTTGCATGTGAATTTGTCGCTCCCGTGAGAAATTCAAGTTGAAATGGAGCGGAAAATCGTTTTAGAAGCAAAATTTACGTTCGGGAGTGAGGTGAGTTTTGAAAGAGGGAATTTTTTGTGTTAATTGAAATCCAATGGAATTGTACCTTCGGCTATAGCTCCCAGGGCGAGTATTCCGGATTCCTTGATCTCCCATTCTTGATGGAACAGAGTTTCCTTCAAAATTGGCACGAGGACAGGCAGAAGATCTTCCCTGAAGACACCAGCGAGCATATCGAGGGCAGCGGCGGAACATTTTCTCAAGTTCCAATCGCTGAGGGAAGTTTCGTCGTCGCCACCGTCCTCGATATCGACATCCTCGTCCTCGCAACCACCGTTTTCTTCGGTGTGTTTGTTCATCGTCGGATGGAGAGTGTGATGGGTTTTTGATTTGTGAAATCGCGGTCTGATGTCCTCCTCTCTGTCGGGAATCATCTCGTCCTCCTCGACGTCGCCCTTCAGAAGGATTACGTCGATTTCGGAATATTTCATGCCTCTGACGAGGATCGGTATCAGTCTCGGCAAATGGTGGCCCAGAGCCTCCATCGCGATTTCCTGCTCAGCGAGCGAGAGCCAGAATTCACACGCCTCGAGCGCAACGTCCGGATTTGGATCTTGTGTCCTCATCAACATGTACTCGATGATATTGTGCATGTGAGGAATCAAACGGTCCATTCGGACCTCGAGCAACATTACCAATGCGCGACACACGTTTTTACGCACTTCCGAATCTTCGTCGGTCGCGAGGTGGAACAGATTCTCAAGAAAACTGTCTATGTGTATCATAAGCGCTTGTGTACGAGTTACGATAAACTGATTTACGCACGCGATCGCGTGAGAACGAATCCTCGGACTCGAGTGTCTGAAGAATTGAAGGAACTTTGGAATAAGAACATTCAGAGGTCGATTCAAAGCATCCGAGTCCAATACCTCCGCCGAATCTTCGCAAATTTTTTGCAACGCCCCGAATGCTCCTTCGCAAACGTTGTAATCTTGCGAATCCAGCATCTGGCATAATGCCGGTAATAATTCCGGCCATCTTGTGAGCTCACCTGTACAGAAAATTCATAAAATCGATACACGAACAAAAAATCTTTAATTCTGTGTGCGCTATCCATATTTTTTCCATCCGATCCTCAAAAAACGCACGTTTTTTTCATTTTTCCGCCGAAAATTATGAGAAATTTTTTTAAATCTCTATTTTTTCACAGAGATTTTAGCAAACATTACCTTTCGATGCGATTGTCGTTATGAGGATCCCGACGGTGGCTCTTATCATCCCCGAGGGATCGCCGACCGCTGACAAACATTCTTGCTTTATGAAATTCGAAACTTCCGGAACGAATTTGTCGTAATGGGCTCTGACGTTGTTTTTCAATATCAATCCACTCAGAGATCTCGTTGGTACCGCTGTGAGAAAAATCAACATTGTCTTTCATCAATTCTTTCCACAATAATCGATCGTTACAAATTTCTCGTTGCCCCCCAACGACTGTGAAAATTCTCCATTGCAAATAATTCATCCCCATAATTGAGCGACACGCTAACAAGTTAAAAAAACTCACTGGAATGCAAAGACCATCGTTGATTTCTGCCGCAAACATTCTCCCAGTTCTAACGTTAAATTTTCCAATCACCACAGAAATAAATTTAGAAAATAAACAAACAAAACACGGTGCGTCTATTCCCTTGTCGGCGCACGCTACGCCTTCAATGAGTTTCACGCGAATTTGTAAATCAATTTCGAAAATACAGTTACGAGGAATAATCCGCTTAATTGGGAAAATAAATTTATAATCGTAGAAAAGACGCAAAGTGCAGGCTCACCTTCGGAAGTCAGCTTTGTCAGTACAAAGATAAGGTAGTTGTTGAAATCAGGAAATTTGTTGAGTTCTTCCAATTTCTATGAATCGTTGATGTAAGGAAAAAATACAAAGCGAAGATAACGTGAAGTTGAACAATGATAACGATTGCTCATTAATTTGCAGGTATTTTGGAGCCCGTGAAATTTTCTGAGATCCTAAGAAATTTTTAACACACAATCCTCGATATTCGCAGTGTAGAAGGAACAAGATTATCGCGCTTAGCTGGAAATTGTCTCTGTGCCTTGGACATTGAATTTTTTCGATATTTTTATCAAATTCAAAAAAAGGCTATCGCTTTGTTTTCCTCAAAAAAATGCCAAGCAGTATTTTGGATCTTCATCTTGGTCTCCAACGATATTGATGGAAGGAAATCAACAATTTTGCGCGCAAAGATTTTCTAGACGGTCGGTCCGATCGGAATGAAAAGATTTTAGCGACATTTTGCCCTGCGGAGGCACGGTCTGCGGTTTCCTTTAATCTAGCATTTCTAAGAATCCTGCAAGCTGAGGCTGAGTCACGCAAAAAATCAAGTTGCATTTTACGTCCAATTGGACAAGATAATGACGTAAATTGAATATTTGCACGACTTGGAAAATGAAGGCAAAGGCCAGCGGAACAACGTGTCGCAGGTTAAAAAACGATTGAGGCGTGAATTGAGGCACGAGCATTCTGTTTATGGGATTTTGGTGCAGAGCAACGTTTGTGAGAAAAACGTTTTTAAGGCCAAAGTATGTGAGAAACGATAATTAAAGTGGGAGAGCAAATAAACTATGGGATTCAAGAATATTGACGAAAAAAAAACTCCGAATAATCGTTGGAAACGAGGCCGACAATGGTTCAAAAGGAAGAAAATCAATAAGAGGAATTTTTCGATCGTATATCGTGAGGGCTAAAAAAAAGCCGTTATACAAATGAAGCTCTGGGTTGCGAGAGCGTAAAATAAATCGCGTTACGCGAAATATATGTTGACTTAATTCGGGAGGCGGTAAAACTTGACCAGTTTTTTTTCTCGGGCATAAAATAATCGGGAAAAATGTTTGGCCGAGAGGAAGGAAATGAGGGTGTTTGATGGAAGAAATTCACGGAGACGATGGACTTTAATGTGACGAGGGAATAATTGTTAAAGATTGAGATTTTAGCCGGCAGGCAGAGTCGCCCGGGCCAAGAAAATTTGTCAATAAAAGCACGCCCTTGGCCGCGCATCGACCTGCCTCATCGAGCTCTCTCTCTCTCTCTCTCTCTCTCCCTTACACATACGCGATTTCTTTACTCACCCGTCTTAACCTCGCTGTAATTTTTCAACTCGAAGACACAATAAAGCGTAAAATAAAAAAAAGGATACTTCTTGTACAGCTCGCTGTGTCGCGGTATCGGGACTTTGAGACTCCTGAAGAAGCGTCAAAATTTGTCTTAGTCCTTCCTCCTGCGGTTGCCACGCCATTTTCATCGTGTTTTTTCCCAATAGCACCACCGAACGCAGCCTCTATTCTCTGACCTCTCTCACGTACAAACCGGAAGTACACCGCGCATTTTATCCCCACCCAACTATCTATACGAAGCCATGTTGACTTAACCGTCTTATCGATGTCCAACAACTTGACGATGCAATAACTCTACCAAAAATCATGTATTTCAATCTTTTTACATATATCCAAGATTTATTTACTTTTTTTCCTACTTATTGTCACGTGGTTTATTAAGACTTTGACCAATGTCGTCGTCGTGTTTTCGCCTTGTCAGACAATTGAGCGCTGCGATCGACCCCGTCCCCGACTCACCGCGCATGTTTCCACTTCCGGTGAGCGGGATTATTCGTAAAAAACCTGTTTTACCCGAATTTCGCATTTCCTTATGAAAACTGTTACAAATGCAATTATGAATCTCCAATACGATGAAAGCAAAATATAAAATACATTTTGAATGGGAAAAAAATCATCGATTTCATCAAATTGATGCAATTTTTTAATTATATCTTTGAAATTAGTAGCGAATTCAGGGTTAAGATTGAGGGAGTACTTGAAAATATCGTTAACCAAGAACGCACAAGTCATTTTTCGCATTAATTTTTCGTTTTATTCATAAAAATGTTAGACTATTTCGCTCCTTGATGCAGAATTTTTCGAAATGATACAAAATCGGAGTAAAATTTAAGAAAAAGCCAAAAAAATTTATTAGCATCGTAGAATTTTTGGAATAATCTTTGAAATTTGTACCAGATTAAGGTGTTAAGGTAGTAAATTAAGGTGTAAAAATGTAGTATTTACAACATCGGTAAAATAAAAATAAAAAAGAAACTTTTTTGCACATATTTTTCGTTTTATTCATGAAAATTTTAGGCGGTTTTGTTGGCCCGTATGAGTATTATAAAAAATATGAAAACGATGAGGAATTTTGTTAGGAAAGCAACGAAAGGAAACGTATGAAACAATGTTGTCATTGAACTGTTCGACTGAGAATCGATTATATCGATGTATTTCTTGTTGTTATTATTATTAATAAATAGAACTCTTTGGTCGCCAAAGTTGAACGTAAGAACCGCAAACTGCAAGTATGCCGTTTTGGTAATCCATCTGCAAATCAGAAAAAAAATTGGAATCATTTATTTTTGCTGTATGGAAAAAAATAATAAATTTTTCAGGTCCTCGAGACAGAAACTCTGGAATCAAATTGTTTCTTCCATTTTTGCCCATCTTTTCGTGAAAAAATCACTTTTTCTTTCAATCGTTGAGGCTCATAATTTTTGAGAATTTTTAAGTAAAATCGAGAACACCAGAATATCCATTTTCTCTGCAAATTTTCGAAAATTTTCACATTGTTAATTTCTTATTGTGAAAATTGCATTCAAGTTACCCCGGCAATTCCGCCGACGCCGCCAGACAACTCGGAAATTAATTGTGGAGGATCAGTCGGGCTCAGAAATCTGACGGTTTTGTCGAGAGAACCGGTGATCAAACCGCCAGGCGTGGCACACATGCAGTTGATTCCTTTCGTGTGACCAACGTCATAAGTTTTAGCCAATTGGAAATTATTTCGTGGATTTATAAGATGGAGACGTCCGCTCATGTCTCCGACGTAGACTGTTGATTCGTTCATCACGATGCTCATTGGAAAAGCATCTTTGGCAATCTATGGTAAAAAAAAACGAGAATGGACGAGGATTTTAGAATTTCCGTAAAATTACGAATTTTCCCACATTTCTTGAAATTAAAACGAAGAATGAACAAAAGAATCGAATTTTCCATTAGAATTTCCTTTCCCTCTCAGTTTTTCGAAAAAACATCCTCGTAAATTTAAATCCCCGGGCAACATGCAGAAAATTTCCTCGTTATGTAACGAGGAAAATAACGTTTGGGTCTTTTTCGAGTTAAATAAACAATCACCTCTATCGTCGTCAGGGTCTTTCCAGCTCGTTGGTCAAACACATTGACGGTTCTGTCCTCGCTAGCCGAAAGGATATAATTGTCATTCATTGCGAGCCTGAGAACGGCTCCTCTGTGAGCTCGGTACCGAAGGGTCGGTATGGCACTGACCCGAGGATCGAATAATAGCACAGATCGACACTGTGAACCGGTGGCCAAGCGGTTGACTCCAGGGTGTGAAGTAATGCACAACAATGCGCCCATGACCTCCCTGCAACAGAAAATGGAGCAACTTTGAGTGGCGGTCATCGATCGATTCCTCAATTCACTATTTTTTCAGACTTTAAGAGAAAAATTGGAAATTAAATGGAATAACAAACTTGATTGAATGTACATCTCAAATTTTCTGACTTCCACCAGCTTCAGATGATCTATGTGCCACAATTTCACCGATCGGTCCCAGCTGCAACTGTAAAATGTTTTATCGTCTACGGACGTCAAGCCCCATATCCATCCGGCATGGGACATTTCGTGCATTTCGTGCAAGCTCAGGATCGATCCTTCGCCCAGTTCCCAGCAGCACAAGGTCCGATCTCTTCCTCCTGATATCAAAAATTTTCCTTTCTGCAACACGTCGTTGAATATTTAATCAACAAGGTCAACGAGATCATTTTTTTATGGATTGGATATTGCAAGGAATGAAAATTGAGCAACGCGGGGCAAAGAATTTCGTCAGCTTTGCGCCCAAACTCAAATTTTTCCAGCAATAACCAAACTGGGTCTTGCAGACCCGATCCCACGGCTCGTTCCAAAATTTCTACCTTTATAAACATTAGCGTGTCAACCGCGCTGTAATGACCTTCGCTCAGCTTGATCTCCTGGACGGCCACTTCGTTTTTCCAGAACGAAGCATATTTCTCCAGTCGGGCGCACGATCGTTTCCAAAATAGTTCATCTTCTTCCTCTGGAAAGGAAACATACGGCAAATCGATAGACACCTTGTTATCTTTGGATCAAAGCCAGAAAGGTCCATCGGAAAGGAAGGAAAGCTATGAGGGAATTTTTTCAAGGACCCAACTTCTCGGGCGACTCGAAAATTTTTCTCCGGCTCTTTACAAATTACGTTAAATAAGGATTCTACTCGCGGGACATAATTGAGGATGTGTTTTTTTTCTCTGTTGTATAAATTTTCAAAGAGCAACAGAATTTTTGTTTGACTCGTTTTTCAAGTATTTCTTTTAGTTTCAAGGTTTTTGGAAATATTTTTGAGTATCTATAGCAGAGGAGAAGGGGAAAGTGATTTTTTCCCTTTTTTGGAAATTTGAGGACGCGATTTAAAGCGGAATTTTGGTTAAGGGCTTTTTTCACCAACACAGAAACATCGTTAATTATTTATTTGGAGGTTCAATGGAGATTAATGTGGAATTTTTGTGATGTATTTACTGAATTATTGTTTGTGCGAAGGCGCGAGCGCAATTGTGTGCTACAAATTTGGGCTAACCAGGTGGAAAGACTGGATATCGAGCGTTTTTCCAAATGTGGCCGATCCTCACTTTCCACAATGAGTCATCGCTCAGTATCTCATAAAACTGCTTACAGGCACAGCCAAGACCCTGTACAAGAGTCTTAGTGTCCAAGAACGAACATATGTGTAGAAAAACCTTGAAAAAAGACAAGCATAAATACGAGAATACTTTGGAAACATTGATTTGGCTATTTTTTTTGTGTATCGAGGAAAAAAAAACAAGATCCAAAGTCTCATCGTATGTGGGTGGGGAAAATTGGTGATTGGAAGAGAACTGATCAAAATTGTTGTCATAGATGATCGAGTACGTTTTACTTTCGAATAAAATTAATGATCGAGCAAATTGCATAAAAATCGAAAAGCAAACATTTTTTTCTCGAGTTCAACGAACTGAGGTGAAAGCGAACTTGTAATCAAAGATGGCTGCCAACAGCTGACTGAGAAGTTTCGTTTTGACATTGATGGCGTTGGCGGTCTATGCAAAGAATGACAGGAGCTCGTAATTGTTTGAATAAAGAAAAATAATTGTTTTTTCGTGTACGAACCTCGATGGGAAGATCGAGAAGCGTGATGGGCGAACTGTCAGAATAACCTTGGTTGGAAAAACCTTTTTCATTTTCCATGGACATCTCGATTTAGCTCCTTCTCAAGGTTACTCGTGTTTTGTGTCTCTTATCGTCCCACACAGTGTTATAGGACGTTTATTTTCTTTTCACTTGTATATTTTTCTCCCGAGCAATTCAACGTTTCTTCAAAAACGTTATTTTATTGAGAGTTTACTAGAGCACAAGATTCCTTAACGCAAAATCACCTCGCACAACGTATCAACCCATATCGTCGAGAAGAAAAAACGCTGACCGAGATTTGTTGTTCTTTCTCTGTAGTATCGTCGTTCGTTTGTGTGCTCGGTGAGTCTCAAGCAGGGCCGGCACATCGAGGGCAACGAAACGAAGGAGTCACGACGAAGGGAGGGGGAAAGACAATTCTCTCCGTTCACAATAATGAAATCGTGAATTTGGTCGAAAATGATTTTACGCATATTTCTTTACGAGTCACGAACAACTCTAATCGAATTTTCTCTTTTCCAGACCGCAGGCAAATTTTTTTCTGCACTTGTTTTCAATAATTTATTATTATTATTTTTTTTCTTTCAGGATATTTTTTGTAAATAATTTACGAAATTTTTTTGTTTAACGAATATGATAAAGTTTATTTGCAACAATTATTATTACAAATTCAATAATCCGCAATAACAGTTTACACGCCGCCCGCAGGCATTTACTTATTATAAAATTAAAACGAATCGTAACTACGTTTTTTTTTCAAATGGCCCACTAATTAAAAATTATATAATTATGTATACTATCCTCTACCCATTTTCGTACATATAAAATTATTTAAATCATTAAATATCATTTTCGTAATAAATTATTTCACCATCCAGACAGTTGAGCATACAATTTTCCATGACATGCTCAAGTTTGAAAAATAAAATTTTCATCGAAGATTATCGTGATGTTTTTTTTATACTGTTCTAAGAGAATTTTTCGAGAACGGCTTAATATACGCTTCGTGTAAACATAGCATAATGTATGCACAATTTTTTTTTTTTTTTGTAAATCATATTTGTAGGTTTTTCCCGCCTACGATATTCGCGAATTTCGAATAAGAAAATAATTGTTTTTTCGTCATCGCGTTCGGAGAACGTTAAACATTGTTGGGAGCCGCGAATTTTCGAAAACAGACAAACGATATCGATTATTGTACAAACGAATAAAAAGTGGAACCCCCGAAATTAAACATGCTCGAGTCATGCGGTCCGAGCTTTTTGTTCATTGCAAATAATTGATATGTACAATGATTGAAACTTAAAAAATAATTAATTGCTCCGGATGCGCTCGAAATACATTCGTACTTTGCCACTCAAATCGCGAGTCGAGGGTAGACTAAAGTCAGTGAACTTATTCCATTTTTGCTTGAAAGTAAAAAAGCTGTTTGGATTTTTGGATTTTCAAGTTAATCGTTACGAAAATTTATCGGTATCGATTTTTTTTTCTTCGATAATGAGACACGCTCCGACACAAATCCACCGCCCATTTTTTTTTACCCTAGAACTACAAACCGGCGTAAATTTCTACCCCAGGCGAGCTCCGAATTACGTTCCCAAGCTAATTTTTCAGCACTTGTGCGTATTTAAATCGATTTTTCACCAACTGAACCGTGATGGAATTGAATTTACTCTTCACCATTCTTTTCGGCATGAAAAAACAAAAAGATTCATGTACTTAGAAGTCAGATAACTGCTTCCAAAACGATTTTACGAACAAGGAATCTGTGGGGTAAATATTTACCCCGGTTTGTAGTTTAAAGGTAAAAAACGTAGGTTTGTAGTTCTAGGGTTAATTGTTGTACCAGTGGGAAGCTGCAACTTTAGCTCAAATCCAAATTTCCAATTCAGCAAAGTAGCGAATATCGAGAATCTTTATTGTTCATCCTGCGGAAAGAATTCTTTCATAGTATCTCATGATGGTTGAGCGGATGATAAATAAACTTTATGACATTTGAATTTGCTGGGAAAGAAATTATAAGGAAGGATTCACTCTAGTCTTCCCTTAAAATACTGATGGTTAGAATATCACAAACTATGACATCGGTTGTGTTGTTCAAAGCCCGTAGTATATTTAATAAGAACAAAAGAAACTATTGCACCGCAGGCCGAGCCGGATTGCATGACAATTCCTACGCCGATGAGGGCCTTGGGGCCGAGTTTCCTTCGGATTTTAGCAGTAATGGACAATTTCAAATAAGATATAACGCCCGTAACAATGACCCAAGTAAGGATAATGAGAATGACACCGATGAGTGAATGTTGGAAAGGCGGATTCGGCGAGGCGGCTGCAGAATAAATGGCATAAGCCATGGCTACCATTCCGAGGAGAGACAATAAATCCAAAACTACCAAACGGACTGAATTGTACACCAGAGCGAATAGACAAGCCAGGGGATTGGCAATATTGGCCAAGGTCACCGTTAAATGGAATGCAATGTTACCGTACGGTAAACACGAGTAAGTTTGTATTCCCGGCAGGAAACCATTTCCCAAGAAACAAATAAGACTGAGAAGACCGTGCAAGTAAATCGTGCGGCAGAGACTCATCTCTTGTTCGACTTTGTCGCGAGTTAATATTGTGTCTTTCGAACCCTCGAGATCGACGTTATCGCGAGAATTCGTAGCTTCGGAATCGATCCTCGAAACACTTTGACTGTTGGCTGTTTTCCGTCGTCCCTGGAGTTTGCTGTTATCAACGGGCTTGATAGCTTCCAATTCGACGGACGGGAGATACCGGAGGAATCCGAAAGTACAGAACGAAAGGAAGAGAATGGCAAAGAGAAAAATGAAATAATCTCTGGGCGGGAATCTGGGATCGTCCGTAATTTCCACCAGCGTGCCGTTTTCGAAACGTCTGCACTGGACTTCGCCGCCGACGCCTTGGATCCAGGCAACAACGCTGGGAAGCACGCCGCTGAGGCCCTCGCCTATGAAATAGGAGACTAAGTATTTCTCGTTGCTGTTTCGAAGGTACGGCATGAAAAGAATGGAGCTGGTGCAGCCCACAAGAGCCATGACGAACGTGCACAGGTACGTCACGGTGCTGTGCTTCTTGCCAACGGCCCAAAGCGCCGAGTCGTAAAAAAACGCGAGGACGAGCATTGCCACGGCGCTCATGAATAGCATCAGAAAAATACAGGCTGACTCGTTGATCGAGGAACAAAATGATCTCGCCATTGACAAAATTATCGGGCCTATATTTGCCGCTTGAATTATAACGACTATGTAAACCGCGAGGTCCCATCCCTCTGGCGCAGAAATCACTAACAACGGCAGCTGCACGAAAATCCCATTGATACCAAGCCACGCAGATATTCCAAAGATGACAACCAACGAGTGGACCACAAGAGGCTGCGACAATAATTTCTTTCGGCCGGTGGTCACGTACCTTTCGATTTCTTCTAACATAATGACGTTTCTTCTCGTCCTTGAGGACGAATTTGTTTTGTATCGATGTGTTGGAAACGTTATCTCTTACGAAAAAAGTTCAAACACATTTCGAATGCTAATTCCTCATCATCTTCAATTATCTTCGATTTCAGATACAACTCGAGTTGCAAAAGTTGAAAGATGACAGATTGGACATTGAAGTTACACAAGTGGCACACTTTCACACATGATCGCGTAATCAATGTCTTTATCCTCAATGTCGACTGATAACGATTTATTATGATTTGAAGGTTATGTGTAGCACAATAAATGTGTTTCGAACTGTTTACCCGCCTCGATTCCGCGAAGTTGCCGATTTTTTGCAACTCAACCAACAAAACTGTCCACACTTTGAAGAACTAAATGGAAATATTGCACTTTCGAAAATAACTTCCGTGAAGATCAAGCGACGTGGGCTTTTCACGTAATTACGGCAATTACGCCCAAACTACGAACACGTGAGACGGTTAATGAGGTTCTTTCTATTTTCCATCGATCACGAATGATTGTGAAATTTTGTAGTCCATTTTTTTCCCGCGATAAACATCCACGCATGCGCTTCGGGACTCCGTGGCTCGCACCCGATTGAAACGCATTTTTTTTGTAGTTTTTCTATCAGTTTTTGGTCCTCGCGATCAATGATCAACGAAGGAACAAAAGAACGAAAACACTTAGCGAAAATTCGTTGCTTCTCGGTTCACAAAATGTGTCTTTCTCCTACAAAGTCTTCGGAAGAAATTCTATTCGTTTTTACGATTGACTATCCTTCTCCCTATCTCGAGGCAAGCGTACAAATTCCGAGGGTAAACAATTCGTTGAGTTAATTAAATATCTAGTCACTACACGATGTTCGTTCGAATTGATCGCGATAAAGAAGAACGCGAGTGTCATCATGAGACCATAAAACCACGAAGCCTTCTGATAACGACAAAAAATCAACTGATAAACGATGTTTTTATTCCATCCTAGAAATTCCATGATTTTTCTATTTCAAAAAATGTGAAATTTCCGAAAGTCTTTCGATATTAATTGCCAAAAAATCCCTAACCCGGAATAAAGGAATCCAAAGTTACTTCCCTACTTAAAAATATCGTCTCGAGTATCGCCATGAGCCTGAACCCTACGTCACGAAATAAATAAGATTCGGCAGAAGGACAACTCTATTCGATATTCGTCTATTCTTTAATAACTCTGGGGTGACAATCTCTATTCTCAGATGTCTCTGTTCTCAAATAACTCCCTTCGGAATAACTCTGTAACTATTCGTTAGTTATTTCATTTTTAAAAATCTCTAATCTAAACATCTCTATTCTTAATTATGTTCGTTCGTAATTATGGTCAAAGATACTTACCAACGAAGATAATTAAGAATAGAGATGCCTGGAGCGAGACATATTATCAAATAGAAATTTTTAAGCATAGAGATGTTTACAATAGAGATAATTTAGCATAGAGATTTTTAAGAATGAAGTTACTAACGAATAGAGTTCATTACACATAGAGTTATTCCGAAGGGAGTTATTTAAAGAATAGAGAAATAACGAATAGAGTTGTCCTCCTGCCGAAGATTCGAGATGTCGGCACACTTTTCTCGCTATACATGTAGCCGAATAAATAATTGATCAACAAAATAAAATAGCCGGAGAAAACTGAAAAAATTCGAAAAAAAAAACAATTTTTTTCAAATAAATAAATATCGATGCGAAATAATTACAAAGCTACGAACTCATGACCTTTTTTTCCATCTCGCGACGCATGATCGGGGTCATCATCAACCGATTTTACAAAAATAAAGAAAGAAGCCAAATCGAGAGAATGTTATACAAAAAATTAGGATCACCGAAAAGAATAAAAAAGCCTTGGAGTTGACGTTGAACCGGAAGAGTAATCAAGTGCAGATTTTAAGAAAAATGAAATAAATTTTCGATTGTAAATAAAACGATGTTTTTATTTTCATCCAAATTAAAACTTTCGATTCTTATTTCTTCCATGCAACTATATCACGCCTTGAAGAGTTGAAAAAAAAATTGAGAAAAACCTCGTTTTTCGAAATTTAGCAACTCTCGGTTGAAATCGATAACGATTACGAGTTTCAGGCTCGGATAGAAAACGTCTATCTATAACGACCTCTAAACGTGCTTGGAGATCGGTAAGTACATTGATTCCAATGAGACTATCGAGCAACCTCAAATCAGCGAATTGATCCCACTTAAGATTAATGAACCAGAAAAGAAACAAGACCAAACGAAATTGCCTTGGACGCAATTGTTACGTTGGTTCCTATCGAAACATAAGAAAAAAAAACGAGACCCTGCCAACGGATCGAACTTGGTCGAAATTCTTGCAACGTATTTCGAGACAGGCGACAATGTCAATATTTCAAGTCGCTAGAAGAAAAAACCACCAACGAGTCTAACCGAGCGATAAAAATTAAAAAGAAAACTTCCGACCAGGCGATTGTAATGGAAAAAAATAACAAAGACGTTTCGTTAGTGAAATCGATGATTATTAACAAATTATCGTTCATCGCTAAGAACTCGTGCCTCGGAGACAACATGACCGATAATTATTAACAATAATATTGCACATTAAGTATTTCGAGCCCGAGACGAGTCTCGATTAAGTTGAATGATCCCAGAATTGATAAGAACTAAAAAACGACGATATAGGAACACTTTTCAATTAAAATAATTTGCTAAACCAATTAGTACAGGGTCCCTCCATTTTTCTACGATTAAAAAAGTCTCTCGTTCTCCATTTGTGACAGCACGATTTTTTCACTAGCACTGGGTCATTCAGACCCAGACAAAAAGCAACATTCCCATCGAATTTGTTGATTTCACAAAAATTCATATTTCTTAAAAAAATATCAATTTTTTCAATAGTTAGAAGCCCACGAGTTGTCCAGGTCCCAGAGACCCAGTGTAGTCGGGATCGGGGCTGCCAATTACCGAAGGCCAAATCGAAAATCAATCAGGCTTCTTTTTCCTATTATTCTTTTCCTATTTCTATTTCACTTTATTTTTTCCTCGTTAAAATCCCATTCAAGATCGAGCATTGACCCTGAACTTGTTTTCATCTTGAAATACACTTTTTTTCATGGTTTTTTCTTAATGAAAAGATACCGTACGATGAAGTCGTATTTAAGGAAAATTCTGAGAATCTTAATCGACAAAGAAATTCCAATTTTTCGTCTCAGGGTCAGTGCGAACGACCCGAGGAAAAAAACAAGTGAAAATTGAAGAATTTGTTTTTTTAAATATTCACAATTAATGGGAAAGCCATCCGGTCCAATGGAATCACAAAAATAATACTTTCACGGATTATCTCGTTGGATTTGTGACGAATGATTATTTACACATTCTATTTACTATTCGGATACGATCGCCCCAACAATGGTGATCGTGTTTATCGATTTTCCGTTTGATTTTTTTTTTTTCAAGAGCATTTTGCATCCTCAAGGCACCCTGTACTAATGCAAATGAATAATTTCCCTGAATCTTTTTGCATCGACCAGAGAAAACAAATTTCTGTCACTGTGAAGGAAATTCTTGTTCGTTTATTTTTTTTCGAATTTTTTAAATTTTCACGATCCATCGATTGTCGACTGCTCCGTGTGAAGGATTCGAATATTTTGAAGTATTTTTTCTGCTATATTTTGTAGAAGTGAAGAGGAGAATCGAGTTGGAAGAAATTCGTGCGCGGAGAACGGACATTCGATGAAAAATGGAGCCACAGAATTGTCGAGTCTCGAAAATCCAATTTCGAGAGTTTCTCCGAGCGATGCGTTTGGAGAATTGGTTTCAATGTGCCATGAGGGCTGAGCAAGGTTCATAAGATTTGAAGGTTCCGGCATGATTGACGAGAACGAAGATGGTAATAGCGCCGGCGAGGGAGCCAACTTGTGTGGCGACGCCGATGTAATAGAGTCCCCTGCCAGGGTCAGGCCTGAAGAGCGTGGTGATACCCATTTTGACAAAGCCTATGAGACCGTTGACGAGGACCCAAGAAATGACAACGAGGAATTCACCGATCCAGGATCCCTGGAAAGGTGGTTCGGGCGATTGGACAGCGAGGAAAAGTACAAAGCTGGATAAGAGGAGAATGGCTCCTGTGAGCCACGTGAGAAAGTGCGGGGATTTTGGAGTTTTGAGGATAAAGCCTAAGCACATGGCTAAGGGATTTGCCATCGAGGCCAAGGTCACCGTCAGGTGATAGGCGACGTTGCCGTAAGGTAAGCACGAGTACGATTGGATGCTGGGCAACGTGCTGTGTCCCAAAAAACAAACGACCGCCATCATGCACAAGAGATAATTGTACAAAGGCTTTGACATGGTCCAACCGGAAGTGGTTTTGTAACTGGGAGGAGCGTTCATTTCGGTGGGTAAAGTTTCTGTGCTGCCTGGTTGCTTGACCCTCTCGCCACGTGCGACAACAAGTTTGTTCAAACCGACGAATGCCAAGAAACTCAAAGACAACAGAGTCCCAACGAGCGTGAAAAATATCTCGATCGAAAAACGTGGCTGCGGATACACTGTCGCGTAAGTCCGTGTCTGATCATCCGGTTTCGTCGTGTTTACACATTCCGGATTGCCTCCGACACCCTGTATCAGCGCCGCTACGCTCGGCACGAACCCACTCAGTCCTTCTCCAACCAAATACGTTACCAAATATATTTCACGATAATTTCTCATGTACGGCATAAACAATACCGACGATGTACATCCCACGACCGCCGTCAGGAACATCAAACCAAGCAGCGCCGTCGAATGCTCTGCGCCAAATACCACCGATGTCTTGTCGTACGTAAACGCCATTGCGAATATCGCCGCTGATGCCATTCCCAGTAAACCATAGATTATGTAATGATCTCTGACCCACGACGTGTATCTAAAAAGTTGTAAACAAATTAGAAAAATTGTCATCACTCGTTACTTTCCAGCCTAAGAAATTTCATTTTTTCTCACATTTTTTCAAAGAAATTGCATTTTGTTTCGCATTTTTTCAACGAAAATGCATTATTTTCCGCATTTTCGAACAAAATTGCATTTTTTCAACAAAATTGAATTATTTTCGGCATTTTTTCATTGAAATTGCATTTTTTCCCGCATTTTGTCAACGAAATCACATTTTTTTCGGTTTCCAGTTTTCCAGTAATCGTTCATTAGCCCAAAAAAATGTAAACAACATAATAGGGACGCAGAGTACTCATTGTGTTAATTATTGATTTCAGGGTTTGGGAAACCTGGAATCCCAACACTGGGCCATTTACGACAGAAACCTTTTAGTCAGGAAGGCAGATTAACGTACAATTTTTCTATAAAATGATAGAAAAAAAAATGTTGTTTTTATCATGGTCAATTTTTTTTTTTGCATTCTCAGAGAATTTCAACGATATTGCCATTTTTTTTTTTTCCAGCGTCCTCAGGCTTTTTATATTTTTTGACTCTCATTGCTTTGCTTCAGTTTTTCTTTGTCAATTTTGTACATTCGAATGACGTTCTACTCATTCGCGAACCCAGAATTTTTTGCTCCCTGTTGAAATGTTGAAAAAGCAGTTTTTCAGATTTATCGGAATTCGGAAATACTTACTTTGTATAAAGAGTGTACAAAATTGGTCCCAAATTGGCTATTTGCACGAGCATCACCATGTGAGCCGGTAAACCCCATCCTTCCGGAGCGGTATTGACTAATAAAGGTAATTGAACGTAAATCCCATTGACGCCGATCCAGGCTCCGACTCCGAACATGAGAGCGAGAGCATCGACCAGGAGCCGCCGATTGCTGAGGCGTTGCGAGAGAGTGTTGCTCATTTTTGCTTGATTTTGTATTTTTTTAGGTTTCTTTGAATTTTCTGAACGTTTACGAAACGGCAAAAGAGCGGTGAGGAGGAATTTTCTCGATTGAAATGAAGTCGAAAGAATGACTGTTATCTCACTGCATCAGAAAATTTATCACCGTGCGGATCGAACTATAAAAACTTGTTTTATTTATGCACTATCTGCGAATGAACGGAGTTCAGGTTTGTTGCCAATGAACACACGAAACATCGACGATTTACAGCGACGTTTTTATTTTTGCAGTTTTCATTCTTCGCGCACTTTCATTCTTCGCAATTTTCAGGAATTTTCTAGAATTGTTTCAATTATTCTTGTCAACCAGCAGACGACGCGATCGAGACATGTTACGATTTGTTCTTACGAAGTTTCGTGGGAGGTTATGTTCTCGCTTCAGTGAATTCGAGTTCCGAGCCACTCGGTTAATCGTTTTTGGTTCTTTGCATGATTTTTTTTATTCCATCACGGACACAAGAATTTTGATTTTGTATTTTTATTCGGAGAAATGACGGTCACGGAAAATTAAACTTCTGCGCCGACCTTGCCAATGGTCTCGGAAGCCGCTAGAGAACTGTACGTGTCTCGTGTCCGCTCGGAGATGGACCAGCTCACCAGCTGTTCATCTCTCGTGGACGCAAATGACAATGTACTCGAGAACTTTGCACAGTCATACTCCGTCCTTCGGTATTATTTCATAATTGTCATCGTCATAATAATCGCGAATTTGCGCAAGCGTGATGGCCTCGATTCGAGTGTTCACTCGGTATCAATACATTTTAAGAGTCAAAACTGATTTTCTTCTTTTTTTTTTGCGTTTTCGTCAATAAATTTTCGATTGTTGCTTGTCCCGTGAATCTTCACAAATATTTTCGCCCAGAACAAGTGAATCAATACGTAATTTTATTTATTCCAAATTGATTTATTCATTGAAAATTCAGTGCCCACTAAAATTAGCGTTTGCTTTTCGTATTTCGCAACTCAAACTACGCGCCAAAGTGCTTCGTGCCTCGATCGGTCCGTCTCTAATGACCCAGATGGCGGGACAGTTTAGTTCAACGCGGTGATAATTTTTAACTCGGAAGTAAAAAGTTGTAACGAAACAAGAAAACCGTATGAAAAACTTCGTATTTATGAATGGCAACGAAATAAATGAAAAACGAAAAGAATAATGCTGCGGTGCTCCCATTTCTCAACCTGACGCGACCGAGAAAACGGTTTTGAATTTCAACACGCCTCTCTCCCACACTTCTGCCTCAACCCGGAGACCGTAAGCACCGTGCAGACAAAGAGAATTGCAAAACGAGCGAGCGATCAAATATTCAAAGTGTCACACAGCGGGGATTTGGGCAAGTTGACAAATGGGAGCGATTAGATGGCAATTGCGGAACGGTTAAATTAGGAACACCAGAAATGTGAGTCGCGACTGAATTTTACTCTTTGATGACTTTATGATTATTACGGATGGCCTGGTTTTTGAAAAAAATGAAATGCAAAGGCGATTCGTAATTAGGCAACGGGATGATTACGCAGTTTTTTAACTTTTTTCGCAAAAACTATCGATCGTCAATCAAAGGAGACACGGAAAAACTTCTTAGCGACCATAACGACTCTTTCGATCAACATAAAATTTAGATAGTACGCAAAAGTTATTGACGTATTACTATCACAAAACCAAGTCGCAAACTATAACACAAAACAAAATGAAGTCACGTTTCTTTTGTTATGTTCTTGCAACTTTTTAACGAGACGTGACGTCAATTAACACGCCCTCAGATGGGAAAAATAAAAAAAATTGGAAATTAAATATCTCAAATTCTAAACTTCAGAAAATTTTTCTTCAGGGAAGAAAACTGTTAGTTTTGGTGCCAAGAATGTTATTCATGCAAAATTCTGAAAGAACTCTAAATAAAGTCGTTTCGTAATAGTTATATCTTAAAAACGAGTCGTCGTACGGTTCACATAAATCTGCATACATAACGCGTGTTTGATAGCACGGACTGATCATGTCCATTTATCTTGAGGAGCTCCGGACATGACATGGCCCAATCGAAATGCGATTGACCGTTCCATGAATAGTAACGATGACACCTATCAGCGAAAATCCTCGTCACTCTTCGCCCCTCCCTGCCCACACGATAGATATTGGCATTTCACTTACCTGCTTGCAGGAAATCGACGCTGCGATGATTTATGAATTCTACGAACTAACGACAAGCTCTCTCCCCCATTTTGATTATGTTCGTAATTATCAGGATATTTGTGTCGTTTCCGCTTTCGTGTCTCACCACCGAACCAGATAAACTGAATTCAGAATAAAAATATTTTTTCCCGAGTTCCAATGACGCGACATAACCACGATAACGTAATTACCTCACATTTACGTATTTTCCCCGTCAGAATACGAATTGCGTGTATACCTTTGCGGTGACAAACGTCGCAAAAACGAGATGTCAATCTGCACGAATACAAAATACCGGCAAACGAGGTTCCGAGGAAAAAAGCTCGTATTGTCATCTAAACGTTGCTGGTTTGTGAGGCGATTTTCCACCTTCATATAACCTTCAAACTTCACTTTTCTTTAAAAATTGAAAAATACATGAAAATTAAATAATCGCGAATTCCAGCCCAAAAGTTTCGTACGATTTAGTAAACACACGTGGACAGAAATATATCCGAAGGACAAAAACCAAGTGTATTCCCACTCTGCATCAATCGACGTTGTGATGAGCGACTGTACAAAAATCTCACAGAATCAAAGTTTCCATTAAAATTTTAAACGAGATTCTTTTTTTCGAATTTTCTTGTCAACTCTTTGTTTTTAGCTAAAGATACGAATATTTTTTTCGGATAAAAGAAAATACACGTTAGGACGACGAGGTTAGGATTGGCAGGACTGAAAAATGAAACACCGCGTAGACGTTGAGGTTGAATATAGCAAGAATTTTATAAAAGACGAGGCAGACCCACAGATGGTTCGAGTAATACACGTTGTGTTTTTTCTTTGTAGTGTTTATGCACGTTTGATTTTTGTTGCGTCTCGAAATAAATGTTTCATGTTTTTCGATCTCGTGTGAAATTCGTTTTTTTTTCTTTTTCGTACATGAGTGGATGTGTGGCTGTTTTGTATATGTATATTTTTTACTCTTGGTTTCTTGTTCCGGACGATGCGAGTTACAATTATTTCAGGAAGTTGACAACTATGAGGCTACATATTTATACACATTATAAATATTGCTGAGAGAATCAAATGAAAAATGAATATGTTACATTTCTCCAATTACAATATTTCTTGCCTTAATTATGTTCACAAATAACAATATATCTCCATCACTTGTTTCGAGTTCACACAGACTTTTCGTTCGTCGCTCGGATCGTCGCGCGACAAACAGGACTGCCAACGTTTTAATAATTGTTCGTATTCCATTTCGAGTTCTCGATCGTCATGCGGTGACCTTGAAACTTGAGTTTTCATAGCAACATCGAAATTGAGTGGATTTTTTAAAAAACTCTTTTAAAAAAGTTTCCAAGTTCGGAGTCGCATGATTTTCTAGCAATTCATGGAACTTCGGTCATGGAATTTCGATCACATTACGACGAACATGCAGTTTTCGTCGGAGCGAGACCGAATAAAATATAAAAAAAGTTTTAATCAACTTCTCGTTGCAAAATATATTCGAATCTTTGTTCCTCCGATGAAATTCACTATTTCTGCCAATTCGATCATTTTGTTTTGAGGAATAAAAGTGATTAAATCGAAAAACTTAATTTTTTTGATAAACGAAGATTTTGTTGAAACGAACGAAAACTTTCTCTGATCAACGAAATCTGCCGTCACCGAAGATTCGATCGTTCCATTCACTTCATTCGCTGGCTGAAAAAAAAAAACACAAAATAAAAAACTCCAATCTCGAACAGAGCGTTTTTCCTAAATAATTGACCATAGTCCGAGCGTTCCTCCAGCGTGCGCAAATATCAAAAGCATTCAGAAATAAAAATTGCGTTCCCAAGTTAATTTCTCAGCGCTTCTAGGTATTTGAATCGATTTTTCGCCAACCAAACTTTGATGAAATTGAATTTCCTCTTCGCCATGTTCTTTGGCATGAAAAAAACAAAAAGATTCATGTGCTTATTGAAACTTAAAGAATAATTAATTGCTCCGTATGCGCTCGAAATATACATTCGTACTTTGCCACCCTAATCGCGAGTCGAGGGTAGACTAAAGTCAGTGAACTTATTCCATTTTCGCTTGAAAGTAAAAAAGCTGCTTGGATTTTTGGATTTTCATGTAAATCGTTCCGAAAATTTATCGGTATCGATTTTTTTTTCTTCGATAATGAGACACGCTTCGACAAAAATCCACCGCCCATTTTTTTTTACCCTAGAACTATAAACCGGGGTAAATTTCTACCCCAGGCGAGCTCCGAATTACGTTCCCAAGTTAATTTTTCAGCACTCGTAAGTATTTAAATCGATTTTTCACCAACTGAACCGTGATGGAATTGAATTTACTTTTCACCATTATTTTTGGCATGAAAAAACAAAAAGATTCATGTACTTAAAAGTCAGATAACTGCTTTCAGAACGATTTTACGAACGAGAAACCCGTGAGGTAAATATTTACCCCGGTTTGTAGTTCAACCCTTACTTGCCACACCTCTGTAGAATTACGTACTTGCCACCATGCGGTAGATTTGTACCCCAGTGAAAAAAAATTGTTATAAAAAAAATGAACTACTGAATATTTCGACTGGAAAATTGTTTTAGAACATATTGAAAGCTTTTTTCAAAAGATTGTTTACTTTATATAGCCAAAAATTAAATTAAAGTAAACTAAAAAAAATTCTAAAACCAACAAAAGTGGAAAAATTATTATTTTCCTTAATCAGCCTGGGGTAGTCTGTACCCCAAGGTGGCAAGTAAGGGTTAATGATATAAAAAAAATAGGTTCGTAGTTCTAGAGTTTGTAATAAGATAACAATAATAATAAAAATAATAATCGTGTCAATTAGGATGCAGCAAAATTAAAAAAAAAACGTTTACCCTGTTACAGACGAGTGCATTTTTGTTATGCACCCTGTATTTTAGCCCATAATGCATTTTTATTCATTCTTTTTGCTCGTCTCATTCGAATTTCGTCGTAAATTGTGATAATGAATTTTCTTTTTTGAATTTTTATTTTTAACCATCCGGGGATCGAGCCGTTATTTTTCGGGAAGTCTTTGATGCAGAATATCTGGAAGGCTCTTTACGCGGTCACGCCTATCTTTTCGTCGATCGTTTCTCGTTCCGGAACGACTTTCAATATTTGCATTATGGAGCAAAACCATTTGCCTATTCTTTTCATTTTGCGAGTAATACGATCTCGAGAGACTTTGGCTCTCTCGACTGGCAGCTGAATATCTTCGCTGCTCCTATTCAAAGAATCGAACTTTTTCCAACCTGAAAGAACTCTATGAAGAGAGTCTCGCGTTGTTTTTCAATCGCTCGGCTCCCAATCAATCCTCCCGATCACTCGCTGTGAAAATCGAGTGGAAATTATTCAGAGATTACCTCAAAATGGAGCTGGACCATTCGGACGCCTCGTACGTTCGTTCCTTCGAATCTTAGCGAATTTATAAATCCTCGATCGTTCGAACCGTTATTCCTTTTGGTAGATTGCGAATAAATAATTCTCAGACTTTTCGATCGCGTACATATTTGCAATTTTTTTTTTTTTTAATCTTTCGTTATGAATGAAAAAACAGAAATTTATTTCTTTACCGTTGAGAATAAAGGCGACGACAAAATTACGGGCCAAGTATTTAGAACGCTGACTGCGGGGTTTCCCTTTTGGGCGGAAAGGAGTGGCAGCTCCGTGACACGAAACAGAAAGTTTCCATTAGCACAGAGCAAGGATGACCCTAGGCTCGTCCATCGAGACCTTTAATCACCGTTCGTTTGCATCAATTTTCTGTTTTACTTTAAACAAAGTGTGACAATCCCAAGTGGCCCCATTATCGTTCGATTTTTATAGAATTTTGTGGGTTTTTCTTTTTTTCTTTTTTTTTTTTTTTACAAAAAAAACGAAGATTCGTTCATTTTTCTGGTTATCAACGCGAAATCTCATCATTCGCAAAAGTTTTCAAGTTAATTCTTGGATTTGTTACGAGATCAAGATCGAAGCTCGAAAATGTGTAAAAAAAAAAAATGGATTTAAATTTGTTAAAAATTTAAAAAATTGAGGAAAAAATGAAATTTCTTTCATTTTTGTTTTGGAAATGACGTGAATTTTATTTACCACATGAAAATGTAAATTCCTCAAAAATGTACACGCACACACGTTATTTTGGAATGGCCTGACGATGCTAAGTCATTCGACATCGATATTTTCAAAATTTGTTGGGTTTTTCCCATTGGTTTATACACTTAAGCTCGCTGGAGGTAAATAGGACGACAATTTCAAATTCCCAGAATTAAGATGGACCATAAAGTTGGATAAACATAAAGATTCTCGACGATTTTTCACTGAAATCGAAAAGATTGTTAAGCTCGACAGCCAATCGTTTACAAAAACTCGGCCAAGGTTACGAAAATTGTGTTACGAAGCTTGAACGACTAGATGAGGAAAGAAAAGCGACAGAGTCAGTTTTGATGGAAAGTGTGACGTGGTAGCAGCCAACGAGGAGAATGGTCTAATCTCTCGAGATAATTAATAATACACATCTACACAATGATGAAAACTGTGCGATTGTCAGTTGCTGTAAAAGCGCCTCGTCACAGCACGTGCGATTATTATTTTCTAATACAATAATACGAATGAATTAAAAATTGTTGAATTATTGAAAAGAAGAGTAAAAACAAAGACGATTAAGACGTTAATAAAATGGAAATTTTTAACAATAATTACGTAACGACGACAACGACGATTATTCTTATTGATTCTTAGATCGATTAATACACTATAGAACAATCGTATTTATAGATATTCGTGTGTGTATCGTTCAGACGATATTCCTCTTGATTATTCTTCACAGGATCCTTCAGCCATTTGGCCAAATTGCACGTGCAAAAACATGTTCAACCAAATATCGATCATGTACGATTTCATTTTGTTCCTCTGAGAGAGTGTACGTGTGTGTCAATGTCTTGTGAGAGATGTTTGATACATTTATACGATAAAATCCATAAGTTCCATGTAATAACAACGATCATTGGATGAATCAATTAAATAAACAATTAATAATAACAATGACAATATCAATCGTAGAATGAATGATAATTGTGTAGATTGTACAAGCAGGACGTGTTTTTATTTTTTTTATTTTTCTATATACGTATGTGTTTGTGGGTGTAGAGTGCAAGTGTCGAAATGTTTATTCAATTCGTGCAATTGATCAATTAAGAATTTGCTCAAGGAATAGTCGTCGACGAAGTGATAAAAAAAACGAAGTTGTTGATTACTTTTAAAAAATGTTATTTTAATCAATCTTTACGCTTTTTCCAATCGATTTTGAAAAATATTTATGATTCTCGATTATCATCCGATGGTTCGTGCTCAATCGAGCAAAGGATAACCAGTTCGTCTCGGTTTTGTAGAGCTTGCTGGCCAAACGATATTTTCGATTAAATTCCGATCGACTATGTTGCCACGAGTAAATCCTTAAAATGTTCAATTATAGGTACAAGGTTTGCGGCTTTGAGCGTGTCCCAATCCCGTTTGTTGCCACGTACGTCTCTACCGATCGATAAACCCTCTCGGATTAAATGATTCGATTTACTAATTGATCGATAGAGACATGGGAGGGCGAACCGAAGAGCGAGATACACATCTTCGTGGCAAGAGAACGAGGGGACACGCTCCTCCGCGATCAAGAGTGCTTTATGTTCATTCGTTAAGGGTTTTTGTTTTAGCACAGATATGTACAAAGTATACAGGATTTTCCTCTTTTTTTTTCCTTCGTGTTTTCCAATACAGTTTTTATAATTGATTTTCTCTTGTTATAACTCTCTCCCTCCCTCTCTCTTTCTCCAGAGCACAGAGGACGGATACTCGATGAGAGTTCTACACCCAATTTCTTCATTTTTTCAATCCCTCAAAATCCTCTTCTTTTTCCCTCCAAAAATGATTTTGCAAGTTTCATTGACACTCGGAGCACAGTACGTTGTGTGCTGCTCAGACATTCAGTTTCTCGCATTCGGTGTACGAACCAATCGACGAGTGGCCAAATGTTTGAGTTTCGAAGAAATTGACGATTTTTAAAAACACTCAACAGAAAATGAACTAAATGATTCTAAAAATTGACGTTATTTTTATTTGGAGGAAGATTCATTGAAAAATAATGGTGGCTCGTGGTTTTTCGGGAAAATTTGTAAATCACGCTGATTAATGAAGGGACGTAGTGGCAAGTTTGACTGTACACAACGCTCTTGATTACAATGAACCCTGAAGCAGCACGAGTTCGATGTAATTCGCGTCTGTTATTCACACTCGGTTCGTTCTCCGTTGCTATCTGTACCGTGCACGTTTACCATTGTCGACGATAACTCGTGCAACGTCGAATTATACGAGATATATATATGGGATTTTCGAGATGCATAACCATCAAACTCTAGAAACAAGGGGGTAACTTATCGATCGAACGATGTTGAAGTTGGCATCGTTGAACCGCAACGAAAACTCATTATTTTTTAAAGCAGAGCGTTAAATTTCATAAAGTATTTGTCAAGAACAGTGCGACAGAATTCTTTGCCATTCGAAAACCGAATTGACTAAAAAAAAAAAAAAAATTGTAAGAATTGGATTAAGAACGTTGTGTGCAAAATTGTCTTTCGATAGAATTCCTTCAAATTTGCACCACACACAAAGAGAATAGTAATATGTAGTAGCTCGCGCAATTTTAAGAGGTTTCATCATGTAGAAGCCGAGATATTTATTTATAAAAATCACAATTTTCAGTAGTTTCTCATTAAAGCGTGTGTTAAAAGTTGCAATTTTCAACATTAAATATTTCCATTTCTAAATGGTGAAGCCTCTTAAAACTTTGCATACACTTTTATGTAACATCGAAGAAGCTTTATTTAGTTTTTCAAAAAAATCGGTCGTAAAATTTTTTCGAAATTTTGTTTATTATACAACAAATGCCTCGGACAATTTTGGATTTAGAGTATGTTGTTCTTTAGTCAATTTTTAACAATTTTTTTTAATGAACTGGGGCTCGCAAACTATTTTTATGTAAGAAAAACTTAAAACAAAAATCATCTGTCTAATCATCTAATTAATTATCAAAATAATGAATAAAAATTCAATTTTTCTTTGCATTCTAACGATGCAAACTTTAAGAGCGTATCGATCGACCTCAGTCTTCCTGTTTCTCTTTGCTCGTTGGTGAACAACTTTCTCTACTCGCATTGAGAATTTCCGACACGTGTCCAGTCCACTATTTTCTTAACCCCTTTGTTTCCCACTGACTCGCGGTTTTCTTGCAGACTCGTTACATTTTCCCGAATAATAAATCTTCTCGTCTTTCTGTTTCCACAGGATTTTACACGACGAGCTATAATCTCGTCTGGAATCTAGAAAGAATGAAAAATTCAAAAAGGTACAGAAGTTCTCGTGCTACTCTATAATTTCTCGATGAACCTCGTCCGCCCGCTGCTCTCGCTCTCCTGGTCTTGCAAGCACTCAATTAATTTAATCCGTTCGAACTTCATAACGAATTTTGTGCTCGTAACTTTGATGCACTGTGTGTGTATATAGAATCCGTAGTTTACCAACTGCAGGATGGGCAAAATAGAAGGCAGCGAGAGTCTGAAGCTCGTAGGATTTAGGTTTATAAACGTTTCTTCTCTCCCCTCGCGATTCATTACGCGCATTGCTAATCACGGTTAACGCGGTGGTTTACGCAGATGCCCGCTGGCGGTGTAAATGACGCAATTTTCGTTTTCGAACATGGCCACGAGATGGCTGCTACGAATTTCTTGCTTAATTGACCAATTTAGGAAAGATCGATGCTCGTAATTGAGGTGGAAATTAGGGTGAATAATAACAGGAAACTTGTATCCGATGGGATTTCGTACGAGCACGAGTTTCGAGAGATCGCGGCGAGTATATAAATTCGTCTTAAATAAACTTGACGTCTGTGCAAATTGTTGCGTTTCCCTGGGGTGGATGAGCGAGAGAAGCTTGGAATTTGCATCGAACTGCCAGAAATGATTTTCTCTTTTCCGCGAGAGCACAGAATCTTTCCGGTTGAAAAATGGAGTGATTTTTCTTTTTTACCTCGTCGTATACACACTGGGTCAAATTGACCCATATCGTAAATCTGTTCCCTGGCAGCCCCCGATCGGTTTCCATTCTGAAAAATATCAAGCATGAGCGAGTATCGACGGAATCGAGCCAAGGAACGCGCTGGAAAACTGGCCCCCGCGGTGTATTTTCCTAGTTCGGTCACTGAATATTAAGCCTGCGTGTGTGTGTGAGTATTATTTCCCTCCACGACACAGGCAAAGATATTTGAGAGAGAGGGGCGAATTTTCCGCGGCCAGGAGTTCACCGCGAGGACCGTTTTTTCCTCAGGGTGAATTTTCCGGGTTAAATATTCCGAGATTCGAAAATACGAGTTGGAAAGCGTGTCCAAAGAAGCGGAAATTGGATTTTTCTCAGGATCGAGGAGGCCAATTATCATGGGATTTGCATTTATAGTGCAATTCACTCTGAACAAAAAAACACCTGAGAAAGTTGTGCGAAAGAGGGAAAAAGAATTGTGTGACATTCGAGCATATGTTGCAAGTTTGGTATTTAAATCGTTTTGCTTCGATCTGTAATGAACTCCGAGCGCTAATGAGACGATAACGAGAACTACGCGTCATCAATATGATATCCCCACTAACATCGATTCTGTCTATGTCAATAAATCGTTAAACTTCACGTCGTACATAATTTATAATAAATATGTATGTGTAGCATGTTTTGGTTTTGTTTTGTGAATTTTCTGATTCGTACATGCTCTTAGATTATATTACAATGTTGACGCACGCATAGTACTCAATGATCATATGGTATGCCAAACATTTGCCAGACTCAACTGGACAATTTCCCGCCAATTATAATGGAATCTCGTTAAAATTCTCTGTTGTTTTTACGCTGGTCGTTTCTGCTCTCCGTCCTCTGTCCATTCGTAATGATCGAGTCTCGCGTGGTCTTGATAAGTGAAAAAGTCTTTAGAGGAAAATAGGTTCTTTAGTAAATTGACAAGTAGATAGAGGATCATCATCATCTTCATCATCGTTACGGGAAATCCGAGGTTTGCGTGTGGTGTTTTTTTGCAAACGTCCCGAGGTGAAGTACCCGCATGAAAAGTCTCGCTGGTCGTTCGTCGATCTCGACGAAGAATGAGACGTTTTAGATTTATTTGACTTCCGGTGCATTCTTGCTGGTTGCTCGTGTGGTTTTTTCTCTTTATTTTTAAATCGAATCCCCTCGTCTGGCTGCCATCTTGGCAGCTCTGGTCGCCAGTGCTCCCAGGGAACAAACGAGACCCGTGAGGGTTTCCCACAGACTCGGTCTTCGTCTTTTCTCACCGGTCGGTGCACTGACGTAGGTCTCGGTGAATCCAGCAAAGTAACGATGATAGGAGCTACGTTTGTTGCCATTTTTATTATTGGGGTCGATAATCTCGTTGGTATCTTTGGACGATCTCGGCTGTTTGACGATACTACCGTGTGAGGATCTATGACTACCGTTATTGACGATCTCGCGATTGGAGCGATGGAAACTCCTGGTTGAGGCGTTGGAGCCTATAATTGTGCTGTGCAGCGAAACTGCATCTTGGGAGCCGCGATGTGATTCGGTATCGTAACGGTACTGGGTCTGCTGGACGTTGCTCAGTCGGCGGTCCATGATCATCACGAGGTTCTGATGCAGACGACGATCGTTTTCTTGGAGCAATGACCACTGTTGATTATCGTTGAGGGAGGCTGAGTTACGATTATAGACAGAAGAGCGATGACGCTCGGCGTCGACGAGACGGGTATCGGCAGCAACGTCGGGCAGCACTTGTCAAGCGTATTCGGTGTCGGTGGAGGCTGAACGTTCCAGATGGGACGAATGCGAAGAGTGCACAGGTCCGGGTTGGCCGCTCACGGGACCCGTGCCAACTTCCTGTTGCTGCTGAGCTTGGGCGTAAGCCAAACTCTTTTGATAACTGAACAACTGTCTCTCGAGGCTGTAGTTTTCGGCTTGTAACGCTGCGATCTCGCGTCTCATCTGTTGATTGTGAATCCTGCAGACGTCGTCGTACTTGTGATAGGTCGCTTGAAACAAAAGATGACTCTCGTTCCACTCGATGCGAATCCTCAATTGTCCTTTGTCCGTGATGAACGGACAATGATCGGTTTTGACTTCGTTCATCCCGAGATTCGTTTCCATGATTATTCCCTCGTCGGCCTGTTCCTGCACGTAGTAACGGCTGAACGGCGCACCCGGGAGGCTGATTGCCTCCGCGTCGGGATCTTCCCCGCGCATCAGATACGCCGACCAACTGACGTATCGCAAATGATTCCGCGGCACGTTATGAATGTCCTTGTAAACGAGCTGCAACCGCAACGTGTCCGAGTGCAAATCCGCCCTTATCGCCCACGCCTGCTTGTCCCGGTCGTAACAAGGCGCCGCCGAGAGCGCCGATGTGCCCACCGCTTGCACTGCCACTTCCGAAATCGTTCGCGCCTCGATCATCTCCAAGGATACTCGCAGTATTCCTTTGTGCGCTAAGCTCGACCAACGCACTCGAGGATGCCAGCCGAAACCTCGGCCCTCCGCGTCTGACAGATCCTCGATCTGGCCGGACTCGATTCTCTTCTCTCCGTCACCAAGTGCCACACTGTATCGCACTCGGCAACGGTGATCGAAACCCGTCAGTCTTACGAGGTAAACACTCAGTCTGTTGTCCGAACGCGCCTCTCCCTCCTTGTTACCCTGGGGATAGATCACCACGTTCCAGTCGAAACCCCCGAACGTAAAGTAACCAGTTTCCAACTTGTTCCCTTTTGCTTGGCCCGCAGTAAACACTCCGCTCGGCATGGGAACTTCCGCCGTGAATACCGTTCTTACGTTCGCCATTGAGAGTTCCAATTGAAACTCCCCATTCGGGTCAGCAAAGTTTCTACTGTACAAATCCGACACCGGTATGTAATTTCTGTTCCCCTGGGCTGGCGCGTCGTACGTAAACTTCACTCTCTTTCCTGAAAAACCCTCGTTCGTCGAGAAGTGCTCTCGATTCAAAAGGGTAAATGTGAAGTCCACGTACACTCGGAGCCCACGTGCTGCTCCACGCCAAACCAGGTAGACCCCAAGTACCTGACAATTAGAAAAACACCAAAGACATCAGACACCAGTCCCCACTCGCTACTTTCCTCTTATCAATTTCAAATCAACGTTACAGTTCGCCAATTAATAAAGCTCACTTGATAATTAGTTTTTTACATTTTGCAAAAGAATAATTATTGATAAATCAACGTTGTGGTCTCGTCGTGGTCCAAAAGATGAAAAATCTACTGAACGACGAATAATTTTCTATTCCGAATACACGAAGCTACGTATCTCCGAAATTTCGAGGTGAAAATTATTCGATTTAGTTTTCTTGACGAGTTTCGTCTCAAGTTTCTTTATAAACGAGGGAAAAAATACGAAAAAAATGTTCAGAAAAGTTTTGGTGTCATTTCACACATAAAACGTAAATTTGGGAAAAATGTTTAACCGCACTGCCGAGACCTTAAGGAAAAGTTGATCAACTATCGAATCGTTATTATCAACGGAAATTGTTGGAAAATGTAATCGAAATGAAAATAATGGAATTTCCGAACGATGGAAAAAGTTGACAAACTCGTGTCTACTTTTTTGATCGTCTGTCACGTGCTGTTATCGAATTTGTTGTTGCTAGGGGCAGCGATATACCTTGTCGCCTCGTGAGAACGCGACAGCCCATTTTTGAAAGCCACAAACGAGCTCCTTGCTGGTGACGTCTCTTTCGGGATCACGGACGACGCTCCTCGTCACGACGAATGAGAAGACTCGCGTGCCACCGCGATCCGGCAGCTGCGCGAATCTGTACAACAGAGCCATCACCGCATCACGAGATTTACGAGTCACCAAGATTTTTCGTAGCTTTCTTTTTTCTCCTCCTTTTGTCCTTTTTCACCGACCCTTATTTCTATTCCTTCATTCTTCAGCAACCCCAGCAACTGCAACAAAAGAGATTGAGACCAAAAGTTTAGAATGAAAAAAAAAAAAAAAAACGAAAGTCTGGAAAGGTTTGCAGAAAGTTGGGCTTTCCCCATTGCCCAATTAGGGTTTCGCGGAGCATTGTCCTAAAAATTAATGTCATAAAGATCGTGCGCTTAAAATCCAAGCCCAAAAGGTCAAGGAGAGTGAACCAGAGACGATCTTAAAGTTCGCATCGCGTTGGAATGCAACGAAAAGCGATTATTTTTTTATAGCATAGGACAAAATTTGGGTACAGTATTTGTCAACGATTATGGGAGAGTCTTCTTTGCCATTCGAAAAGTGAATTTACTGAAAAAATTGGAAAAAATGCATTAATTATTAAAATAATGAATGAAAAATATTTTTTTCTTTGTATTCGAACGATGCAAAGATCACGAAGCATAAAGATCAAAGGGCGATTGCCAATTGCCTTTTTCTGATACATCCCTATTGTTCCATGCCAATTGCTCTCCAAAGTCGATCACGATCGTCCACCAATGAATTCTGTCTTTCAGAAAACTCATTATGTCCCCGAGGATACGTTTAAAAAGATTGTTTCGTTGGCTGCTAGTGGATTTTCGCAATTAAGGTGGGACAGATTTAAAAATAAATTGAACGCGAGCAAACAATCGTGAGGAAAGAGAATCTGAGAATCCTGAACACGGAAAAGTCACTCCGGAAGACAGAAGACGATCGTGTGTGCTTTTTTTGTTCTCTTTGTCTCGTGTCGCATCGATCGATCGATCCAATTCGTTGCTGACGTCTCTCAATGTTTCGTTCGCCATGCCTTTACGCATGGAACTACAGACTCGGCCACCATAAATTTAACCGGTAATGAAAGATCTCGAGTTGCGAGGGACTCGAGATCGAAGAAAAAATAAAAAGTAACGTGACGTCATGAATCACATGGAAATAAAAAATCGCTGAAAACAGAAAATTACAAAAAATCGTAAAAGAAGAGATTTTCTTGTACTTTTAATTTGATCGAGCGAACCTCAAAGCGTCGTTCAAAATGGTCGTGAAAAAAGGAACCGGGTCGGTATCTCGCGATCCGATCGCATTTCGCGAGTCGGGCTTATATGCCAACAAAATCGAAAATTATGATGCAGCGATAGACGCCTTTGAGAAATCGATGCGAGGATCCGGGAAAAACGATCTCAAAACTCTCCTCGGACTTTGCGAGGCACTCACCAATTCCAGCAGATATCAGGAGGCCGCGGATGTCGCATTGAAGTGCACGGAGATAGGTAAACGATGTGCTCTCTCTCTCTCTCTCTTTTTCTGTAAACCACTGAATCCTTTATCCGTACAATACTTACCTAGAAGCTCTTCCACGTGCAGTTTCCCAACATTTGATTTCGTGCATTTTCCATTTTCCACCCTGTCCTTTGGTCGAGTTTTCATTCAAAAATTCTTTGCCACGAGAAATCTCGTTGTTCGATTGCAAACCACAAAAAATATTGCAACCCCCAGCGATTGTCGACTCCGACATTTGTTGCTCTGAATTCCCATAACAACGACTACCTCGTCGATAAACGATGTGAAAAATCTTTCCTTTCTTCCGAACATGCTTTCGTTTTAATTTTTTTTAAATTTCACAATTTTCCAAACAATGGACTTACGGACGTTGTATGCAAAATTTTCTATCGATAAAATTCCTTTAAATTTGCATCATACAAAGAGAATAGTGACATCTAATAGCTCGCGTAATTTTAAGAGGTTTCATCATGTAGAAGCCGAGATATTTATTTATAAAAATCACAATTTTCAGTAGTTTCTCATAAGAGCGTGTGTTAAAAGTTGCAATTTTCAACATTAAATATTTCGATTTCTAAATGGTGAAGCCTCTCAAAACTTTGCATACACTTTTGTGTAACATCGAAGAAGCTTTATTAAGTTTTTCAAAAAAATCGCTCGTAAAATTTTTTCGAAATTTTGTTTATTACATAACAAATACAGATTACCTCGGACAATCTTGAATTTAGAGTATGTTGTTCTTTAGTTAATTTGTAACAACTTTTTTTTAATGAACTTTAGTTCGCAAACCATTTTGTATGTAAGAAAAGCTGAAAACAAAAATTGAGATTTGACCGTCGCTATACAACGTCCTTAAGGTAGTACCGTCGGTTTTAGAATTTAATAAAATTTGGTACAGTAGAAGATCATGATTAGAAAAATATTCAGTCTAATTTTCAAGAGGCTACAGAGCACCAGAAAAAAGATATTCGCATTGGTATAGTTTCATACATTGAGTTTTATGATGAATCTCACTTTTCATTGTACTTTGCAATGAATTCTTATCAATTCTTAGGAGAAATCATAGTTTTCATTGTAAAATACAATGAAACGTATGAAATCAATGTAAAATTCATGAAATTAGCAATGCGAATATCTTTTTTCTAGTGTTCTGTAGCCTCTTGAAAATTTGACTGGATCTTTTTCTAATCATAATTTACAACTGTACGAAATTTGATTAAATTCTTAACGCTAACTCTAAAACCGACAGTACTAGCTTAAATAAATGTTGACACGAAATGCCCTGTGCAAGGAGAGCACACATTTGTAAAGCCTCAGATGGAGATTTGATATATGGCTCGGCGAGGTATTCGAAGAGAGCTCGGAGACAGAAATCGATAGCTCAGGGCAAGAGAGTTTGCAATATTATGGGAATGTACGACAGGATTCTTAGAGAACCCAAAAGTTATAAAGTCGGTGGCAATGAGAAGGTTTCCTTTTGGAAGTTATTCAAAAATATCGAAATTCAATAATAAATATGTTAAAAAATGCAAAAATAAATATAAATCATAATTAAAGTTTGAATAATTGGTGGAAAAATAAAATAACGAGGATGATGAATCGTTTGAGAAAATTTTTTCCAAGATAAACTTTTCTTCGAAACGTAAATTCGCATTCCGCAGATCCGAAAAACTTTGAGGTTAAATGGATGTGGGTGCAGACTCTTTTCAAGATCGGGGAATTTGGGCAGTGTCTCATTCACGCACATCGCGGCTATAGAAAGAAGAGATTGCCATTCGAATGGGCCATTTACCAGGCGAATGAGACAATCGAGGATTGCGTGGGTCGTAACACCTCGCCCGAGGCACTTGGCCTACTGTATCCTTGGATAAAGAAAGTTGAAGATTTTCGACAGAGTCTTAGAGCCAAAATGAACGAGGAGGAGGACGAATTCGCGGGTAAAACTTTATCGATGTAATCGACGAATTTGCTTGAGCGATTTTCCTCGAGATTTTTTTCTCATTGAATCAAAAAAAAAAAAAAAAGAAAAAGGAAAACGGATGAATTTTCGGAAAAAAACGAGATTAAATTTGACTTTTCTCTCGACTTGACAAGGTATCGACGAAGACCATTCGAAATTCAAGGTCAACGATCCAGCCTACAAGCTCGAGGTCCATTTGAAAAATCTCGATCGTACAATAGCGAAGCAATATCTCGGGGATTTGGCAGTGGACAAGTTTTTTATCGAGGAAGTGCTCGAAAATTCAGCTCTGGAGTCAGCGAATAAAGAGGGAAGTAAAGCGTTACTAAAACTCGCAAAAAAGTGCCTGAAGCGAACAAAATTCCGGCAGGAAGTATTGCGGATTCGAAAGCCTCTGTATACGTTCGCGTTCGAGCGTGAAAAGCTGCCGGGTGATGGAAAATCGAATGAACGTGTTGAGAAACGCATGATACGTAACAAAGTGGCGATAGACGCGAACATGTATTTGCAGAGACTTTACGAAGCTCGTAAAACTCGAAATTATGCAGATTTCTTCCATTTGGTTCAGAGAGCAAAGGACAGTTTCGATTCGTGGAAGGTGGAGACTTTCCCGATGAAGAAACAGTGTCTTGATTTATTGTACGAAATGATAGGCTGGACGTACTTGGATCCTCGTGACGTCACGGGTCTCTCAGACCCGTTAACAAAAATACTCCATTTGAAGCATCACTTGGGAATCAGAGTTGGGGTTCTACCTCGTGACGCCGAGCTCGCTTGGATTCCAACGGAAAATGAGGCGAATGCGCTCGAGGTGTTCCGCAAACGCTTGGCCCTTGCGTCTCAGCCTCTTGAATTGGCTTGGCTCTTTCACGAGTTGTCGAAATTTTACATCGAGATCGAAAGGTTCGATCTCGCTCGTTTCTACGCGAAAAAATCCCGCGACTCCGGATACGAGGCGCGCAACGATCCCTGGACCCTGAATGCTCATCACCTTATGATAAGGATCGAGATCCATCAGCACAACAAGAACGAGGCTCGAGAAGCTGCTGTTCTCGCTTATCTCGGCGCCAAACGACTGCGCATCACTTATCTTCAGGATTTTTATCGGCGCATTGTTAAGCTCGTAAACGATATCGATCTCTCGACAATCGTGACAATCGACAGTGTCACCGAGCGAGAAAATTTGATCCTCGATCTCATGCCCGAGGAGTTGAAGGCCGAGGCAAACTTCTTGATTCAGCGGATGCGAGCTGTGCCTGCCAAACGGCGAATGTCCGTAATGCCAGGATGCAAACCCATGGATCAAGGGCCTCATGCTTCCTTCAAGAGAAACACGATCCTGCCCAAGCCGCCGAGGAATCCGGTCGAGGAAGCGAGACACGAGTTACTCAGGCAATATGCACCCTCGAGAAAGATTTTAGGCTGGGTCGACTTTGATGATTACGCGTGATTCCTTTCCAGCTTCCTATCAGTTTCGTATTCGTGTATAAAAACGTTCAAGTTTCTCAAAAAAAAAATACTCTGATCGCTAAACTTTGTCACTCACCGTAAACCCGATTCCACAATGGAAAACGTTATTTTTCAGTTCATTCCCATGTACGTGTAAATAAATAAATTAAAAACAAAAACTGAAGACGAGAAGAAAAAAAAATACGAACGACTTCGTATGATTTAAAAACGTTTCTCATGCATTAGATAAATTCCAAGTTTAATTGTTTAAAATTCATATGAACCTTCTTAAGAAGATTCATACTCAATTGTGGGTAAACTTTGAGAAAGTCTATAAATCGAATTATTTGATGTAAAATATCGTCTTTTTTCGTAACTGCCCACAAGACCTCACGTTAAAGTTGCAATTTTAAACACTGAATATCTCGATTACCAGACGATCAAAACCTTCTCAAATTTTTTAAACATTATAATACGACGCTCAAGGAGATTCACGCAAAATGTCGAAACATCATCTTGGAAAAATTGCATCTGATGATTTTGCCTGTACTATTATGATTATGGCGATAGAACCTCGTTAAGGTAGTACCGTCGATTTTAGAATAACCGTTCAGGATTTAATAAAATTTGGTACAGTATTAGTAAATTTTCAATAGGCTACAGAGAACGAGAACTTTTTTCTGGTTCTAGAATAGATATTCACGAATATCTAAAAAGATAATCGTGTTGGTAATTTCTCATGAATTTAACATCGATTTCATGCATTTTATTGTACTTTACAATGAAAACTGTGATCTCTCCTGAGAAATGATAAGAATTCATTGTGAAATGCAATGAAAACTGAGATTTCTCATAAGACTCAATATGTTAAATGTATGAACCTACCAATGTGAATATCTTTTTTCTGGTTCTCTGTAGCCTTTTGAAATTTTGTTTGGATTCTTTTCTAAGCAGAATGTACTGCTATACCAAATTTTATTAAATTCTGAACACTAATTCTGAAAAATCGACTAAACGACCTTAATTAAAGTTACAGCAAAAATTGATTTCATGAGGTTTGATTAGAATTATGGCAAATTATCGTTGGAGAAGAGAATGGAGGGACGATGACCTTGACTTTGGGCAATTTTTACTGTGTGGAATGTGAATTTTAGGAAAAAAAAAAGCAACATTTTTTCTTTGTATTGGAACTTTGATTCCATTTTCAACGAATGTGAGGCTGGAGCATCGTAAGCCGTGGGAACTTGGAAAGCCTCGTTCCGCAATCATCAACGTTCAGCGCGAAGGCCTCGAAGGAAAGAATTGAAAATTTTGTTATCGAGTAGATTTTCATTTTTTTTTTTTTTTACTACAAGTCCCTCGCTCTTTTGTCTTTCTTTGATTCTCTTTTCTAGCCTCACTTTTCCAATCGTGTGTGAACCATTTGTCATTCAATTCAACGATCCGCGATGATACTTTTTATTTCTCGTTTGTCCTCAAATCCGTATGGGACGGCGTGAAGGAAAAAAGTTGAAAGAAACATGTCGTCTTCGACGATTTCGATCGGTATTAATCGAGGCAACGAAATCTCCAATCGCCAGAAATCGGTGACTCTTTTGAGAGCTTTGGGCGCAGAAAAAAATGGTGAAAAATCGAGTGACGAGGAATCGGAAGATCTCAACGAAATTGTCGCAAATGCTGAAGCGATTGCGCGACAAGATCCAAAAGCTGTCATTGGTCGAAGAAAAAACTCAAAACCCATTTTGAACAAACGTGAATATGCTCAGGCTCTTCATCGACGAGCTGACGATCTCCATCTCAAGTATTTCGATTTTTCTTCCTTCACATTGAACCAAAAAAAGTTGCAAATAATTTTCCAATCAAAAACGAGAATTGAACGAAAAAAATTGTTGTTAATTATTAATTGCAATAATCATTTGATTGCTTCTGGAAATTTTTTTGAAGAATTTGAATGTAAACGAAAAACTGGTCAATTTTGCTGGAAAAATGCATGGTTTTCACTTGTCGCCAGGTTCCAATTCATTGCGAAATCGTTAGTGTGAGTTTTAGTGTAAAATTGACTGTGCAAATCGCTTGATTCGCAGAGGAGATTACGAAATAGCTTTGGTCTTATACCATCGGGCAGCAAGCGTTTGTCCACGCGAAGCCAGTCACGGAATAGCGGCGAGAAGAACGGCAGCGGTAATAAGCTCCGTGACAAATCCCTCTAAAGCCTTAAAGAAAAGGCTGCCAACGGGAAAAAGCGTAGCTCAGTTGGAGGGGATTGCTTGCCCCGAAACAGTAGCAAAGAGAGCGCAAAAAATTGTGGAAGAATCGGCAGATCCGGTGTCGGCGATCGATCAGATTTTAAAGTAAAAAAGAATTTTGATCGTCAGTGGATTGATTTTTGATGATCGGAAGAGTGTAGCCAGGATTTTTCTTTTACCGATTCAGGTACTTTGATTCGCGCAAAGATTTCGTGCACGATGTGCCGATTTTTCGTGATCGACGACGAACGACGTTGGTCTCGAGGTCCCGAATAATGTTACGCCAATTGGGCAGCATGGCGAGCGTCGCACTGGAGAACCTTCAAGCTGCATTCGCAGCGAGTGACTTTAACGAGAGTTTACGGATCGGCAAAGAGTTATTAACGATTGCGGAGCCGTTGATCGATCGTTACCGTTACGAAGTTGCGGCTCATCATTATTTAGCCATGTCGCAGATCTCATTGGGACGACATGATCGAGCTGTCGACGAAGCCACTCTGATGATTAAATCGGCCCAGAAATCACGCGACGTCTCTTTAAAATCCAGATCGTTCATGACCCTCGGGAGAGTTCATTTGACCTTTCGACATCTGGACGCGGCTGCCAAAGCATGGCAGAAATTACTGCGCCACCTTGACGAAGCTGTACCGAAGGCGTGGCTTTTGCACGAGATCGGTAGATGTTACTTCGAGATGAAACGCTTCCAAAAAGCTCTCGAAACTTCTTACCGTTGTCTCGAGTACGCTGAGGAGGCAAACTCCCAAAAATGGCTAATGCTTGGTCAACTGTTGAGTGGCCAATCTCTCGTGGAGCTTGGTCGATTGGGCGAGGCTGTTATCGTGTTGCAGAGGGTGAGAACGATCGCTGAGACCGAAAAGGACATCGAGACTCGTGACTACGTTTCCGAACTGGTGGACCGAATCACGCAGACCCTCAGACAAGCTGATTCTGCGTTCGAAATTCGCGAGGAGAATCGTCCGAGGGACCAGAAAATCGTGGACCATAATCAAGTTTGCAAAACCAAATCCGATGACGTTCCCAAATCCAAAGCAGAGCCTGAAAGACTCGAATGGACCGGAGAAAGGAGCGAAAATCTTGTAACCGAGTCGGCCTCGATGACATCGGAACTTTCGAAACCTCAAGCCAGAAAAATCAAATCTCCGAGGAACTTGAGAAGAAAAAATTCCAGAATACTGTCGATGGCAACGAGCAGAAACGACGCGATAAAGATCGCTCATAGTTCTGTCTCTACCAGCGAGGCTTCCTCAAGTTCCGACGACGATATTCCGCTCGCCGACAACATCGAACCCTCGGACATCGCGGACGAAACCCAAGACGATTTGTTCACATCCAGAACTCGAATAATCGAGAAAAAAATTTGCGAAGATGCTAATTCGATAGAACAACTTTTTACCGAGCAGACTTTCGTCCTCGACGAAGATCAGTGCAGCCTCGAAGAAGAACCTCCCAATCTTACCGGAAAAACTTATGTGCTCGATATATAATTACAATTTGTACGAAACCGAACGAGAATATCATTCTTTCCATAAAATAAAATAAAAAGATTTCACGTCATTCTCCGATCAACACTGGCGAGAGATGCGAGTGACAAGATAATTCCGAGTTCTCAAATTTTTCTCCCAAGCCCATTAAACAAAAACATTGACAACTAATTTTTTTTTCCTTTTTCTACCACGTTGTCTCGAGTCTTTATCAAAATATGAGACCAAAGTACTCGACACCACGACGATGACCAGTCACCTCACCGAGGGTCGATCTAAACGAAAATTACTTGACGTTTCTACATTTTTTGCAAAGAAATTATCGAAATGTCTTGATTTTTGATGGTTGAATGAATTTCATGAAATATTGTAAATTTTGGATAAATAGTTTTGGGATTTGATTGAAAAAATTAGGAAATCTGGGAGGACGGAACGACATTTTAAGAATTTCAAAGACCAATATGAGAAAATAGTGCAGGAGATTGAGGAGAAATTCAATAAGTGAAGCTCGTGTTGGAGAAACGATCGAGCTTCGTTGATGAACATCTCGACAAGTTTTCTCCGGAGATTTGGAGTGTATTTCGTTGCCTTACCTGGCTGAAACCGATTAATCAATTCCTACACGGAAGAGCTATCGACACACGTAACCTCGATCGAACTGCTCCCGCAGCATTGATACTCAGTGCTGGTGAAAAAACGATTACACTTTCGTTCTCTCAACTCTCCAATCCTCGGATCCAATTTTCTTTAAGCAAAAAATGAAGGAATTTCTTTTTTCTTTTACTCAATAAACTCGAGAGCGAAACTTCTATGGCATCGCGAACAAAATCGCACCATTGGCTTGAAAAATCGCCAGATAAACTCTAAACTATATAATTTTAAGGGGTTCCACCATCGCCAGGACATTCATACGTGT
Organism: Hyposoter dolosus; assembly: GCA_963921915.1. Classification (NCBI taxonomy): domain Eukaryota; kingdom Metazoa; phylum Arthropoda; class Insecta; order Hymenoptera; family Ichneumonidae; genus Hyposoter; species Hyposoter dolosus. The sequence continues at coordinate 19,786,606 of OY998131.1, read as the reverse complement.
TCGTAAACATATTTTCAGTGACTGTAACAAAAAATTCATGAAGATAGATTTTTAATCGTCAAAATGGAGAATAAAAAATTTGCATTGTCGATCGTTACGAAATTTATTGACTCTCCGACACGGGAATTACGTGAAAATTCGGAAAAAATTTTTTTGTGCATTCGTAAATGCGTTGTTTTTTGAAATTCCAAATAATATCAATTTTTCGGCTGTTACGGGCCTGGCGGAGGCCCTTAAAAGATTTTTTTCTACTTATTCACATTTACGGATCGTTGGTATATGGGAGTCGCAGAAATTGATTTTCCCAAGATATTTCAGGCTGGAAGTTCCATTCCCGTTGCCGCGCGCAATACAAAAATTACGTTTATATGCTACCCCCTTGTTTCCGCCATCGCACTCCGAGGTGATAGGGTAAACCACCCAGTACTCAGCCAGAAACCTGTAGTCGGCCTCTGCCTATTCTTTGTATGAGTGGGAAGAGTACGAAAGATATATTTTCCACTCTTCGCACTCATGTAAGGCCGACTATTGGTTTCTGGCTGACTATCGGGTGTTTTACCCTACGTGAGGAAACGTGGCACATGGTCTGTTCAACTTGTACAAGGTAAAACTTTGTTGCACGGATGTTCTCTGGAAGACGTGACACAGACAACACTGTCATTCTCGTGTGTTTCTTCGAGAGGCCGGGGAGGACATTTCTCGAATACATGAAACACGAACGTGGAGATAAGAATAGCAGTTTCACAAATTGTTCAATTCACCCTCGTCAACAGACTCGAACATATATTTTCAAAAATCATTTTCGCCTCATTAAACTATTAATAAACAATCTAATCACGCGTGCATATTGAATATTTCTTAATTATGAATTTAATAAAATAAAAAACTTCATAATTAGATTTCGGAATAGGAATCACAAATTGTTTATAGACTTTTGTTGATTTTTACGTCGTTGAGTTATTTCCAGAGCGACGGATATTTCAACTTGCTTGTAAAAAATCGTAGATTCGAATGCGAAGAGAAATTCGAGAAATCCTGATGCTGACGTCAAAAGATAAATAATGGCATTGAATATCAATCAAAAGTTCATCATCGCCGTGAGTAATTCTTTCGATTTGTATCTGCGACGACGTGTCCTGTTTCTCGCGTTCAATTGATTTTCAAATGAATTTTAAAAATTTTCCGCCTTGCCATTTCTTGTCAGAATGATAAAACGGAGACTTTATCGCGACCTACGTTCGAAAAGTTCAAAAGTATCTGGAAGGAGCCTGAGTTATTATAAATGTCAGAGTGTTTATATCACGTGAAAAATGGTTTGTTCTCGTACACGGAGAATATATCGAGAAGAAGGAATGACTGCGGGGTCGTCATCAACGGCAAGGGTGTCGTTTGACAAAAGATCGCTCGTATCGCCGTTTCTGTGGCCTTGTATAGTGTGGAGCACGCCAGTTAAGTTTGCGGTACAAAAGCTACCTGTTGAGCAGTGAAAGAAAGAGACCGAGTGAGGGATCGAAGCGGCAAGGAGGAGGGAGAGAGAGAGAGAGAGAGAGAGGAAACGTCATCAGAGAGCGTCACGTATGAGAGCTTCCTATTTTTGCAGCGTGTGCTAGAATTTACAGAGGGTTCTGAGCTCAATAATGTCACGAAGTACACGAATGTGTACGATTATAAATTCGCACGCGAATTATTCGCTTCTGCGTACAGAACGTGAGTGAGATCTTTAGCAACACAGAAGTAGCTCATTACGAAGCTTATTGCATGTGTACATGCACGTCGTTCGTTCTGCGGTGAGTACAATAGGAAACAGAATTTCTGGCACGAGTACAAAAGCTACGAGGGTGCTGGCACGTTTATGATAGCGAATGGGGAGCGCGGATGGAGAGGGAGAGGAAGCGAGAAAAGGAAAATATAATAATAAAAGCGAAGGCGTAACAAGCAGAAGCCTGACGTGTCAGTCAAGGGACCCTGGAGAACTCGCCGAGTCTAGAAAATTGGAGTGCGGAATGAAACCCATAGGAGAGCCATAAAAAAAAGGACTTTTTAAAAGTGATGGAGGGTGGAAAGGAGAGTGGAGGAAGGGCAAAACAAAGGGCTTGAAAAAGTAAAGCTCTCGAGTAAAATGAACGGCAAAGAGTGGCTGAGTAAAGAGGATAAAAACCCTCAGGTTCAGACTCAACTCCTTTCCCTCCTCTCGCCCACGTCAGGTGTTACTTGCAGCTACATGCTCTCGACGTTTCGTGGACACTGGATACCAACAACCAAAAGAAATTTTACCTGGTCAACGGGACATCCGTGTCATGCACAGCACGACGAAAGTTCTCTGTGTATTCTCTTGAATGAAGATCCAAAAATACACCAATGCCACGTACGGAATCGTCTAAAAGTTTCACAGTCAGTGAGAAACATTCATGGCAGCCAGTAAATAAATCCAACGCAACGACCTAAAAGATTCACCGACAGCAGATTCTGTTGATCAAACGAGATTCGTTCGTCAATCAACAAAAATGAAGTTCCTCAGAACACCCTGCTAGTCCGTAAAATCTAATTTCGTTCAGCCTGAATTGGCCATTCCCAACAGCAGTAGATATTACGAACTAAAGTCACGCAGAAATAAGTAGCAGGCTCCATTGGAAACTGAGGCAAAGACTCTCCTGGAATATCCAATTTCGATCAAATCCACCTAATCTATGTAATACGGCTATTCCATACATAAAGTACAATGTATTCTGCACATACATGTGCTCCTGGCATCGCCCGTACATAGAGCTTAACGGCCCTTAATGCAGGATCAGTCTGGGTCTACTCCTCACCCTGAAACTTTGCCACCTTATTCCCAAAAGTCCACATCACAGAACTAATAAAAAAACTCCCATCATTCGAGAAGAACTTGCCATCAAAACAGAATTGCAAATTTTTTTCTTTCGCCAGGAAGTTATGGAATCGTCGTACACTTTGCATCGGAAATTGTTCATCAAACTAGTAACTTCAATAGAAAAAGACACACGTGATCACGTAATGATCGGTTATCCTCGTCATTGTACGAATTTTCCACTGTTCCTAATTATCATTGCCAATAGGACATTTTTCCATTCTCGTCTCGACTTCTATTTCGTCCTTCGCGATCTACGAGCAGCTCTTCACATTACCGAAACTTTATGATGTTACAATTTTATGGGAATAACGAATTTGCGTAGTCGTAGCGATCGCCAGGTATGTCCAGATCCCAAAAGTTAATCGTTCAGGACAGCGAAAAGTCGATGCTGCGTCTTTTCCACCGGAAGTCATTTTTGACGGGAAGATATACACGCGACATGATATTTCATTTTGTCATACGGGAAAAGCTTGTGTGACGCGTTATTGATACTCGTCGTTTGGAGAGATTTGGTACACAGCGATCAAGTGCCATGACGTGTCTGAATAACTTAGAGGAATGAAGGACAACGTTGCAGGTAGACATGTCTGTCAAGATGACAAAGAAACAGACGTGTGTGACATTGCTTCCTGTTTCTGATAGGCTCTCCTTGCCCGGGGCGTGTCTACGTGCCTGTTCCTTGTTCCTAGCATCCGGACTGAAGGAAGGGCGAAGCCTGAGAGTCGAGGGTTCAACGTTATGGCCTTTTGGTTACGAGCAATTGACGGAAATGTACGGGCCGAGCTGTTCACGAGCGAGACGAAGGCGTAAATACAATCTGCGTAGAAACCGCACGAGGTGAAATGGAAGTGTCGTTTTCGGTTTCACGCAGATCGATCCTGCATGGTTCGCAGTTACCGAAAGCAGGAGCCAGATAACCATGAGGATACTTTCTTGTGTCGGCGCTTGAAATGCGGGCTAACGGGATGAGTTTCGCCCACACCAGCTCGAAAAATACACTTTCCCATAAACCATATTTGTACAAAAGCTTTTCCCCATATTGACTTTTCACACTTTTCATTCCTTTCATACATCTCGAACGAATTATGCTTATAGCGCAGGCCAATATATTGACTTACGCTCTTTCAATTGATTTTCCCGAACAAAGACTCCACAACGGCCTTAAAAACGACACCAATCTTCTCTTCACCATAAAACGTTCTTCGTAGACGATAATAAAACTCAACCGACCGCAATTCTCTTCGTTTCTTCATAACGAAGAGAACAGTGTATGATTGAATCGCATTCGGTGAATATTTCACGAAGAAAACTCTACGAAACGAGGAAAAGTTTCCAACAAACATAAAATAAAAAAGTTTTCTCAGTTGCTGGCCAACCGCGTTGCTTACGTTCGTGAGAACTAAAGCTCCGCGCAAGATAAATATGTGATTAGCCAAACTTTAATATCTTTCAGAATCAATCAGGCGTTGATCGGCTCGACAAACAAACAAAATTCTCTCGGACTTTCCACCGAAAACTCCTCAGCATTGAGTCAGTATCGATGATATTTTCATATAGTCTCAGAAATCCTGTGTAAATAATAAAATATAGAATCACCTTGTGGTATGCGATAGTTACGCAGAATACAATCTACACATATCTATACAAACAATTTGCTCGAGCATGCCCTCTCTATCCGTGTAGAGCTCCATCACGCAAATTGGTTTCGGTGACCCTGCGACCCGAATTCGATAACGAGCTCAGATTGTTTTGTTTCACCAAAGTATATTAATCGCACTATCACACAACGTTGTTTGTACGGGTTTGCCCATTGCTCGCGAAACGAACGCTATCGATTTCATAAAATATTTCCTATTATTTTATTTTATCAAGAGACACGGTCTCTCGACGCCAAGTATTAAAAAGAAAGCGCGAGTCGTATTGTGACGTCACATAAGCTTTGAATCGTTTTAATGGGAAAACGGGTTGATGGAAACCTTTAACATTAGTTTTGTTTCTAATTACTTGAAAAATGTCGATATTTCCATCAGATTTGAAGAAATATTTCATAAAATTCTGAGTCACTTCCGGGACTCGATCTCAATCTTTAAAATTGGTTTTACTGACGTAATTAGCATTTTTATTCAGAAAACATATTCCGCTGACTTTGTGGAATGATTATTATTTATTGAAATGAAATTGATTGATTTTTGATCACTCATTTTTATCGTAAGTAAAAATTAAGTTTTTTTCCAGCGATGTTTTCAAATAACTATTGCTGTCCAACGTGTATTGGGGAATTTATGGGAAAATGGGGCTAGAAGAAAAATTGGTTTGGTCACTTGTTGGGAAAGCAATGAAGTTGCCTGCGATGGACCCTCGGCAGCGTAGACTCGGGGTGTGAGAATAATCAGGCAAGATTGGTCTCGTCACCTCGCTTCATGTTGGACCTTCGTCATCTCCTTTCTGATACTTTTTTATTCAACCGTCCGCCGTCGTGGCTCTGTGACACTTGCTCTGGCCAGAGGAATATAGCAAAGAGCTGAAATTCGTTATTCACGTCATGTCGACGAAAAGGCTCGACGCTGCAGAGAGGTCGTTGCTGTTCTCAAAGAAGGAAGATTCCCCATTTTTCTTTGTTTTTTTTTTTTTTTTTACCTTAAAATATGAAATATCGGTTTACCAGGATATGCCTCGGACGTTTAACATATCGAGGCTTTCGTATCGATTTGCAACGTCGAAAGAGAAATTGTTTTCTTCCTTCATAACGAAAGTCTCGGTCGTAATGACAAAACCGACGAGGAAGCATGACGAACTGCCATGGAAATCTTTCCCATAACTCACGAATATCCTCGCGAATATCCCTCATCGTACCATTCGACAAAAAAAAACAAATGAAAATTCTCCTCTTGGTGAGAAAAATGAGTCTGTCTTGACAAAACAATAAAATTTTATTCAAACTATAAAAAATGTATACCGTTTCGATACCATTGAATTGTGTTCGGGTTGAATTTGTATCCCTTCGAGATTCTCCAATTCGTACCCTTATAAATTCCCTTCGATACAAATCTGTCATAATATATTCCAACCAATTTCCTCGTGTCTCCCATAAAATTCTTTCATAAAAACCAAATGAACGATCTCGAAAATACAAACAAAAATAAGATTCAAGTAATTTTGAGAAATAATGAAAAAATAATAACAACTACGAAATATTATAAATAGAAAAATGTTCATTTTAAAAATAGAAAATTGTCTGTATCAATTTCTGAAGAAAAAAAATAACGAAGATAATTTGGACATATCGAAAACGTTGGTTTTTGTCAATTTGGCTGAAATATTATCTCTTTAAGTGTCATTTTTTAATATTCCTGTCACTATTTCTTTTTGGCAAGAGAAAAAGTCAACTGGGGCCTTTGTGTATTTTGATTCCCGCGTTGACTCGTCGAGCAAGTTACAGGGAGTGTGGAAACGAAATTCTACGCCATTGCAGCGTGTGTACTGTCGGTATTCAGTAGTACGAGTCGAGTTTTGCACCGACATGGTGATACATAGCCAACGCCGCGAGAGGTAGAACTCTTCCCGCATTGTTTTCGATTCTCATATACGCTCCGCTTGTTTTTTTTCTCCCTCCATAGCAAATAAGTATTTCGTTTACTCCTGCACTGCGGACTTCGTTTCAAATATTCAGGAATACGAAGTTGTGGTTGAAATCCGCAGGATTAACTTCCGTCCAAACTTGGACGATTTGTCTTCCTCGCGCTTGAATTTTTCGAGTCAAAATTTCTCGCAATTTGATCGCAAGCGAATGGGGAATTTGGTCATTAATGAATTTACGGGAATTAGTGAACCTGCAGCTTCTCTGAATACGAAGGAATGTCATTTCATGAAAATAACTTCGAATTTGCAAAAATAGGAAGAATGTGGATGGAAGCAGTCTATGGAAACTGAACAAAGAGTAAGCGAGCGTTTTGTCAGTTGAACGCCGAGTATGAACAGTCTTTTGTTCACGTTCTTTTCGTAACGTCAGTCAGCAAGAGGAAAAGAAAGAAAAAAAGGAGGACGAAGAGAGCAAGAGGAAATAAGTTATTACGAGAGATCGGCGAGCAAGCTCGATGCTGGCAAAGTTTGCAAGTATTAATGAAGATGGATCGCGTGCACGCTAAAATCCTTAGCACCCTGACCGCGTCAGCATCAAGACGATTTATGATACTGAAAAAAAAGTTTTTCCTCTACCTTGGCATTTTGTAGTAAAAATGCTTGTGCATGCCGAGCGATCAGTTGATCAAGAATGTCAATATTCAATTTTTTCTGGACCGGAATCGTGACTGATTATGCTCGTAAAAAAAAAAAAAAAATACAAATGTCCGATTTGTTTAATTATTCCGAGATTTACAGACTCGAAAACTCGATTTTGTCGCCCTGACCAAAAGTAGCGCATGTACAAACTCGAGAAATTGAAGAATCGTGTAAACAAGTTCGTCGCAGAATTATTCATCGAAAAATGAGAGAAAAATTGTTTTTCTATGAAACTTTGAACTTTTATTGAGTTTCGTGGCGAAAGCCTTGACCATCGTCATCTCCAAAGTCATCATCTCTGCTCCATCAACCCAAATGATATTCATTTACGAGCCTGATGCCAATGGCTGTAAGGAATATTGAGTCCCAAACCGCGAATGATAAGAAAATTCTCAAAATTTGGTATATTTTTGTATGAATTATTTAAGAGATCGTGTAAAAATTTCACGGCGATTAAGAAGCTCGTTTGAAAAATTGATATTAATAAATTAAATGTAGTCAAATGTAGTCTTATGGAAACTGGTATAACTTTGCGACAAGTTTTTTTTTTTGACCTCTCAATTTTTTAAAATCTACAACATACTGAAAGCAACGGAAACAAAATGAATTTTATTAAAAAAATACTTTTTGTCTTTGTTTAAAAAATTATTCTTAGCAAAATGTTAATTTTTGAATAACGAGCGTCAGATACAGAAGAATTCTAAATTTTCAGAATTTTCTTATAATTTTTTATTTCAACTCTTAAGGTGGTTAAAGTAACAATGATAGAATTTTTGAAATTTGGTATGTTTTTGCATTAAATATTCAGGAGGTCGTGTACAAATTTCACGACGATTAAGAAGCTATTTATTCAATGATTAACATTAACAAATTTCATAGGTACTCAACATCCTTAAATGTAAAATATGTCGTGGATTCTTTTATCACTGTATCAACGAATTAATGGGAATCGCAGGCCATCGAGGATGATCATTTGTAAGGGTGAGATTGTGGAATCTTAAGCAAAGTTTCCGGGTTCATATTCACAACGATGCTAATGCCTGCGCCAGGGATACGGGCCATATATCTTGCCATCCGATAAAGTCTATTAATCTTATTCAGCATGAGGGTTTTACGGGGTCCGAAGGAGCGAATTTCATGTGATAAAAAAAATCTTTCAAGCTCTCACGAATCCGCAACGATCTCTTTGCCTCTTTGAAATCCATGTCGAAAAAAGTGTGACGTTTGTCATCTTTTGATCTCCGGATTCATTCAAGATTTTCTGGAAGTCCCTGACAAGTCACGAAGCTCTCGAAGACAGTTCATTTTTTTTTTTTTTTTGAGTGATAAAAAAATTAATTGTGCCAGAAAATTGACTCTGAACCTGTCGGATGCTCGAACAACATTCGCGCGGCTGTGATCAGCAACGAAATAGAAACGAGAACGCGCACGCTAATCGTAAAAATTTTACGATCTCGAGGTCTGAGAGACATTTCATGTAAACTGGACTTGGATATCACGTTATTGAGCTTTTATGTCCTGCCGAGAAATTTATTTCTCGCGTGTGACACATACGGCAACTTTTGGCATCCACGAATAATATTTTCCGAAGAAATTTCGAAAACGGGATAAATTATTCAATGTTTCTTATTTCAACTGAAAGAAAACTCGTCATTGTGCCGTCGAGGGATTCAGATCGTTTGCAATTACGTATTAAGGGACTCGGTAAAGTCTCGGGACGAATTCATTCGCAGCAAAGTTGTCCACCGTCTCAAACTCTCGGCGAGTACATTTCTTTGTCATAAAACGACGTTTCACCGAATAGCGGAGCCCGAAAATCATTTGCGAGTCTCGAGAATCCCCTGAAAATTAATTAAGCGAGAATCTTTCGATCGACCCCAAAACCAGCATAACAATATCGCGATCTTGCAAATTTATCATTTTGTAAACAAAAATTCGTTTTTTGCCTCGACGAGTCGTAAGTTTGTTGCGAAAATGTTTTCAATCATAAATTCTTAACGTGCTGCGAAATCTAAAAAAATTCTGCAACCTCTGCAAACTCTGCAAAGTGCACAAAGAATTTTTCACGCCGCAGGTAATTTTTAAATTAATTCAATTCTTCTCTGTAAAAAGATTCAAACTATTTATTTAATAATGAGAAATTACGATTAAACAATTTCTCTCGACATCAAAGACTCTTTGGCGAAGAGCGATTCAATATTCGAGAACGAAATTCTTTTTGCAGAGTACACACACATTTATTTACGCAGTGGTAACGGTAAACGCTAATATCTGCAGAGTTATACGAGAGAAAAGAAATAGACTCGGAGCAGACGAGGGTAGGAGCAGCACTCGAGGATTGGCCTGTTCAGAGTAGTGTCTCGTATTGCCTGACTGGGGAATCCATATAGTAGTACCTTTTTCCTGGTTTTGTGCCATTCCTGCTTTTTCTCAATTCCTGTATTGGTCTGTTCTCTGTATTGCCTGGCATCCTTGACCCGTTGGAATTCTGGGATCCCAAGGTTTTTCCATTATAACCATGACGTACAGTAAAACACACATGCCGCCTTATATACCCTACGTAGAATTTTCAAGCATATACTTTGATGCAAAGTACGACTGTCTGCGTTTCTCTGGGCCAAGAGCAGCAGAACAACATTTTATTCTAATTTAATTAAATTTTCTTTGTTTTTTTTTTTTTTTTAATTCCTCGCGTGTACGAATAATATTAATTTTTTGAGCCATCGAAACTGTCGATGTGCGCGTTTGGCTGTTGTTTTTTTTTTCCCCACCAACGTATAGTGATCGCAATGTCGCGCAACGTGGTTTTTACCGGTTTTCAGTGTTTACAAATGGAACGTGATCCACACGCTGTTGGTCGGATCATTTATTTTTCTATGAATTCAATAAAATATTCGCTATTATTCTCTTTCGTGTCTGATTCACTAAAAAATTCCATTATTTTTGTTAGATCCTTGTATATGACGAATCACAAACATATGAAAAATCTCACGATATATAAAGATTTGATTTCGAACGTGATCGCTCGTTGGCGAAGAAAATCGAAAAATGAATCGACTGAGTTTTTCTGTCGATAATTTCGCAAGAACTATACCGACGGTTCAAAAAACACTCGAGACTGCATCTCGTTTTATTCAAAAGGTTCGAAAATGTTTTATTAATTTTTCCTATAATTTAAAAATGATTCAGTTCACAATATTTTCTTTCATACATTTTCATCTTTTTATTTTGGTTCATTCGTTTTTATGCAAACTCGATAAATAAGAAAATTTTCCATACTGGGTATTGCTGAGGTAAATTAGAAATGACAATCCCACCGAACCGTTGACTATTTACCCACGTATTTTCTCGGTAGTTGTTGCTCGACTGAATGTACGGTTGGGAGGTCCCTCGAGTAGTTATTGAATGCTCTGGGGTAAAAGAGAACGTGGAAGCTCGAGCTCTCGGGGTCATTCCCCAGTTTCTATACGCACTTACGAAAGCTTTCTCTTTGCAAATCTAACGTCACTCCTTTTTTCCTGACTAACACATAAACAAGTATATACAACATATTCCAAAACTCACGTCCCACACTGAACGAAATGTGGCGTTTACGAGATTCTAATGGAAATGTGATGGCCATAAATTTAACATTTCATCGAATCATCACCATAGGAACTCTCGCGTCGATAAATTTCTCATCCCCAAAAATTACACCGTTGTGTATTTTTTCAAGGAAAAACCCTCGACGAAAAAGGTTTGAAAAAAAAAAAAATTCATCGAATTCTCTAGACTGCATCCGATGGTTCGTCATACTATCGGTGTTCCAACTTTGATGGCAATTTAGAAGGGAAATAAATTCTAGCACCATGAAGTGCGGAATTTGATAATTTCTAAACTCCTCCATAATTTTGCGTAATTGAAAAATAATGACTCTACACTTTTTTTCCATATTCATCGTTTACGAACGTTTTGGAATATTCATGAAAAAAAAAATATGCTGCCAAGTGTTTATGGGACAATATTATCAGGCAATTTTAATATCAAAATGATTTTCGTTTGAAATTTGTGTTTTGGGAATTCTTTAGACTCGTGTGTTGTTGAAATTCCTCGATTATTATTTCTTAGCTCTCCGTTTGCTTTTATAAAAACAAAGCAATTATAATCGTCACGAGAATGCCCGCACTCGTGGCTGGATATTCCTTTTCAATTCTGGGTTTTCTGACCATTCGGTGACCTCTGACAATCGATTTTTCGTCGATTCGTTGTTGGACAATAAACAATTCCATTTTTTCTTCGCCCATTTTTCTACGCCGAAGAAGATCCAAGCTCGGAACATTCTCACGTTGAAATTTTTCGTTCTGTTTTTTCACACCATCAGATCGACGGTGGTTTCTGGTATTGTAGCCCCGACTGTATCGACGTAGTAAATTCATCATGCGAGCTTAGTTCAGTGACAAGTGAACAAACGATGTGAAATATGAATGAGTTTGTCGAGACTTTGCGCGAATTAACTTTTAAGTGGTATGCGAGGGACACATACCCGAGGCACGTGAACATCAAATATTGAAGTTTTTAGTTCAGGGTTTTCGATTGTTTACCATGGCACAAGGTTATAATTCTTTATTCCAACAAAAAAGTTTGACCGAACAAAATCAAATAAATTCATGTTCGTTTTATAAAATCTTACGGCTTTCTATTTTTTCTTTTCGAGCTTTTTTTTGGCGACGAAATTGTATGATTACGGTTTTTATGGCGCTGAATTTGAGGAAAACTCGTTGCACAATTTTGAGAAACTCTTTTGAATCATTCATTGCGTTAATGATAAAAATTTAATTGAGAAAAAAAATTCTCTCTTTATTGGAAATATTTTTTTTTAATAATTTTCGTTCAGACACTATTTTTTTTTTTTTTTTTTTTTTTTTTTTTAATAAATATGAATATCTTCACGGTTCAGGGTTTTTTTATGCAAGAAATACGAGCAGACATTTTTATAATCAATGTATACCAAGCTCGCTGAGATTTCAAATGATTGAGCTCTGGTCCAGAATATTTTGTCTAGAAGTCTACGATTGTGGTTGGTGAAACGCTCCTAAGGGATGAAGCCACCGTTTTCATTCATTCGCTGAAAAGCAAATTTTGTTGGATACGTTCGACTGAACTTTTTCTGAAAAATCACAAAAATTTTGTCATTCCAATCGTAAAGTTCGCTGACAGCTCGGTTAGAAATAAAAAATATTGTGAAAATTACAAAAGTTTTGAAATTATCCCAAAATATTTAGTTTACCGTGTTCAACAAAATATCGACGTTTTTTAACAAAATTTAATTTTCAGTGTAGAATATTTTTTTCTGCAATGTCAAAATTTTTGGGATTTAAAAAAAAACGTTTAGTCGAACGTATCCAACGAAAGTTTATTTTTAGTGATTGATTTCATCAATATTTAATGATCGCCTGGTTAGCTTGTGTTTTAGTGCAATTGGATTAAAGTCGAAAAGGGATGAGGCCGAGACGATGAATGGTCGACAAAAGACTTTTTACTACTTAAGCATATTCGTCCTTCTGCGTCTTGGTTACTCTTCGCATTTCCTCTCTCCGTCTCTCTCTCTCTCTCTCTCTCTCGACTTTCGCCTCGGCAGGTGAGTATTGATCGGTCACGTGTGCAGGGCGGACGAGCACGATAGCACAGCGACCCTAGACGAGAGAGAGAGAGAGAGAGAGAGAGAGGGAGGAAGAGAGAATCGACGTGGAAGAGCCCAGAGTGAGAACAAACGAGACTGGGGCAGGCGAGGACGCTGGATAGTAAGAGACAGAGAGAGAGAGAGAGAAATAAAATCACATCTCGAACCGAACAAGTCCTCTATTTTTTCCGGAGGAGCAGGTACGATGATTGTGAAGGAAAGGTGAACAAAAAGCTCGAATCACCGGAAGATTCTATTTTTCTAAAGATATAATCGCTATAGAGCTATAGATAACGAGAATACTCGAAACGAGAGGGAAAAAAATATCCCGATAGAACAAAAGGGTTGGGATGAGAGACTCGAAGTGGAGACATACGTGCGAGTGGTAGTTTCCGGTGAATGAATAAGAATCGTCCGGATATGCCGTGAGTCAATCGTTATCGTGCCCAACTGTTGCACTTACCCTCGACAAAAGAGAGAGAGAGAGAGACATGCACACGGCATTCACGTCGTCAACTCTTTCACAGGATGCACTTGTATAACCTTTTTCATATATAATTCCCCTTTCGCTATCCCCGTCGTTTGATAATCTCAATTTTCTCTCTTTGTACTTCTGCTCCTTCTTCATGAAAAGCATAATGATTCTTCTGATTTTTCTCTCCGATGAAAAGCACGTGATATTCGCGTTCTCCTTGTCATTGTGACTGTGTATAATTTATATCGTATTGTGCTCCGAGTAGAGTCTCCGCCAAGTGGAGCAACAGGCAAATCGTCCACCCTCAACGATATTCCACCGAGTCTACCGTGTTCTAGAATTTCCCAGTGTGGATTTTTACTCTTTTATACGTTTACGTATGTAGGACATTCCGTGCTAGCGATGGAAACTTGCCCCTGAACTTCGCCAAGTTCCATTCAATGTTTTCCTCACTGCACTTTACAAAGCCGATTGCCATTTCATTACAAGCCTTCACGTCGTTCTGTGAATCACGACTAGTGGCTTCTATTACGACAATTACCTTGGAACGAAATGGATCAATTCGGAGCATTGTCAAGTTTTTATCACATTTTCATTGACGATTCTCGTAAACGGATGTCCTGACTCTTTCCTTGCAATTAAAAGATTGCAATTACTTTTTTGATATTGTCGCGGATCTGGTTTCTCGTACAAACAATTCATTTACCTGGTGCTCTTCCCACGATAATAAAAACCGTTAAATTTTATGGTCAACGAATTAATCTCGCAGTGTGTATCGAAACGAATGATAATGCTTCTTCGTTAGAAAGCAAACAAACAATTCAGACTGCACGAATGGTTGATCGAGGTATTTTGTTTAAACAGGAGCAAAGTTTATGTTTAGTTTGACGTGTTTATCGCCATAGGAAATTCATGATGAAACCATATGAGCTGGAACATGAAAATCCGAGAAATTTCATATTAACAAGAGTAATCCACATCCGTTTATTGCTTCGGAATCCCCGAGCAGCCTCGCCGTTAATGTTGGCTTCGTATATATAGACGAAGCTCAACACGCGTAATGACCAGAGCATGGACAACCCCTGACAGCGACCCGGCAAAACTGGAGCAACAGGCAATGTCGAGCTCAACGTGAGCTTCTCGGTGCGTCACGAACCCCGGAAGAATTCACCCTCGCTATGTACTTGCTAATCGATACATACACATGCTCATGAAATAGACCACGTAATGCAAATTAATAATCTAGAATTTATATTTGCAAATATATATTCAGAAGCTTCCAGGTAGAATTGACCTGAAAGTTTTTTATCCATCACGTGATTTGAGGCACTTTTCGGAAAGCATTTATGTTCCTGCCGGCGTGGAACCTTTCCTGAGACCTTTTCGTAACCCCCTATATATCTCGAGAACCCATTATTTTTTATTGTTTCTCCGATTTTTTAAATACAAATTCGTCCCATAACTCTGACCCTTTTGGTCACGAATTTTTTACCTGCACCCATTTCGATGGAAATTAGTTCCAAAATATTTTGGCTCGCCGATTACGAATCTGCCATTAAATTCTTCAAATTCTGAACAACGGATTCGTATTATTTGTCATCCAGCAAATTGGATCCGATATTTTGAATTTTGCAAAACCTAATATGCCGAATTCGTAACCCGATGACCTTGGACTCAAAATTCAACGACCCCATTTATTCCGAAAACGTCGGCACATCCAGAATTGAACGTCCCAAAAAATAATCGAAAGTTTGAGCTAAAACGACAGCGAAATTCCGGCTGCTAACTTTTTCGATTCAAGAGTAAGTCCGCTGCGTACTTGCTTAGAAAAAAATTGACTCAAGTCCCTGGACTGCGGAACGAAATCCCACGATAGAATAAAAAATTTATAAAAAAAGTTTGAACGGCTTTTCGTCAACGTTTATTAAAATAATAAAAAAACAGCAAGAAGCGTGAAGCAGGAGGGTCAAACGACTCTTCGACGGCGCAAGATTTCAACCATCACTTTTTTCGCTCGTCGAGTGAAAAAGTTTGTCGAAAAAGTTTGATCCTCGAGTGCAGAATTGCAACGTACGTGTACGCAGAGACCAGGCTTCGTAGTTCTCTTTCCTATAGTTACTTGAGCAAGGAAGACATGAAAGATCTTGGGAGATGACTCGGGAAGGGATTAGCCGTGAAACTGCTTTTCGAACGATGTGTATAACACTGTCGTGAAACTCATTGGAGTTGAACGAGATGAACGATACACACACTTGTGCACATAAGGAAGAATCAAGTCTTGGGAATACGAGAGCATAGAAACTTGTAAAGCAGTGAGGCGGATTTCGGAGTATGGGAGAAAGACAAGAGTGTGCTCGTTTGTTTCTCAGCTTTCGAGAGAATGTGTAGGGCTGAGGTCGAAGTACTACTAAGAGCTCGAGTGGTACAGCATCGACGATGTATACATGGACGAGTAACAGAATCTACGCGAACGTGAAACTTGGAGAATTTGGAGAATAATTTCATTCATGAGGGTGAAGAGTGTGGATTGGTTAGTTTTTGCATTGTAGTTGTTGAAGCTGCTAAGCTTTCTAAGTATATTAATAAATATCTAAGAAATATCGGTTGAACGGTTTAAATTTTATGGGATATCGAATTTTACGAAAATCTTAGTTTTTCGATAAATCGTTTAACCACTGTAAATTTTGCAAATGTTGTAAGATATTGTGTGTGAGTCTGTACTTCCTCTTTTATTTCTAGAAAAGTTGTCGAATTTATAAAATTTAAATGCAAGTACAAAAAACGCTGTAAATTAAAATTTGCAAATTACTCAAGATGCTCAAGATGCACGATACCGAAAGCTTCCTCTGTATGAGGAAGCTAAAAATATGGTTCCTCGTGTATAGGAAGATTTGAGCATCGTGCATCTTGAGCATCTTGAGAAAGCAATTTGCAAATTTCAATTTGCAGCATTTTTTGTACTTGCATTTTTTTATCGTATGGAAAGAGAATATTTTTTTCGGAATTTTTTAACCAGGAATAATGATTGTCAGGAGTCAGCTGTGACGGAACGGACCGTGAGAGATTTCTTCCTGTTAGAGAGAAGGGCTAAAATAAAGGAAAAGAAAAAGTTAGAACAGCGGAGTTGTTCGTGAAAAATTAAGTCGGAAAAGTTGGGCAAAATCACGAGAGGTTCTTCTCAGAGTGGTGAAAAAAAGAAGCTGGATATGTATAGTTGTGATGTATAAAGAAACGTCTTGTTGGCAGAGTTTGCGAGATTACGTCTTCGTTTTCTCCACAATTCTCGTGTTTCCCCAATCTATTCTTCTTTCCTATCGTCTTTCTAACTCCACGCTTATCACACAATCTTTTTCACCCTCTATCCTGCTTCGTACCCTCTCGATCGACTGCAAGGGAAAAACTATTCACAACTATGTATCTACATTCAAGCACAAAAATATATTTTTTCATGCGGATAAATTTTCCTCTCCTCCACGAGAAATCCTAACAACCGAAGTAGAAAAGTCAAAATCTTACCGAAGGAAGAAAAACGAAGCGAAAAGCTGCATGACTGATTATTTCAATATCGAACTGTTTTTCCTGTCAGCCAGCACCGAGATGAAAAAGTTTTAAATTCTATTCAAACGCGATTCATCAAAAAAAAATACCATTTTCGAAAAAAATGATTGGGAGATTATTCAAGGTCGAATTGTTGTTTCTTATATTTTTTTTTTTTTTTTACAAATTAATGAAAACATTACGGGGAATTTCCGCCGGAAATGTGATTCCCAACGATAAATCTACCTTAAGATTGATGAAATTTGTAATAAAATTTTTTTATGCTGAGTAATTGTCGAAGTAACTTCACCGTTAGTGTTAAATCGCATTCATGGTCATTTGTCACCAGAAATCTTAGTGGCAGAGATGTAATAACATTTGAATACGAAAAAGTGAAGAGAGTGGAATTTTCGTTAATGTTACCGCGGGAAAAGAGCCTCTCGGTTTTTAATTTTCTGCTCTGTCAATAATTGCGGAAAGTTGTCGGCTCGAAAGTAGGTGAAATTTCCATTGCTCGGTTGAAAAAAAAAAAAAAAAAAAAAAAAAAAAAAAAAAAAAAAAAAAAATCTGCATAATTAAAACGATGTTGAATACGAATGAACGTTTCCTAGCTCCCGATTACAGTTGAAATTAAATCTCGCATTATTCCATATTCAGAATAAAATGAACATTTGAAACGAACGTTTCGATATCACTGACAGCAAGTCCATGAAGATGGTTTAGTTGGGGATTAATTGTTCTCAATAGAAATGACAAAAAGGTGCAAAAATCCTAGAGCACAAAATGATAAGGAGCTTTGAGAGCGTGGAAAAGAGATAGAGGACCGAAGAGATCGACAGAGAACAAGGGGATGCTGCGAGAGGGATGATAAAATTAAAAAATCTCCCCTCGAAAGGATTTCAAATCACTGTCGGCTTAACGAGTTTTTCACGAAGCCTTGTTCGATAATTTCATTCACAGAAAAATTGTACAAGAAACTATAACGACGTCATTGCAATAATAAATCACATTAAACTTATATTCATAATTAATTATTCTTAATTAATATTTCTTATTACAACATTTAAATCTTAATCACACCCTTAACAGTAATTATCACTTTCCATAGCCTAATTTTTTCAGAAACGCAAAAAACTAGAACTCTTCACGAGGATACGCAGGGAGACTTTCTCCATCACCCAGAATCGCTAGATCTACGAAAACGCGTCATGCGGCTTCGGCATCATACGGGGTTGAAATTTTTTATTTATTCTTTTCCAAAAATGGTGGGTCAACATTTTTCCAGAAACGCAAACGACTAGAACTCTTCACGAGGATACGCAGGGAGACTTTCTCCATCACTCAGAATCGCTAGATCTACGAAAACGCGTCATGCGGCTTCGGCATCACGGGGTTGAAATGCCTAACAGAAGGATCTTATGCTCCATGGCTAAAAAGTTCCGTAACGTAGTTATCGTTCATGAATAATCACGAATTGATTAGCAACTGGAAGATTGTGAGACAATGCTTCGAAGAAATCTCCGGCATTTCGAATTTTCAAATCGTTTTCCCAGAGACGTTTTCTCGTCGCTATTATTACTCCATAGTAATTATTCCCCCAACAGATAAGGCGTCATGACGCATACTTTAAGGAGGTTCATCTGGTTAAAGAATTTTTGAACAGATATTCACGAAGAAATTCAAATTTGAACATCGCAGTATCTAGTGAGGGGCCTGCAGAAATTTCAAATCCCCAAAATAGTCCGTTCGGATATTGCAAACAAATTTCCTACGCTGTGTGGGAAGAAATTCATAGAGCCAACAAAATGCAGTGACAGACACGAATTTGTAATTGAAACAATAACATTTCCGTGGGATCGAATCGTTATTGGAACGTACCGAGTGATTTTTGGTACTTGCAAATTTCATCGATCATTGTAGCAAACATTGGGAATTAATTTGGAAATTAATGAAACATTGGGAGCAACATTTATATTTTACCAAACGTTGTTATTTCATTCACGATGTTTATGATAAAGATCAACTCGGATAAAATAAAATACATTATTGTTTAAGGGCTGCCACTAAAATCGGCAGTAACAGGAAACATCGCACAGGATTAAAATGTATGTTTGTAGAATGGTGTAGTTTAATTTGTAATGTTTATGCGTAAGCCGAAAATCTGCAACTGCATCGTTAGGTTGTCACAGCTTTCGTAGCCGTGGCATAAATTAAACCAATGGAAAGGACAGACACAACTATATCGAAACGTGTCGGACTGAAGCTTTCGAGTGGTTCAGTTTATTGGATCGTTAGGCATGTAGGACTTGGTTTTGTGGAAAACAGCTGCTATATAACGATAAATTCCGTTATAAACTCGTTGTGTGTACAAATGAAATTCCCCTTAAAATTTAAGCGCGAAATTCCACAGAATGGTGATAAAAAATGGTGAAAAAAAATTTGAGTTCGCATCGGGTCGTCAAAATCGAAAGAGGAGAGTCCTGGAGAATTTTTTCCTCAGAGACAACGTTGAAAAATGTTTCCAATCCACTTCGTAAAACGTGCAGATCACCAGATCGGAATGAAACGTGATGATTCCACGTGTACCATTTTAAAGTTGGTTTGAAGCTGTGACAGCTCCCCTGGGACTGGCAGCGGCGTCGGGAAAAAGGAATAAAAACAAAAAGCGACTCGGTAATTCAACGCATTTGCCATTACCGCTATTACGACTGTATAACAACTCGAGCATCAGGAGCTTCGTTAGGATTCGGCACGTACTAACAGTCCCGCAGTATTCTCTAGTGGCACACACGCTATCATTTTATACATCAGAGGATCTTCATCTTCCCTTACCAAAACCTACATGCTCGTCAGGATGTAAGCCAATCCGAGGGACTTTTGTCTTGGCTGTTGACGGATTAGACCTCGAAATCATATGGAGGAAGCCTGGCACGAAAAATATCTGAACAATAAAAAAAGCAATGGAATTTTTTGTTGATTACTTAATAAAAAGATCAATGTGATCAGTCGATCGAAAATTATATCGATTATAACGCGGTCAGGAATCAAGCTCAACTTATAAATTTACTTTGTTCGTGTTAAAGAAAAACTCCTGGAAGACTTTCGTACATTTGCTACATTTTCGAAAGTCTCGATACCAAAATTGCTAATTTTTATCCCAAATTGGATCCAAGTTTTGGAAAAATGATCGAGAAGCTTTCGAACGTGACTGCATGCTGCGCGACTACACCCCAAAAAAACGTTGCAAATTTCGATTGGCTTCGTTTTTTTTTGTATATTTGCATTTGGATGATATAATTTCGACAAATTTTCTAGAAAGAAAAGACGAAGTACGGACTTATACACAATATCTTACAACGTTTGCAAAAAATGAAGCGGTTAGATGATTTTTCGAAAAACTAAGATTTTCGTTAAATTCAAAAACCCATCAAATTTAAACCGTTCAACCGATATTTTCCAAATTCAATACCAACCTTCCTATTATGATAGTCTATTTATAGAAAAAAAAATAAATAATAAATCTTCAAATTTGCGAAAGTTAGAGCGATTACACTCTGAAAATTTCAAAATGCCGTAGAATTTGTATTTTTCTAGCAACTCCGACAACATTTTCGGAGAACGAAGAGCTGGTATCGATTAACATCTGTGCAAAACGGGAGCCCTGTAGCTCAAACCGTTCTCGAGTTACGAACGTTTGAATTTTACAGTGCCAGAACACATAAACACACACATCCGGACATTTTTTCTAGATATGGTTTTTCGATGTTTTGGGACATTTTAAGCACATTGACATTGAAAACTGGAAAAAAAAAATTTCACCGTCACATAGCTTCCTCTATGAGGAAGCAAAAGAGTCATTTTAATGGATTTGATTATTCACAACTGTTCTCATATGCAAAATCGTAATTACACAAATTTATTCTTTATTACAGAATTTCCGACGAACGGTTGATAGATGGAAAAAGTTTTAACGTTTTTGGAGCTCGCTCGTTCGCATAATTCGGAGCTTATAACAAGATTTCTGGGATGAATAAATTCACGAAGACAATTAAAAGATGAATCTCTAAAGCAGAATGAATGGTGTCGACGCCGCACAACGAAAAGAAAGAGAAATAACGTGGTGAATTAAAAAAAGACGCCAAACTGAGACAAAAGCAGTTTTTTTTTTCAGCAGAGAAAAAAGCTGAAATAATAGGAAAATTTATAGGATCCTGCAACGTGCAGAGGCCAAAGTAACTGAGCATTCAGTAGCTGTACCTTCATTGCAAACCTCTTTAAACCGGAATATAAATTTGAGCCTTTGCGACCAACTGCGAGTGAGGAAACAAGATAGAGGAGGAGATGGGCCCAGAGAAACGAAGAACGTGCCTGGTCGCGAGGGAAAGGCGAGAGGAGAGCGAAAAAGATGGAAGAATAAAAAGAGGGTTAGCTGCATCGTGCGCGGGGACTCTGCCGGAGCTAGTAATCTGCAGTACCGCTGGAGGGTGGCACTTTCACTAAACCCTTCTTCTTGCTTCCTACGAACTGTCTCGAACGACCTTGATTTATGGAATTCATTAAGATGCTACGACTTTAAGAGATAATGAGAGAGTTTACGAAAATATTGTTCTCCTCTTATCTTCCTCACACTTTACGGAATATTTTATTCATCGGAGCGACATTCTTCACGAGCACATGTTCAATACGTCATTCCTAACGACAATTATTAACGTTCGTGATGTCGGATTTTTGTGTTTGACAGCAATTTTCAAGGGCAGGATAATTAAATCGTGAGGATCAAATTTTCTGCCAATTCGTTTCCATTTCGGTCGAATTATTCATGTCAAAATTGGTTTTGCCAAGAAAATCCAGAAACGAACGGAAATTCAGAAAAAAAATAGAGGAATATCTTGCTTTTTGCGAAAGTTCACGAAAAACGTGGTTTTCCCCAGGCTAGCGTTTCCTCACACGCCCCGAATCAATAAATTAAAAAAACATGTCCGATCAATAGAACGGCTACGATCGGGTCCACTGGGAGAATTTTTTTGGAAAAGCGTTATTGCAACGAACCCCACGAGTCATGAACGACAAAATCTATATTTACGACAATGGGAGCCTCGCGACGATTAATATACCAATCGGTAAACGGTTAACGGGTATTCAAGGACGTCGTCTCGTTACATCAGAGCAAAGAGACATCGATGAAACTTTTCGAGCAACTAATCAACACGGACGAAAAAAAAAGCCTCAAAAAATCCATAACGATGAAATTATTAATCTATTTTCCAGACTAAAAACGAGTTTCGAAAATCCCATGAATAACATGCGTTATGGCAGACGTTAATTAAGATTAGAGGCCCCGGAGGATTGATCAGAATCACGGCTCATCTCGTGCTCGGATTCTCAGCTTCGCAGGGCTCCGGATCCCTGGCCGTCACTCTCAAATGACAACCTAAAATATTAGCTCCTTTATCGCAAGGATGGCGTCATCGCTTACGTCTAGCCTCTCGGAGCAGTTGAGCAGAAATGGGAGAGCGAAAATCTATATCCACATTGGCCCGAATGCAACGTGCTCCGAGATAACGTCTTCGACACATTTCCCCAAGTGAAGCGACACACCCAAGTGAATAAAAACAACTTAACGACGTTGTTTGTTACATATCATTCTATCGATAAAAAAAAAAGCATGAAAAGAGGGTGATTCGGAGGCAATCGAAGTAGAATTAACACAAATCACCCACACGTGAAGGAAAATTGGTTGAGGGCCATTGAGGGTTGCAAGATTTTACTGATTCGTCGTTCCCAGAGACAGAAAAAACGAAAATTGCACTATTGAGGGAGCTCGAGGGAATAAAAAGTAATAAAGATAGAAACAGCAGGACGATTGCCATCCAACTACGTGGATATTTCGACCGAACCACAAGCTTATATATGTAGCGAGATGCTTTCGTGATAGCAACGAATCAAATGGATTGGAATAACGCGTTCACATGGCTGAGGGTTTGTATAGCCAACAGACTGCACGCACACAAATACACCCATACAAACATTCATACTATACATAAATATACTTACGTATACGTTCGTATATTCAAAAGGAAAAGTTGACTGAGGAGTTTCCGTACGAGTGGATATTGCTCACCGCTCCAATGAGTTATATGAAGATAAGCCTGATAACCAATGTCAACAAACTGAATTCGATTTTGGCACATCAATTTCCCAAATTATTAACCATCATTTCGAGCCCCAATTGTACGAAAAGTATTTCTGCATGAAGAAACATCGTTTGCCCGAATTCTCTATCAATATTCAGCAATTACTGAGCCTTTAATACAACAAAATGCATTCAACGTATCACCCTCTCTACATAATTATTTGAACGGTGTGTAAAAAAATCTCAAAGTCTACAGAAAACTAATAAGTAAATGGAAACTGCAGATTCAATCGAAAAATCGCAGTGTCCACGTGAAATCTCGAATGTGCGGACCAGGAAATTCACAAGTCTAAAGAAAATAACCCACACAACAGTTTTTACTGCGAACGAGTTGCACTTTTGTAGAAATTAATTGATTCGTTGAGTTCCATTTTAAGAATCCAATTAAATCCTCGATGGAACTCTATTTTGCTGACGATCGTGTGTGAAAAGTAATTACCGCAATTAAAATTTTTCAACATGTAAGAGTTCGCAGTGATGCCAATCGAATCGCCCAAAAAAAAAAAAGCTTGGATCTCAAAGCCTGTGCTTCCGGAGCCTCATTTTATTTTAGTCACGAAACTTTGGTTATGAAAAAATCGTAGAAATGAAAAATTGCTTTCCGGTGGCTTTTCGTCAGGCATATTAAATTATGAGGGAGCAATGTTCGCGTTTCTAATTTGCACATTACTTTTTCGTTATTGCGTACACTGACCGTATATACGGGGATACAGTTGATGTCATCCACGAGATTACGTCCTTGTCTGAAGCGGATGTGCATATATAATACATATACATATCTATATGTTGTATGTACGAGAAAGATGGAAAGCCAATATATATACGAACCACTTGAAGTGGAACGAAGTGAATTGGAATCGAGTCCAATAAAGGAGAGCTCCCAGTCGCACTAAAGGGTACTCTCCGGCACGAGTACGAATGCACAGGGAGTTTTAGTCCTTGCTGTTAATAATTCTCGTAAACTTATAGGTTTCGATCCACAATTTGTATGGCATCGTCCTTAGGTTTTGTTTTTCATTAAGCATGATCATCATCAGCTCGACGTGAATGAAAATAAACAGAATATTTGTTTAATCAACAAAAGCTGCGATATGACGAAATGGTTCTGTTTGTTCCAACAAAGATTTCATTGCTCGCTCAATTTGCAGGGTAAACTAAACATCGCTGGGTACGAGAATGTTGTTATTAAATTAACAAATTCCATTGGGTTCGCGACATTGTGTTGACGCTGCGAATGCTGGAGTTTCTCAATGAGAACGTTTCGGTTGGGAATTTGAAAGTGGTTTTTGAATATTTTCAAATAATTTTTCGCTCAATTCACTGCATATCGCACGAGTGCATAGCGTGCGGGGAATGCGTCTTTTATAGTTTATACGAAAAACTATTCCGGAGGTATGAAGCGAAAGGAAAAAAAATCTCATGCAAATGCGGCTGGTGTGTTGCGGTTTTGTTTCGACTTGATGCACACACGTGTTGCCAAATTGCACGTGGGCGGTGGCAGTCCGAAGACAGACAGATTGTGGTACGTGCTGCGAAGGGTCCCCTTAAGCTCCAAACTCTATGAGAAATATTTTATGCACATTCACTGGCTCCAGGTCGATAGGGCGAATATTTATGGGTTATCGCGGGGGATCATGCGTCCTGCGGAGCCTCAAACATCCCTTGGCATATCCGCACGTACAAGCATATAAACTGTATACTCGATCGTGTAATACTCATTGATCTCCGATGCAGAGTTCCCTTGAATATTCGCTGTTACATAATCTCAGCAAGATTAGACGCTATTAATATTACGGTATTTGGCCATTGTTCGCTGCGCTGCTGTCGATCGACTCACGAGAGCTTCGACGTGAATGTGAACACCGTGAAACCTCACGATCAGCCATATCATCGCCAGAAAACACAATGCACATTTTTGTTTCCAAAACCGAATTTAAAATTTTCTTGTTTTTTCATTCGGATCGTGGTTACGAATTTTTTTAAATATACGAATGATTTTCGCTATAATTTTTGATCGATTAAGAATCTCAAAGTTTTAGTTAATCGGGGAAATGATAAAAGTCAAGCGAATGTTTTGGTGCAGCTACGAAACACAAAGAAAGCACAATTCACATTTTTGTTTCCAAAACCGAATATAAACTTTTTTTTTTCATTCACATCGTGGTTACGAATTTTTTGATAAAAATGGTTTTCGCCATAATTTTTGATCGATTGGAAATCTCCAAGTTTTAATTAATCGAGGTAATGATAAAAGTCAAACGAAGTTTTGGTGCAGCTACGAATGAGCTTTGGGGATAATAATTTATACTTATAATATAGATGCAGTTCTATTTAGATCAAGAGCTCTCACAGCATTGCTATTGCCGAATCAGCATTGCCACGGTATACGCTTAGGGGCGATGGTAGATGAGAAATACTTAGAATGCGTGACGTTCATACTAGAGCAGATAGCCTATAGGTGGAGAGCAGTAGTATAACGGCATTAACAGAAACTGCGGTCTGGGCCCTTCAGTTCGCCCCTTATTACTCCATGTTTCTCTGCATACATATGTATAGATGAGTGTATTACTGTGGCACTTTGCTCGAACTAAATTGGCCACAGAGTCGATGGACGCAGGGCTTAGTCCACTCGAAGCATTTGCAGCATCGATACCACAAAATTCCACATGTCTGGCTGAGAATGTAAGCAAAGATGCCGCAATCGATAGTTAGAGGATTGGGTGATACGTATTTTCTTATTCATTAGCACTCCTTGCCCTCACGTGGCTCCTGACTTATTTAATTACGTCCAATCGATTTCTCTATTTCCCCTTTTTCATTAGCGAGGCTTTCGCATTCGTATATATATTTCGAGGCAAGCCTCGATAACGACCATGTGAAAGAGATTCATGCGACTAGGTAATTGTTAATGAAGTGATTTTTTTTCCTTAAGGGCTTACTCCATACCCTGGAGAGAAAAAACTATAGAAACACGATTTTTTAGAGACCGTCAATATATTTCGGTGAATATGAACAGCTCGATACTTTTCACGATTATCTGATGTTTTTTTCACAAAATATTTCTTTATAAAAAAGAAAAAAATATGGTATTGAAAAAATTCTATGAAACCGCCACTTTTTTAATGATTAGTACGATTTTTTTTTTTATTGGTAGTTCATGGAGAATCGAATGAAGAAATATCTACGAACTTCTGATTGATTTCAGAATTTTACTGGAAAAAAAATTTGGAAAGTATAAATTTTTTTTTTTTCTTTTATTGACCAGCCTTCCCTCTTGATCGATCACATTTTCGGGATATTCCAATAATTAATACACGCGTGAAAGGCCAGCAACTGTAGCTATGGGAAAAATTGTTTTTTTTTTTTTTTTTTATACCGGACAATAGAGATTCGTTTTGACTCTTGGTCGTGGATTCATTTTAGTTGGACGTGAAATTAATGGGAATTAGTGAAAGCATAAAAAGGAAGTTTCACAAGCAGCGGAGAAACACGATCCGCTAAAACGCGATTTAATGCAGTTTGTCAAAGTTTATTACCGGTGAATAAAAGCGTCGATCGAATTATCGTCCAGCACGGTAGACAATCTTGTTTGTCCTGTTTCACGTTTATTTTTCATTCCGACCGAGCTCCGCTTCTTGCGCTGCGCGGCACACTTTTGTCCGATGTATTTCATGTTCCATAGGAGAGACTTCGTCGCAAATGAGATCGCATAAATTGCGTGACCGTTTCGTAACCTCAAACTTGTCCAGCGACCCACAAAATTATTCGATCAATTGCTTTCTTCGTGTAATACGATGTAAAAAGTTATTAAAATCGATTTCGCGATTTAATGCACAAAAATAAAATGTTTCCCAGTTTATTGACGAATTAGACTTTCCGAAATTGTTATCGCTTGAAATTTGTAATTAGCTTCTAATTTTATCAGATGATTAGAATTTCGAAACTCGGTCGTAATGCTCGCAAAATTTTCAACTACATCGATCATCCTGTCAACGAGATATTTTTTTGTAAAAACTACATTTTAATGCTCGGATTTTGACTCCTTGTAACCTTTTAATTTTTGATTGAAAATAATTTGTTAATTGTCATCGCAATGCGCTCCTGAATTTCGTTGTAAAAGGGTGGATGGTTCGTGGTTGTGTTCACCGGTTCGTGGGTGCGTGAATTCAGAGTTTGGAACATAGTTCACGCTGCCTCAGGGGTCAAACGACTATATATGGTCGTTTTAAATATTCATCGTCTCGGTGTGGTATTCGAGACTCGTTCGCTATAGACCATTACGAGAAAGCTGTTTTTTTTTTTTTTTTATTATTTTTTATTACGCAGTAAGCGGTAGACATTTGGTTAGACGATCGACCTTGACCTTGCCGAAGCGTATATACGTTTTTTTTATCCTTCCTAAAAGTTATTGGAACTTGTCACTCTGTATATTCAATTTCCGACTGTCCACTGAGAGCCTGTTCGCGAAACGACAATAAGCCACGTGGCTTTTAATATCTTCCCGTTAATTGTATCGATGCATCTGATAAACAGGAAAAATGAACCGTTGCAAAATTATCTCGACGTTTTGAAAAGCTTATCAGAGCTCCGAGGATGGATCGGGCCTTGCGGCAAGTTTGCGTGATGCGCAATATCTGGACTAATAGATCCAAAATCCAATTCAGAGGTGTTCGTGTACAGGAACGAGCTTCTCTCCTTCACGAGCGTGATCCATCATTTGGAAGCGTTGTTAGAGGCATTTTCTAATGTCAAATATAACTCCACCTTAAGGACGTTGTATCTTAAATTTTCTATCGATAGAATTCTTTTAAATTTGCACCACACAAAGAGAATAGTGATATCTAACAGCTCGCGTAATTTTAAGAGGTTTCACCATGTAGAAGTCGAGATATTTATTTTTAAAAATCACAATTTTCAGTAGTTCCTCATAAAAGCGTGTGTTAAAAGTTCCAATTTTCAACATGAAATATTTAGATTTCTAAATGGTGAAGCCTCTTAAAACTTTGCATACACTTTTGTGTAACATCGAAGAAGCTTTATTTAGTTTTTCAAAAAAATCGGTCGCAAAATTTTTTCGAAATTTTGTTTATTATATAACAAATACAGATTGCCTCGGACAATCTTGAATTTAGAGTATGTTGTTCTTTAGTCAATTTGTAACAACTTTTTATAACGAACTTAGGCTCGCAAGCCATTTTGTATGTAAGAAAAACTGTAAACAAAAATGTAGATTTGATCGTCGCGATACAACGTCCATAACGAAACTTCAACAGCGCATGCACGCTGAGTCGAGAGGAAAAGGTAGAAAATGAAGTTTGGAATAGTGGGAGGTCTCTCGAAGGATCGTTTAGTGATGCAGAATCCGGAGAAAGTCACAATGTGATTGTGACGAGCCTCGAAAAAGAAAGGACGTGTTTCGAGAAAATGTTAATTGTGCAGATTCGACACTCGTGTCCCAACAAAGGCGAAACAAGGGCGGATAATTGCCCGGTCGAATTTTCTTCGAGTCACGAGACGTTATAACTTCCGTCCTATGAACTTGGCCGGTAGCCAACTCTTGAGGAATCCCGAGTGAATGTTAATAATGCGATATGTCCTGAGAGTTCTCGCTTGTTTTGTAGCGTCTCAATTTGACTGCAGCGTACATTTGCTTCCGGCTCAGCCTCGCTCGACATGATGAACTGTGCGACACATTTTTTACGGGTCACAAACTTAATGATTTAAAGTTTATCAACAAACGAAGACGGTCGATGCAGAAGACAAGGTTAAATAATGCTCAGAGGTCACACCGAATATACAACTTTTGCAAATTCCATCATTTACAATTATAAATAATAATCCCACGAGCTTACAGGACTCGTGGAATGAACTCGCGAACAAAGCACTCGGTCGCATCCTCTTGCTCGCCCCATCTTTCCTGTAAAGTATCTTCTTTTTTTTTTTTTAGGAAATCTCTTCTCCAATACCGTGACCTCCGACCTACTTAACTGGAAAAATCCATTTTCTGCCCTTCACCGACAACCCCTCAACGTCTCTACGGACGAGATGGTGCACGCCCTTCCCCATGATCGCGCGAAGAGGGAGAAAGAAGAGGGAAGGAGAGAGAGAAAGAGAGAAAGTGAGAGAGAGAGAGAGAGAAGGAGAGAGACAGGGAAGTGCAACGTGTACATTCTTGAGGAAAATATTATGCAGTGTCATATTTATGTGTACCATACTTAGTGTATCGTGTCAAGATAACAAAAGAGGAGTGCCTTTATGCATTTAGCTATACCTCCATCATCAGGAATGGTCGTAATCGGTTTTCCATATCCTTGGAAGAAAAAATGATGAAACGAAAAGACTCGATCGACCCAGAAAATATAGAACCAGATTCTGTCCTCCGATTGACATATATTTCCATGGAAACTTTTCTTCATTACCCCATTCGACATTGACTATGAATAGAAAGTTAAAAAAAAAAAAAAAAGCACGAAATTATGTGGACCTTACGATTGGCTTGAAAAGTTTGCAAATAATAGCTCAATTGGTTTCATTTGAAAAGAGTAGATTCACGAGTTCCATACAAAAATGTTTTTTGAATCGAATTAAAAAAGTAAAAATTCGATCAAGTTGGAATTATGATCGAATATAAAATTGGCTGTTACTGAGGCGGAACCTCAATTCGAAATTCTGCTGCCAAGACTTTTATATATACTCGAAATATTCTCTGAAAAGGTCAGAAAGAAATTCAATTGCTAATTCATGGTTTCGGAATGCAACAACCATTCATGAACGAATTTCCTCTTCGAATGCGATCTAGTTTTTGACAAAAGTTCTCGAGCTGCAGTTAAAATGTTCGTTTGATCAAATTTATTGAGCTGCTTCATAAAAGGTCGCAGGGATCGAGTTTCGATCTAAAGTTCCCTTACGTGTAACACGAGTCGATCCTTTTCATCGAGGAAATGATGAAGAGCAATAGATAAATATGCTGAGGAACGGAGAGAACATGAACAGCAGAGAGTAAAAAAATAAAAAGTTGCAAGTTTCTTTCTCATTGATTGTAAAGACCACGGTCCATTACCCTCACGTCCATCTGGCTACGTCTATATACAATAAAGAGGTTACTCCTCTACGGACAACCAGCTGTGTGCAAGCAATAGGATAAGAGAAACCCAGTGTCTTTTCGTATATAGATCGAGAAAAATCTAGTGAGAACTACTAACGTAAAGTTGCGCTTCGAAGATTTTTCCAAGCGAGAAAATCCTATCGGAGAGAGTAGCAGGTTGCTGAACAATTCTTTTCTCCAGAACATAGCTCATGCTTTTCGTTTATTACTCATACACCGAGACTCTTTATTGCCAACAATAAAATCCTTCTCTACTCATTTTTTATGTTATCGTTCGTTTTATTTTTGTTACAGAAAATGATAATGCAACAAATACTCTTATTTATGTTTTACACTGAAGAATTCCATCAGTAGCGCCTTCCGCAAGAGTAAAAAATCGATATTCCATCCAGTTGGAAATAAAAATAGCAAATTTCTTTATTACAGCATTCTAGCACCATGAGTGATATTTCACTTTGAATAAAATAAAAATCTTGATTTTGCAGTCAATTTTCGAATTGTTACTACAAACGCAATTTTTAATTTGTGACTGCAATTATTTTCTGAAAAGCTTGTTGAAAATAATCTTCAGTTATTCTCATCACAATTTCCGGTGTGAATCATTCAACATTCTTTACAATTTTCAATATTGATGAAAACCGTTCCAAATATATTTTTGTGTGTTTTCGAAATACTTTTTGTGCTGGGCATTGTAAATTTTTAATTTTACGTATCGTGAGGTTGTTTTGTTTTGTTTTTCTGCAAATTCCTGCTGTGACCATTCAGCTTCATGTAATTCGAACTATTATTTATTTGATTTCATTGAAATCGCATAGAAAAAATGTTTTGTGAATAAACGCTCTTTGAGAATATTTATAAAGCCAGATGGTGAAAAAAAAATGGTTTATATTTATCGTATAATTTTGATGTCGTTGTCAGGATTTCGAGTCTTTGAAAGCAAAACGCAAAGAACATATGGGAGTATCGTGCTGTGTGGTAAATCACTATAAAGTTGGTCTCGATCACGATTTCTCTCACGTCCACGATATGAAATCAAATCTCTCTTCGCCCCTCTCAATCGTCAGGAAGGAACGTAGCTAGAGGTTTTCTTAGGGATGGTTGTGTGTATGTGGATGAGGAACGAGTGGATGGCGATGTGGAGTTCATGTTTCCGTGACTCGTGTATGACTATATGTCATATGCATTCACGGTCTGTCAGAGTTCCACGCCTCACGTTGGCCCAGCTTCCGGTAATTTTGCCAGCATCCACGTGAGCAACCAGCCTGAGCTTTTCCCATGTTACATCGGTGCTTGCAACTGCTGACGTTGGTAAAAGTCGTTACGGAAACCGCGAGAGAGGGAGAACCCGGAAAAGCGAAAGGAAGCAGCGAACAAATTGTCTTCTTCGAATTTTTATGTCTATTATAAAAAAAGCCTCGCGAATGGTAGCACCAACTTTCCTCTTTCTAAATTCTGTCATATAAACGATTCGAAGAGCGCAATATCGATAACGCGTCAGGTCAATAAATATCGAGACTGTATTTCCCTCATTTACAATGAACACCTGGACAAATCGCTGCGTTTCGAATAGCGACGATTAAACGGACGATTTAACGACAATATGGACATCAGTTAAGAATTATCGACCGTTATACTCGCTGACGTGACGTATCTCGATCCAGGAGTGTGATTAAAATCAAACGTCTCGTTATTATATAAGAGCAACGACGATACAAAAGGCAAAGACGAAAAGTTAAATAAAGTAAAATCTGCCGATTTCTCTCACGATGGAATCTGTGCCAAATGATTTCATTGGAAACTTTCGAAAAAAACTTCCATTTTCTCAAGACCTCGTCTGATTCATGAACGACTGAAACGGACTGATTCCTCCTTCGGTCACTCAATAGTTTATGAATTCCATTTACACACAAAAGAGATGCAGCTCACGAGATTTTTCCACGATCGAACAAATTCGGAGAATAAATAAAAATCGATTGCCATGCATATCCGAAAATGCTCTTGACCGGAGATGCAGGAAAGTATGCGTACAGTTATCTGGAAGGAATGTTGACATCGTTTAAATGCAGGAGAGTATAGTGAGTCGAGCGTGGAAGGATTCGAGTCACAAAATTCACGAGAGGACAGACATGTTTGAGAGGAATAAGCAGGGAGGGCTGCCTATCGGAGCAGGGCGAATATTCTCGGATCGTATGTGAAATGCAACGCGTTGTTGGCGTGCATCGGCAAACCGCCGAATTGCGTTCCAGCGGATCTCAAATACACGTCGATCAATGTACGTGTATCTCGAGAGGAGCAAGCCAGACGAGTTTCGGAATCCTTCCTGCTACAGTTTCAAATGACAAGACGAGGGAGAGCACGAGAGATGCGAATGGTTGAAGAGTATTTGGCTTTTCCTGGGCAAATAGAAACGCCTGAAAACATTTTCGTCCGATGCCGAATGAAAAGGCACACGTTGCGTGATCATATCATCGAAATTCTTTTCCATTTGCGTCCTTCTTGCGTTCCTGAAGATCGATCTACTCACACGTTGCACAAAATTGCGTTACATCGCCAGAGAATCTCGTCGATTTGCCAACATCTTTCTTTCTCGTCTATCAGCACGAACGGATAAATCCTGCTTCCTTCGAATGAACGTGAATAAAGATTCCGAGAATGTTGCACCACTCCACCACTCGCCAGGTGCACTCAATTCAAAGTGCACCGAGTAGACTGCTGCTCCGAGCATATACGCTGACAAAGGAAACTCTTACTTTTCGTAAACTATGACGATTTGAAATTGGAAAAATAGAACATTCGAAAAATGAAACTAAAAAACGCTGATGAGTGAATAAAACGACATAATTCCAATTTGTCGATTAATTAAGGTCATTTGACCGTTACACACGATCGAAAGAAAATGTCGTACATTTTTAATCGTTCACGTTCGAATTTCACGTAAATTTTAAACACATTCTGCGGTCTCGTTCGATATTTACTCGCATTATTCGCTTTTCCAGACACTCAGCAAGACACGACGATGAAAAACCAACGAAATCTTTGTTCGCTATATGGGTCAGCTATCGTCGGGTGTTAAGCCTCTCGAACACTCCTTTCCTACGGTAATGCCATAGTAATAACAGTAACCATAAGATTTTGATCAATGGCGTATCTTGAACAACACGCGGGACTGGCCATACGATCGATGGAAACTTCATGGTTATGGTTATCGTTGCGATATGAAAAGTTTATCTGTCCGATGCTCTTAACCGTCAAATTGTAACATCGCTTTCAACGCAACTGAAAATTATATCCAAGTCCTCTTACGAGGTTTGCATTCGCTTACCACAGAGAGTTTTAAACTTACAAATGGAATTCTGAATGTTATTCAATTTTCAATTATCGTGACACGAACTCGAGTGAAGTTTCAATAAATCAAATGTTTCCTCATTCGATTGTTTTTTTTTTTTTTAACCACTAGTGGCTCGATCTTGGAAATCTTGGGATATTTGACATTTTTGTACGTTGCTGAGCCCTCGTCAAAATTTTTATCTTAATTTCTAAATCGTATAACAGAATTTATTAATTCTGTAATGATTCGATTATTTTTGTTAGTTCATAATGATCGCAATCGCGATCGATCAGGCTCAAGCTTAAGACACTATTCTGCATCGTCATCAGTAGCAGTGACTCCATTATTAAAATCACCAGAATTCTTCGTGCTACGAAAATATCATGGATGCGTGAACCGTACGTATTACGTATTACGTATCTTTTTATTAGAGGAACCTTGAAGATGTTGGACGACTTTCTCATGAACGCCGAGGTTCCGAGGCAAAGAAATCTTTAAGAACGATGACACGTTTTTTAGAACTGAAACTATTCTATTTGGTTCGCGCTGTTTCCTTGCTACTGAATATACAGGGTGACGTGGGGATAAGAAAATGTTTATTTTGTTGTTAATTATTATATTACTTCGATGAGGATTAATTATGTAAAATAGTTCAAAAGTGCAGAAACTGAACGTTACAAAAGTGGAAAAAGTTTTACCAAAAACAACAGTTCGCTTTGGTGGCTTTGCATCAGGAAACTCGACGATTTAGTCTCATGGACCCTTTCGAAATCGAGCAAAAAAAAAAATGCATCGAAAAAAATGAAGAAAAGGGAAAATTTCAGGATTTTATAAAAAAAAACTAGAGAGTGCAATGTTTACTTTTCGGTTAATATTCGATGAGCGAGGATCGAGACACCCGCTATCGAGGAAAGATGTTTCGGCACATATTTCCGATTCACTGCGAATAGAATTGGGGCTTTTATCGAAGGAAATCTGTCAGGGGGTTGGAAAAAAATGTTGATTCGTATGTGGGTGTGTTTGTGTGCCCGTAACATCCAAAATGCCAATGAATTCCCAGTGGAAATTTGTAAATGGGGCTGTCATGAAGTCAGGCGACGACATCGTGAGTTCTATGTTGTTCTCACACTGCTCGCGAACAAAAGGTTGTATGTTGAACGATTCGACGAGCACCAGTCGAGAAGTTAGGTTCTTTAGTCAGTAAGCACTCGTTACACATTTTACTAGAATGTTTCTTATTGCGTGTGGGTATTATCGTAAATAGGAAAAGCTTCCCAGGGCGAGCTCGTCCATGCGATAGAACAAAATACACAATCTGATGCTTATATTCGTGGCATCCACGTATGTGACAAAGTGAACTTTCGATGTCATCACGTCCTACAATCATTTTTCTCTTTCACTTGCGATCTGGTGTCAAATTATTATTTTCCCAATCGTCGACAATTAACGAAAAAAAATTCTTTATTAAGGTCAAAGTCTCACCAAAGGTTTTATCTATAGAATCTTCAAAAATGTTCGTTCCGATTTTTTCCTGAATTATAAGAAAAGAATATTCGACGATGTGTGTCTAAAAAAAAATCAACTCCATAATATTTCAAATAAATTTCCTGACGTATTAATGTGCAAATTAAATCCCAGTTTCCCCAGAATTTATCGAAAAAGAATAGAAAATCAAGTGTACAGTTGATTGAGAGCGATCGGTACGCAGTTTTTTTTTCAAGTTTTTTTCAAAATTTTCTATATTAAAAGATCGTGGTGGAGGAGTAATCGTCGTGAAATGCACAACTGCAACTTTTTTCCGTATAAAGAGTCGATGGTAGTTGAAAAAATAAGAAAATTTTTCTGGTACTCGACCTGCACTTTAAAGCCCACTTAGATCGAATCTAAGAATTCCTGCAAGCGTTCATAAGCGTTTGTCACGAGTACAAGGCACAAAAGTAGTTTCAGAAATTTCGTTTAAATCTTTTTTGAAAAACTTCATTCGAGAATCCTTCAAGCCTTCGGCGGTAATCGTTAAAGTGACGAGAGCGAACTTGTTGCGGAACGTCTACACTCGCTCTTCAGAAATCGAGGTTTTTCCTATTTTTATTCCCTTCATTTATAATAATCGTGGGGACAAGTATATCGATATATATATATATATATATACTTAGTCCGGAGGAAAAGTGAAGGCGGTAGAAATGTAAATTTTATGTAAATTCTTGATCGTTGCGAGGCGATAGCGAAGGAGCGAATAGCTGCGGCTGCTCGGTGGTGTGACATCACCTGCGAAATGCACCCTCGACAGCAACTCTTTTCTTTTTGCTACATAGCTGTTCTCAATCCTTTTTTTCCTTCGTTCTTCGCACCCCTATTTTCACCAGAGTATCGTCATTTTATTTCCTCCCTCAATGAAAAAGGATCAACAGAAAAAAAAGGGGACGGAGAGAAAGGATCGAAAGGAAAAAGGTTGGAAAAAAAATCAGTGATAGATAGACATTCTATTTTTATTGATCGATGCGATTCTTCGCGTTGCCTGTGCGTCTAGCTTCGAGAAAGATTTTATTTCATGGACGTTTCATGCAGCGTTTCTCCTTGTCTCACAACGAAACAAATAAAAAGTCACAACACGTCGTTCGCTTTTGGCGAATACTTGCGAGAGATGAGAACGAAGAATGAGCGACGTGTTTCGAAGCATCGAGAGTAGAAAACAATTTGAAAACAAAATATGTGACATTGCGAGCTATCAGGACTCGAAATGTTCGTCAAGCGGAACGAGGAAACGCGTCCCGGAGATCGAAATTGGCTGGATGCTAGTATATTGCGACGCGTTTCGTTCACGAAGCGAGACGTAAACACATGTAAAGAACATCTGGCAGTTTCGGAAGCAGTAGATACGGTCGTAATGGTCAGACGCAATTTCTTTGAGCGACGCAGGCGGCAGTCAATTTCGACGCTACCGTCAGCCATCTTGACAACATTTCCAAACTCCTGGAATCACGCTCCGCTTCCGATCAAAGTATGCACGAGAGTCAGGGGAAAAAATTGTTGGTTTTCGTTTATATGGCGACGGTGCATGTAACCCCTTGAGACTGAGACGTTCATATGCGAACTCACCAAGAAATACAAGTTGAGACGACTAGCGAGATATGCTTCGTTTCATGTCGTCCATACTGCGACTCAATTGCGACAATCGGACGAATCGTTGTTCTTCGTAGCACCAAGATATCTTGAAAATCGACTCGCCGTCAAATAAATAAATTTTTCGAGCCAGCCATAAATTCCCGAGACAAAAGGGTTGAGACCGAAGATTCTCCGGTAACTTAGTAAGTGATAAAAAATGAGCCGTAATAAATTCATGGACACAAATAATTCCGGATTGCGCGAGCGCCAAGGGATGATTTAGCACATTTGTGGTATCGCGAGGTTTACGTTCTCGTGGTTGGTGCTGTTTATGAATGTGCAAACGCAAAGCGTAAGTTGAACGTTCTACTTAAGAGTGAGAGGTAGAGGAAGAGGTAAAAGGAGTCGAGAACGTGAGGCAGCCAATGTATACAAAGTGGTAAAGGGGCTTTTCCGCGTTGGCGTAGGAAAAGGGGCTAAGCGAAC
Organism: Hyposoter dolosus; assembly: GCA_963921915.1. Lineage (NCBI taxonomy): Eukaryota > Metazoa > Arthropoda > Insecta > Hymenoptera > Ichneumonidae > Hyposoter > Hyposoter dolosus. The sequence goes on along the minus strand of OY998131.1, from coordinate 19,749,571 downwards.
GCTCGCGCGGAGTATACGAAAGCTCGAGTCCATAGAGAAGAAGACTATGAAGGAAAAGCTTTCCTACGTCTACGTGAACATAGCGATATAGCATAACTAAGCCCTTTTTTGTTCCCTTTTTGTACAGTTGGTCCATGGGGAGGCCATCTGAGCAGACTACTAATCGAGCATTCGTTCATCCGGCTACTTCATTCGACGGCACGTCTCTATGTATTCGTCTCGACTCAATCCTGCTCGAGTCTTGATGTTCACAGCGACAGCGACTACCACCACCACCGAACCTTTTGGCTTAAGCCCTGAAACTTGAGTGCTTTGGCCTCGTCCCTATCTCCACTCCTGTTTCATACTCGTTCTCACGCTTTGACCCTTTACCCAATGCACTCAATTTCCCCTCAACCTTATCTCCGCAGCCTTCCTGTTCATCAGGACGGAGAAGCAAATAACGGATGGCGGTGCTTAAAATCTCTGGATTAAATCATTAACTTATTTTCCAAATGGATAAATGATCAAGCTTGCATTTCGACGATTTAGATTGAAATTTTGAATGCGACAAGAATCTCTTGTCATCATAGCTAATGGACAATTCTCCTGTTTCGAATCCCCAGCTCCCAGACTTCGTGGTTATATTCGTAATCACAACTGTATCTTGCACTTGAAGCTACGAAACTTTGCAGCTTTGATCTTCTGCTCTTCCTACACTTTTGCACTTGGCACTTCCTCCCACAAATCTTCACCGCACGCAATTCCTTCTCCTTTTGCTTCTGGCTCGTCGGTATATTGTGCAGCATTCTGCTAACTAGACTCGAATAAGTTGTCTTTGCGGAAATCTACACACTACACTGTGTACGCGTCGATGTCAATAACGCGGGAAAGCCAATTATCGGTGCTTGGAAAAAACGAAAATCGAAAATTTCGACTACATATTTGGAAAATGCGAAATTTTTCAAATATTTTTCCATCAGCGGAATTTTCAAAAATTCAATTTTTCGCCGCCGTTTTCCGAAACAAAAAAAAAGTTGATCGATTTTTTTTTGTTGATTTATTTTTCCGAATCAAATGTTCGAAATCGCTCGTTAAAACGCCTGGATGCATTTTATGATTTCTTCAAACATCGCGTAATGGTATTATGCGAGCGAATGCAATCTCACGCACGGAAGAGACGTACAGAAAAGCGTCGGATGAGAATTTCCTTGGCTGTTTGTGAGTTTTCGTGCCGCGAGTAATTTACAGCTTGGTAAACAAGTTAAAGTAAAAGAGGGCGGTTGCGTCGGTACAGAGTTTAAACATGCTACGGAAGAGGATGCTTTAGCAACGATTTCTTGTTTTTCCTGCTCCTTTCCTCCCTCGCAATGCTGCGAATGCCCCAGGACGTGGTGAGTTTCATCCCCTACAGTTTTTTCCAACCTCTATCTTCGTGTCTCGTGGGTTTCCCCATGAAAATCTCTTGTACAACCGAGCTTGGATAATTCTTACAAGAAAAACGAATAAAAAGTGTTTAATCGAAATGGGAAAAGGATTCAAAATGGACGACGCTTGTTAGAAAAACGGGGTCAAGCGTGAAGCAAGTTTCTGTACGATTTTTTCAGCCTCGCAGTCGTTGTGAGAAACGCGTTCATCCAATTCTCGTTGTCCCATGTACACGCTTCAGTATCTGACGTCTTTGAACTATCAACGAAAAGGACAGACAAATTTGTCGTGTTTTACGCTCTCAAAAGAAATGAATCTGCGGATAATAAAAAATCCTCGAGATTCGCAGGAATAACGAATTCGTATCGTTCCCATAAATGTTCTCATTGTTCACAATTCTTTGTACTTGCAGGACTTGCAGGCAAATAGAAACGTAGGCATTGTTTATAATTTAAAAATATTTCGATTGCAGCACACGATTCGTCTCGATAGTGGTTGGAAAATGTGTCCTGCTGTGTTTACTCCATTTTTGCACTAATTTGGAGGAAAAAGCCAGGGGAGGTCGTTTTTATCTCGAAAAATGAACAGCCGTGTTTTCGCATTCTATCGCAAGGACAAACGGAAACCATCCTTCACTTTTTAATTGGATATCTCGCGGAAGAGTACCGTGACAGAAAAAACCAATCGATAGACAATTAAGAGTCTCTTACCGGCTCTTAACGAGACTGGAAAATCTTTTTCGCACGTGGAACACTGGAAAATGTAGCAATTGCGATTAAACGTTTTTATTTTATGCGGTTAAGCAAATCCAGATTCGCGGGAAGCAGAAACTCTTGCGTCTTTGCAGGAAGATAGAAAAAGAATAATTCCCGGTGTCAAAACGCAGTCACAAACGTCCTCGAAATCATGCACTGATGAAAATTCGTTCTCTCCATCCACGAATCACCATTTTCATCTAGTCCATTAATAATCCCATACGAGGAGCATGAAAAAATCTAAATTTAAATAGTTCCACATCAAATGGAATATCGTACTTGCTCGGAAATGGGTCACAGTTTATAAATTAATCCTTTTTCGAGTACGTCATATTCCATGATCCAAAAAAGTGTTTAGTGAAAACTCAATTTTGTTGAAAAGGACGATATCTTCTTGAATACGCTCACCTACAGATTTTTTTGAGCTCCGGATGCTCCAGAGGCTGTCGACCAAATGTACGGTTGAAATTTCAACATTTTTTTGTATTATTCAAAAATATTGATTGCGGACCGATTAATTGAAATTTCACCAATTATATTCACCAGTTTATTCACCAATTATAATTATCTTGGCTGTCAACGAGGTTGAGGGAAGTAATTTCGGGAACAACGATTTTTAAATTCGATTCTCTGGTCCATGAAAAAACTCGCCTGCATCCAATGTTTTCTTTCTTTTCTTACAAAAATCTTGATGAAGATGCATCGACATTGGAATCTGATGAAAGCCCTTAAAACAATTAAGATTTTGACGTACAAATTTCGGCCACAATGGCGAGAAAATTAAGGGACCCGGACAATCCATTTTTGAAATGGCAAAATATGATATTGATATGAGAAATGGTTAACAGGTTTAGAAATTTGATTTTCCGGTGAAAAGCTCGATAGTTTCTACTGTTGTTCGTCTACCGTGAAATTTTCAGCCAAAGACTAAGTTTTGGTAACTGCTTTTCCGGCTGTCACCTCTTTGTATCGGCGTTCGAGGAAAATGCATGTCAAAGCTTCAAAGCGAATCGACGTGGTATAGTGATACAGCCACAACAAAATCCATCGCAAACTTCTATACACACTGCGAGATACAAAACATATTTTAACACAAAATTGAATCAGCGACATCGTTCAACGAAAATTGTATTTAAACAGGAAATTTAATCAAGAAGAATAAAAATATGACGAAGAAATCCAAATTTCATGTTTCAAAATGTATTTCTCCCTCTTTCTTCCTTTTCATTGCATTTTGAATGACGATAACAAACGACCTTGTTCCTTAGAATGCACTCGAAATTTGTTGAAAGAAAAAAAAACCAAATTTTCCTGAACAGTTCGTTTTGCCATTTTTGTACTTTTTTTTTTCATTAATTTTTTTTGGGCTCGACAATGACAGTGATCTTCAGAGATCCATACATTCCTAACAGCTTCTAAATATTATTATGACAACGATGTAGCTCTGTGTACATATGGAAATGGCTCAGCAGGGTTAATAAAAACTTTTCTCGTAAGGGTTAAAGTTTATCACACTGAGCTCAAGGGCTCTCCAAGTTTCAGGAAGTGTCGGATAATGTCACAAGATGCAAGATTGTGCAGTTTGGAGTTGAAACTTGGATTCTTTCACGACCCTGCCAATTACCCAAGTTTTCGTTTATATATCGTTGCTCACTTTCCAGAGTGCCACACAAGACCCACAGAATCAATTGGTGATTCGGGAACGATCGTAAAACCACAACGAAACGAATAGATCGATAAAATTTCGTCAAGAATAAGGAACAAGCCTCGTTCGAGCGAGTTGTAACAAAAAATGTTGTAAGTGCAACTGATTGAGTGATAGAAATTTATTTAGAAAACGAAACGGATCGAATGGCGAGACTGCGAGGCGGTTTTATTTCACATGCTCAGTTTTTTTTGTTTGCTTCTCATCTTCCATCTCAATTTTAGGTTTTCCGAGTCGAGTTTCGGGGTTGTCGGTCTGAAAATGAAGAATAAAAAAATTTGAATGAAGAAATGGATATAAAAGGAAAAAAGAAAATTCGTGGAGGCAAAATGCAATTTGGAGTTGGTCCGAGGACGCAGAAATGTGTGGATCCATTTGTCCATGTGCAGCATGTGTGTATATATAGGACGAGGGAGGAAAGCTATGTGAAGGTAAAATGTTGGATGAGAGCTCTGGTGTGGTCGTGGCCAGTGAGCCATAGTCAGATAGGGAATGAAAGATACAGATGAATGGACAAATATCCACGTGTATGGGGACATTCGAATGAAATAAACTGCAAATAATTCTCGCACTAACTCTCACCATGATTTCTGCCAAAAATAGAAATTATGAAGCAAAGAGGACGATACCATCGTAAACGACAGATTCTAAATGATTAAATCAGCAAATGTAATTTCGTTATGGTTCCGGAGGCATTTTTCGATCATAATCCATACACGCAAATTTGACATTTGGGTAGATTCTTCCTTAAGGTAGTTCTACACGCGTTTTTATGGGGAGCAGTAGAAAAATGGACGTTTCCGACAAAAAAATTTAAATTTGACGAAACACTTGACAAATTTTGTACAAAAAATTAGAAATCATCGAAATTCGTACATTTTCGTGAAAAATCGCATTTCTCAAAAATATACCATGGCTACGAGCTGATTAGAATTTTCTCAACATTTCCTGGTTCACGATTTTTGTTAAAAAAATTTTAAAATACATGATCGTGTCTGGACTCGATTGAATTTTCGTAATCAGTGACCCCGAAGCCCCGTGGATACGAACTTCCAAGGAAATCGTACGTAAGGAAAAAAAAAAACGCCTCAAGGGGTTGACTCGTTCAATTTTTTTTATAAATATGAACATCCAATTACGAACGTTCCAGCTAATCTAAACGAAATGGCCCGTGTATGTGTATAGAAGTGAGCGGGAATCGGAAAATATAGAACATCGCGACTCTTGGCTGGTTCACGTTCCAATCCTGATTAACGTTTTAAGCTGTTCGAAATCGCTCTCTCCCCACACAGCCTTCGGAGTTTATTTTCTCGACTTTCTGTTTGTACTTTTACCGGTTCCTCTTTCGCGCCTGGTTTTCTCCGATAAAGCCAGATATATATATATATATATATATATATGAAAAAAGAGAAAATGAGAGAGAAAGGAAAGGAAGAGAAAAAATCACGTGTATCAGTAAAGAAAAGAAAAAAACGATTCAGCCGGTTCTGATAAAATGCTCCTGTACGGTGTAGCCAGAAAAAATAGCGAGGGAAAGTATGAATTTGTGCAAATATAAGACCAACCCATTATCCTCGGTTCCGTTGTTCTAGACCCTTGTATTAAGGGATGAAGTAGACGTTGAATGACGCAGGGTTTAGAAAAAAGGCAAACAAGAGCAAAAGCTATCGATCATGCGAGCCCATTGATCAATAAAAATGTCACACGTAGTAATCCCGCAATGTCTGACGGAGATTAATAAATACGAGGGTGGCCGTGTCGTTCCAACAGAAGGAAAAACGGACAGAGCGGAGGCAAAAGGAGCAGGAGGGTTGTGGTCTGATGTCCGTATATGTGCCAAGATAAACAATTTCCGGATGTGTGCACACAATGCATAATTTGTCATGTGTTTCTAGCGATGTGACCGAGTCATGTTAATCTCGATATTTCCAACTCGAACCCCAAAAAGTCAATGTCGTCGTGACAATCTTGTAATTTGCGATGAGCTGTTGCAGCAAGAAATTCCAAGAAATCATTCCACAATGACGCAATTTCAAATTCAAATATCACACACTTTCGTATATTGAAGCAAGTGCACACTTCCGGTCGAAATTGCTCTCGCCATGGACGCAAATACCGGAAATTAAATCACGTGAATTTTATTTGGCAAAAATAAATGAAATTTTGTGTAATTAAACGTGTGTTTCGTAATTAGTGCGAACGTGGTGCTCTCCATACAGGTGGAGAATTCAGCTTCAAGGGATACGAGCTAGTCGTGGCAAAAGGGAGAGAAACACGAGTCGGAGAATTTCACAAGCTCAACGAGTTAAAAATGTAACGTGACCACGTACGAGACTGGGAAATCCATAAACGCTGAGCAACTCAGGGAAGAGAGAAGCAAAGTGCGAGAACAGAGAGACCATGTAGTTAGCATTGCATATGCTTCAAGGTCGTTTATCCTGCCTCACCCTTAAGCAGAATTTCCCTGCTCGTGCATTCAGAGTTTCATATACTTTAGCTGTTAATACTTCAGGGTAAATTACGTTGTCGGGGAAAAGCATTCGCGTATGAATGTAGACACAAGTATAGAGCGAATTAAGGGAATGTCTTCGTGCATGAATGCACGTAGCGAGCGTTTTGTTGCGAAACCCATTTCAAAGACAATTAATCAGACTTTCTGCGGTATTTTAGAAAACTGCAAATCTTCTCGCTAAAAGAACTAGAATTTTTTTATAGACAGAAAAATGAAATTCTGGCTTTCGAGAGATTGTAAAAACGAGTCTGAAATTTTTTTTAAATTGCTGTTCCGATCATGGTTAGTGGAACAAAAATCGATCGAGTCGGACCGAGTCCGGCGCTGCGTTTCACGTTGATTTATCCATCAACCTTTTAGCAGGGAAATGTGAATAAAAATTCGTTTGATATGGCGATTTGTAAACTTTCAAAGGAAAAAGGAAAGTTTTTCTTTCCTACAATCATTCGACGATCAACAGTATCGTCACTGATTGAATCCTCGCGGAGCAGTATCGACTTTTTCGAGTAATAAATCCACCGATTACTCTTCAGAATTTCGTCCTTTTCCATCTGTTTCCCTCACGTCCAACGTTCGGTGTCAATAATTCAGTTTTGCTCGCCATTTCGAAGGCTGTCTAATGAAGAAGTGAGAAATGGATCCGCGCGATCGGAGAGAAGAAAAAAATCGATCGATTGAATCATTGAATCCTAAATACGAAATCGTACCGTGTATATTCCGAATCCCTCGGACAGTGTAATATTCCAACTTTGGGAAAAAAAACAAAGGTATAGAAAATATAGAGACGTGAGGAGCTGGAAATAAAGAGAAAACCTTGGAAGACGTGAGCAAGCCAAAACGTGTGAAGAATCCACACAAAGTGTTTTATTCTCAAGGAGGAAAAAAGTCAAGAGAGAGTGAGGGTATGGAGGGAAAAGATTTGAAAAAAAGGAATCGAGTGCGCGGGAATATCGTATTTCAAAGGTATAGCTACGACGCTATGGATTTTCGAATGACACGAATGTGCAGAGCCACGAAAGGTGCGAGAAAAGGTTTTCGCGAAGGTTACTGTGCGAGGTTCAAGGGGAGAATACAAAAAATTGGCCCAAAGTGGTATGTACAGGAAACGAAGAGAGAGAGAGAGAGAGAGAGAGAGAGAGAGAGAGAGAGAGGAGGAAGTAGAGAGTGAAGAAATAGAAAGAAGTCGAGCACGGCGAACCCGAGTGCCTTTTTCATCGTTTTGCTTGCCTCCTTCCCTCCCTTTTCCATTTCTGATGTTATCTGCAAGAAGAAAAGATGCCATCTTGTGCTTGAATTCTCACATCTTGAGGCGTACACGCTCAGCGAAGCTGAAAAAAGGGAGCCGCAGTGAAAAAGCATGGATGATATGGTTCGAACGAAGGAGATGAAGAATCTGGGGCGTTAATGGGTTGCACGGGTACTCAAGATTATTGCCTCCGAGAAAGATGAGAAAAGACAGTAAACATCGTAGCAAAGATGAAGAGCATGTCGAATGGATCGATGGTCGTATGGATTTTTAGACGTTTCAAAGAGAAAAGTCAAGAAAATCTCGTTACAGCGTGAATTCGGAATGCTCGAAAAATTGCTTTTCAACCATCCATCGTGTATTTTTCGCGGCAGGCAATTCAAGTGGAAAAATTTGCCTTACAAAGCTGTTTGTGAGATGAATTGCGAAACTAATGAACAGCCTGAAGCAATGAATTCATCGTGTTCGTTAAAATCTTGGAGCTACGTCCCAAATAATTAAGGAAAATTGTCAATTAATTATCGATATTTCAACCGGCTAATCATGCGGCAAGGAGAATTACCAGGACCCTCGAAATATCGCTGAATAACTGTCGTGATGAGGCTGCTAGTGGAAAATAATTGATAGAATAAAGGCCACGAGTTTCCTGATCCCTAATTTTTCCCTCAAACGAAGACGGTATCGATTTGACTCGTTAAGGAACTTTCCGAGTACCTGAAGGTCCTAATGGAGAAAGTAATTTATAAGGGTTGTTTATGCCAGAGATTCATTGCTGGATCTCGATGTTTCCACATGCCTCTAGCGTTTGACACGCTAGTTATTCCTCGAGGAAATTGCCGAGGTTCCAAACTTAACAGAGCATTTTTTTCCAGACAAAAGAATAATCGGAAGAAGGAAAGTGACGTGGCACGTTCGTCAGCACTGTTTAGGTCTTTGTGGCTCGATAATGGTTCGGCACCCTTTCGAGAAAGACTTCTGAGTGAGTGGCTGGTCTCTGAATAGTTCGAAACTCCTGATTGCACTGGCAAACAGTTGACGAAGGAATAAAAGAAATGGGCAACGAAAGTTTGGAAAGGGAGAGGCTCGCAGGTCGAGGGAAAAAAGGAAAAGAATTGGCAAAAGTTGAGCTTTGCAAGGTCCTAATGGGACCTTCTCTCGTTGAAGAAAAAGGCATGAATATTTTAGATCCATTCGGTGGTTACGCCATCTTCAGACTCTCCTGGTACCATTCTCTACCTTTTCTCATCTCGCCCTTCCATTCTCTCCAACCATTGCCTGCATATGAAGATTCTTCGAGCGTCAAGCTTTCAAATATAAAGACGAATCTTGTCCAGAATCCGAACTAATATTGCCATCGGCAAAACGCTAAACATTCGTGCTTCCAACTTGCACCGTTTCCATTCAGGATAACTTAAAAATTTCAAGTCGTATCTACTCGTTCCAACGTCAACAACGAAATTTAAATTTAGTCGCACAACAATTACAATACGAAAACTAAATTAATTCAATTTATTCAAAACCTACATCGCAGATTTCCGTCTTCGAAATTAGTCCATTCAGAAATTATGAGGAATGAGCCGCAAAAGAGATGCAGGGACCCAGGAGTGAGTAAGTCGGATGTGTCTCCAGCAGGAACAGCAGGAAGACTGGAGCACTGCCTCGTAAGAAGAACTCGGAAGTGTTCACGTAGAAACGAAAAAAAAAAAAAAAAAAATGAATGAATAATTAAAATCCCGTTATTCGTAGAAATTTTGATGAAAATATTTTGCAAAGTATATGCATTTTTCAAGGTCATTTATTTTTTCAAATATTTCAGTGTGGAGAACCTGAATAATGAGAAAATGTTGGTTTTTTTTTGCTTCGAGAGTTACGTAATGTGTGAAATATCTGTGTGGCGCCCAAGAAGAATCGTCCTACAAAATAATAGTCTCACGATCTCACGTAGAAATCTTTTGATACTTTCCAGGACAAAACTTATTTCTGTCTTCATATTTCCAGTTCCAAGCACCATTCCTTAAATTTCTTTCACCTCTAATACACAGGCAAAGAGGTATGAAAGGACGCTGAGAGGAGAATAATAACCGTAAGACGAAAAAAAAAGAAAAGGATGAAAAACGTTGATCGGGGATAAGGCCGCTTCTTCCTTCTTCGTCCTCCCCCGCCACCTTGTTTCACTCTTCTGTCGTAGCTCCGTGCACGAAAGCGGATCTTTGCACAATTGGTATGTAGGATAAAAGTGTATGACATCAAATTTATAAGGGAGCTAACTCGGGAAATGTGTGTGGCCGCAGCGTTTTTCGAAACGAGAGCAAAGGCACGTAAACCTTTGAAAATTCAAAATTCTTATCTTCATAAGAAAAATGATCTTCTCTCCGACGTCAAATAAAAGCTGTAGAGCTTCTTGACCATCAACCACGTACCACCGATTTTTATGTCTCGTAACCATCACTTTTCCATTCGTTTCGAACGTACGACAAAAACGTGCGAAAAAAGAGCTTCAAAAAATGTTTTTATTTCGAATTCAATAGTCCCCATTCAAAAAATGTGAATCTGAAAAGCTAATTTCGTGTCATTATTCATTGAGGGTGTATTTTTTGCAAAATTCCAATTTTACCAGCTAAAGGAATTTTCAGCTGAACGTCCTGAATCCGAAATCTGCAGTTTTCGATCAAAAACTAAAGTTCATTTATAATTTTGATCGTTTTCAAAAAATTAATGAAAAAAAAATATAAATTAAATTGCATCTTGAATAAAATATACGATCTTACGATCTTGAGGGCTTTTTTGTGTGTCAACACAAAATTGACAACATAAAAAAAGGTCGTTCCTGATTCTATGTAGTTTTTTTGAAAATCTGTTACTGGCTGAGTCCGCTAAAAACTGTTTGCTTTTGTGTGGCAAATAGTAGCACGAAAACTATTGTAATTCAAAGCATTGGGATGACTCGTTCTTGTTGCACGAAATTAACATTCCAATTGCGAGGAATCCAATGAAAAAGTTACGAAGAGTATTAAAAGGAAATTTTCATATAAATCACAATATTCATAATTCAGAAAACTGTTTAGAGATTACACATTGTTTTTTTTTTTTCATAAATAATAAATATTTATGGCGAATGTGCGTTTCAAGCTCCAGGAACGGTAAGAAAATGAATAAAAATTCATTCGGTTCCCATTGTCCTTTTCCTCGTTAAGGTCTTTTCATGTTTTTTTTCCTTGTCCTCGGATCAGCTGATCGTGACAGGAAAAAAATGGAATTTAATACCCGAGTTGTTTATGTACCGGTGACACGATATACGCGATGAGTATCGTGATGGTTTATTTTTAATGGCCAGAGCAAAGTAAGATCCCAGCGACAGGATGATCACGCAAGGCCATTACCTCGTCGTCGCGATCACGGACAGTCAGATAAAACTCTTCTTCGTTATTATATTAAAAAGCATTAGAAAAATTATAGCACATTGTAAAGTAAAACTTTCATTGCCCCTTGATCTTTATGTTTACAGCAAAAACAACAACAACAACAACAACAAAAACAGGCAACGTAAATTGTACACAAAGGCCGGAACGATATTGAAAAAATTGCATAAATGTAACAATAATATTTTTTATGGTGTCAAAATTTACGACGTTGCAATCCAACGAACCATTTTTTTTTTTAATTTTTCAAATTTCTAGAATCCTCCTTCTTTTTCGTTGCAGATTTTCTTTTTAAATTTCCGAAAACAAAACGTCGTCAATTATTTTGAATAAAAATAGAGGCGAATATTGGGGTTTTTGTTTTTTAATAGAAAAGAAATTTCGTTGCATTCGAACGATGCAAAGTTCGAACGTCATTAATTCTACGAATGTTTCGTATATTCTACGAAAAAAATTAATTAATTTTGGGAACATTTGCATGGCGATGACAGGCTGGGTAAATGTGTCAGTGGAAAAACTCAATTTGCTCGAAAATTATGCACGTAATGATGTTAGCATGTTGGGGCCTGGAGCATTGTCCCTGGGATCAAGAATATTTTGACAATGCGGAATGAGAAATTCACTGCCCTGGATTGGCTTATTCTTTCAAATTCTTTATTATTTCGAAAGTCTATATTATTTTTACTGTATATTTACAAAATTGTTGAAAAATGTGACTCGTCCAGCATTAGCATTAAAAAAATTAGAAGAGCATGAAAATGGAATAAAAAGTTATTTCGTAAAGGATTTTTAATGCCATCGAATAAAAAAGGTCTTTGGAGCAGTCATTAAGGTACATTGGAGGCCAAGGGACAAATAATAATCCAGTTCCTTAATATTAAGTACCAGAGGAAACCAGAAGACTGTGTTTTTCAGAAGAAAAAATAATCCGGCCTCGGAAGATGTCTCGAGCCTTGTGTCGTTAGTTCTAACGACATTGACATTGCCGTTTCGTCGTTATACTTGAGAGAGCGAGGCAGCATTGAACTCGAGGGAATGAAGAATCAAGGAAGGAGTCTGTACGAGTGAACAACGATGGTAGAATCTCTAACGAGGCCAAGTTTGTGCATTAGTCGAATAATAGTTTTGCCACTAACCTGTTACACATAAATTTCAAACGAAAAACCCCGAGGAAACGATTCCACCTCTTCGCCCTTCGATCTCCTTTAGTTTTTCTGGCTTTAATTACGTGTTGCACACTCCCAGCGTTTCATTATCATCCGAAAGTTTGTCACGAGTTTTAATTGTTCGCTCTATTCAATAATAAACAAACAAAAAAACGTGAGCACGTTTTCTTTTCACCTGGATGTTTGTTTTTTTTTTTTTTTTTTTTTAATTAGGCTACGCGCGGATCGAGCGACTCGCACCTGTATTTATCAAAAAACTTCGGCCGAAAAGTAGCATCGATTCATCAATTAAGCTCGTGGCTGCACTTGCAAACGATAAAAAAGTAAACAAAAAGCAGCTCCGGATAAAAATGATACAGGCTTGGAATTTGATCTTCCAAAGATTTATGTTATTGTCTTGGACGATGCCACAAAATTCGGAGTTTTCAATCGTGCACAATAAATATTCGAATATTCACAATAATTGTTATTTCTTGTTTATGTTTTTTGTTTTTTTTTGTTTTTATTTTATTTTTCAATTTGACGACGCTTCCGGAGGAATCTCGCGATTGACGAGAAGTGAGTCGACGCGAGTCCGTTGACTCGCGCGTTGTGTGGATTCGGTAGGATTGTTTCGGTTTACTTGGTTTTTTTTTTTTCTCGTGGTATTATTTTCTTGGGGGCCGCCGACGGACGCGAAGGCTCGCGTCGCGACGCCGCTCTGACGGCCGTCGGCGTCTCGGTAGTTCCTCTCGGCCCGGCCGAGCAGGTTTCCAACAACCCCTACTCTTCCTCCTACCCCATACGCGTACCTTCAACCCCCCTAACGTTCCCACTCTTATTCATTCGCTCTCAGTCTCTCGCTCTCTCTCTCTCTCTCTCTCTCTCTCTCTCTCTCTCTCTCTCTCTCTCTCTCTCTCTCTCTTTCTCTCTCGCACTTCCCACTCCTGTTCACTTCACGGGAGTGCTTATGGCGCAGGCGCAATGCTTTATCGCCCCCACAAAATATACCACGCAAGCTTTAACGAGCGTTACGCACCTCCCGGAACTTTTTGTCTCTCTCTCTCTCTCACTCGCTCCCTCAATTCCTTTTGCATCTTTCTTCCCGTTTTTTTCATTCGTTCTTTCCATTTTTTTTTCCTTTTGATTCTCCCCGTTATTCTTCCTTTTCCTTTCCCTTCCATTCACTTTGCTTCGCTCTGTTCCCTTTTCCTAGAACCTGGCGGAGGCGTCGAATATTGCGCGATATTTTATACGTTACTTTCTCCTCTCCTATATTTTCTTCTCCTCCCGCCCTCACCTCCGCTATGCACAGGAACAGGAAAGGTGATTTCTGGAAGATAAGAGCACTTTGCTCTCGTTCTTTTTATCGGCCTATAAGAGTTACTGTCGCTAATAAACGAACCTGACTCGCACCTTTTTTTTATCCCTATCGTCCGATCTCCTTATCCACTTCGCAAGTAGTAACAGCGGCCAAAAAAATTTGTCGAGTTCATCAATAAGCAGTCTCTCGTCCCAGGACACATCAACATTTTTTTTCGACCTTTTTTTTGTAGAAGTTCTTCTTCTCCTTCACTTTGGTCTTGACTGTCGTCGTGACAGGCTCGAGACAAAACGTTTTCAAGATCCTTCCGACAGATTACGATCGTAATCGTTGAATAATATTTCGTATCATGCAGTTAACGATTGGACGTAGAAAAACAGGTCAGCTGTGTGTTTCAAAAGAAACAACTGCAATTTTCGGACTCTACATCAAACAGCACGGCGCGGGTATCGCGATGCCACTAGGCGCACTGAGTGCTATGAATAATTAACGCTATTCTACCAACTATCACTTTGAATAAACTTTTGTTCGAAAACCTTTTTATTAAGGGCATGAGGACACAAAGACCGAGATATCGAAGGCAAATCGTTGGATTCCAATGTGCATATTTGCACCCGCTCAAAAAGGGTCAAAGGGTGGAAATTCGAGAGGAAGATCAATGAACAAACAAGCGGACATGTCTCGGTTTTGACTCGAGACGATCCGTCTCTTTATTTGGCTAAAAAATATCCACGACATCCCCGACGACGTCGGAAGGAGAAGAAAATATTCTTACGTCGACGCGCGATCTTGTCACGTCGGTTTTAACGCGGATTTTCCAATTTTCCCTGTAAAAGTCACGCCATCTGTGGGTTCTGGAGAAGAAGACGATAAAAGAAGGATCAAGTGAGCAAAAGCCTGATGAGAAAGAGAGCGAGACTGAGGCAGAGAGATGTTGCCTTGGATATTGCTCGCGAGATACGTGACAGCCTCACCGTTTCATCCTTTTATCTTCAAGATCGGTGCTCTAAGCTTCGTGTATTCTTTCCGCATGAGCAAATCTCCTACAGCCAATTCTCTGCGCGATATTAAAAATTGCGAAAAATTTTTAAGTCGATTGAACCATCGAGTGGAAGCTTCAAAATCACAGACTCGATGGTCAGGCCAAAAAGAATATTTAACTCGCGAATCAAATCTTCCAGAGAGGTACACGTTTCGATCGCGGTGTATTTCATGGAATTACTCTTCGAAAAGTTCGGAATAAGCACAAAAAATTGTGAGTCTCGTGCTCCACACAAGTGCCTGGAAAACCTTCAAAATCGTTTAGAACGCGATGCGAATAAATTATGCTAAACGTGTGTCAAGAAACTTGGGAGCATATGGAAACAGAATTATGCTGTAGGGGCGCCGGTGGATTGTGTGTAAATAAAATGAGCAAGGAAAGCCTCTTACTTCGAGGAAACACTTTCCCTCGACGATGTCATTAGAAATTTGACAAATAAGAATTCTAATAACCACTTTATTTTGCATTCTCTCTCAGCAATTATTCCTTCAACGTTGAAAACAATTGATCGAGACTATTCGAAGCCAAAGGTCTTTTTGACTGAGTCACTAACGAGAGGGAGAAATTGTCCATCGAACTAAATTCATTTTTTTTTTATAAAAACTTATAGATTCCAACTTTTGCTTTCTCATAGAGAAAGCTATGTGACAGTGAAATTTTTTTTTTCCAGTTTTCAATGTCAATGTGCTTAAGCTCGAGCATCTGGTTTTTTTTTGAATGTCGATCGAAGATTTCTCATTAATGAATCAACAAAATCATTGTGGCAAAATGGCTTTGCTGCAATAATCGATAGTGGTTGCATTTTTCAATCGCTTTAATGAAATATTCGTCAGAGTTTCAATTATTGAATCGACTCGTCTGTAATGTTGGGGATAAATGAATAAATGAGTTTGTTCGAACGAAATTTCCTGGCATCAACTTCGTTTGACTGCAGCGTAGTTTTGTTGGCTCGATGGATAACTTATCCCAGTATTAACGAATCATTTCGTTGAATTCAAAAAAATGTCTTCGAAAATGCGTAAATTTCGATGCGGCCATAAATAACGATCGAATATTTTACGTGCAAGAAATTTGTTCGAGTGTGGGAAAAGTTGATAGGGTCGATGGAGACTGGCATGGACAGAGAGGACCACGTAACAGATCAGTAGTAAAGCGTAAAAGTAAATTGACCTATTTGTCGAGGGATCATCTTGGCCGGAGTGACATTCTAGAGTTGCCAGTATCATCGCAACGAACAACTTCAACATGTAATTTTATATCAGAGTATATTTTATATTACGAGACGGGTGGTTAAATTTATGGACTTACACAGGAGCGTCTGGCTAATAAGAAGCGAGTGACCTACCCACCGCGCAGCCTTATATTTATGAGCGGAAACGACAACGATTCATATACAGGGTTTTCGCAAGGATTCCGTAATAAATTACGAGAGGACGAAATTGTATAAAAAGTTGCGAAGCAGCTAATCGCATCTGCATATTTTCCGAGATTAAAATATTTGAAAAAATGTCTGGATTTTGTTTTTTGTGTCATTGGAAAAGTTTGCCACTTTCTTCAAACGTTTTTGTCGAAATATTTCTTCGATATGCAGTTCTGATGCTCGGATTGAATTTTTTATACTTTTCTAATTTGTGGAAATTTGTGGCTCGAGGATCTGGAGAATATTCGGGACAAGGGGCTCGACTACTAAAAAAGATGTGCTCGTTTTGCTAAGTATTGACAGAAACGACGGCTAAGCGCGAACCAAACCACCGTAATACCTGCTGATGCGTTTCCCGTCACGTTCCTACTCGATTCTGGTCTAATCTCAAATCTCTCGAAATAACATCACGTTGGATAAACAGTGATGGCGATATCGACACGATATTCCATGAGAAAACAGAGAAAAGAGAGAGAGAGAGAGAGGGAGGGAGAAAGAGAAGAAAACAAAGGGATTGACAGTGAGACAAAGAGCGAGAGACGTACGAATGGCATGAGGAAGCGAAGTGGGCGTAGAGAGTTGGGAAATCCACATTACCAACTGGCATGTTCGCCTTCGGTCTGACCACATCGTGCGCTAACTACTAGGTATGGTTTTGTTCTCCTCGTCATCAAGCCCATACAGCCAACTGTCTGTTCGCAAAGCTTCATTCTGCCAACGGCTCCACCTGCTGAGATACAATTTCCCTGGATTTCGTTCACGACTCTTGGATCAAATTAATGCCATTATACGATAATTATGTAATTTAGCGTTTTATGATATTACGGAGTACAGAGTTCGATCCGGGGCGTGCATCAGTTGCTTGGCATCAACGGTCCTCCGATCGGTTTTCATTGAGAAAATTCAGGAGTTCGCTCCAAACATTCCTCGAGATGTAAGCATTATAAAAATTTGGAAAACATTAAATTTCAACGTTCGAAAAAAAATGGAAAAACTTTAACGGGAAAAAATAAAAATTTTACTGAAAAAAATCGAATTTTAGAAAATGAAAAAAAAATTATGGGGCACGGTTAATTAACCACGAAAAATTAGCCCGGGTCAAAATGACCCGCTGTGTCAACAAAACGGAGGGTATAGATCGGTGCAGACCGCGTCCATGGGAACGAACGCATGAGGCACAGGACAGACGTGCGGGCTCCCTATCATGTCTCTGCGAAATAATAACAACATTTTTCTCATTCGGACGATACATTTTGCTGACAGACTCTGACAAAACCAAATCTTCGTAATTTCATTCGCATATTTTGCTGACCGTCGCTGAACAGTCGTAAAATATTCTGTTCGAATGACAAAAATTCTATTCAAATCGAAAAATGTAGAGTTGAATGTATTAAAAATAAAAAAAATTTGGTCTTTTCTAACAAAATTGAGTTTCCAGTAATGGTAAAAAGAATGAGTAACTTTTAATTATTGATTTTTATTTCAACAATTAAATCCACAAAACTATAGTTGATAATTTTGCGAATTTAATTTATGGGAGAAGATTCACGTTTTGATAAACCTAACACATCGTTACAACACATTTTACTCAGCAGTCTAACGAGACGCCCGTTGGAACAATCCTTTGAAGTGGATTTGTGCAAAAGCGCAGCAGCGTTTGGTTGTGGCTGGTTGTGGCGTGTTTTTGGTTGGGACAAGACCGCTCCACTACTAGGGAGTAAAATGTAGGACGTTTAGGTACACAAGACTACAGGTAGTCGATGTAGCTGAAAGGATCGAGACAACCGGGCAAAAGAGGATGAGAAAAGCGACGGAGAAGCAAAACCGAGAGGAGCTCAAAGTCGAATCTCCCAACAAGTGCTGTAAGACGTTTTTGGTAAATCCTCAAGAAAATAGGAAAAAGGTATGAAAAAAAAAATAAAAAGTAGAGACGAGAAAGAAAAAGAGGGAGAAGGGAACGACACGATGCCCAAGGGACTTGAGATGAGAGTATATAAATTCTCGACTATGCACTTTTCCACGTCCGATTTCTGGATGGACTTTTCGTTATCCACGATTTAATGTCTTTTTCATCGTTTATCATCGAGCTCCATTGAGTCGTTCTTGAGACCATCTTTTCTTTCGAATCCTTCTTTATGCCTACACATTCGGCCATATTTCTTTTATCAATTTCACATTGAATCAGCCGCATCGTCTCGTTTCCGAAAAATGTCAATTCCATTAAGGACATACGTAGCTGAGAAAGGATATTAGAGAACAATAAAGAATTCATGCGACAATGATTAACGAGAAATGAATGAACGCGGGGATATTGTCCCACAAAATTGACTCGACAGCAGGTACAGAAAATGAACTCAATTAATGAAAATCCATTGAATTAATTAAAAGGGCAGCTTCCAACAAAATGTGCCAGTCCGGCGATTATCAGCGTTAAGCAACCTCGAGCGAGATCAATACTCAGTTGGATAATTGTTCGGTTATTCACGATGCCGAGTCGATGCTCCTATAACCAGAGCCCGAGCATCGACTCGGATTTCCACAGGTTCCCTGAGCCTTGGAGCTAATGTCGCATGTGGATTGGTACGAGGTCTCATGGGCCCAGCAACCGGACCGAAGAAGTGGAGAAACAAGATGCTCAAGATGCACGATGCTCAAAATCTTCCTCTACGAGGAACTATATTTTTAATTTTGGCTTCCTCATAGATGAAGCTTTGAGCATCGTGCATCTTGAGCATCTTGAGCAAGCAATTTGCAAATTTCAATTTGCAGCGTTTTTTGTACTTGCATTTAAATTATATAAATTCGACAACTTTTCTAAAAACTAAAGAGGAAGTACAGACTCATACAACATTTGCTAAAATGTTGTAAGGGGTTGAACGATTTTTCGAAAAACTCAGATTTTCGTAAAAATCGAAAAATTATAAAATTTAAACCGTTCAACCGATATTTTCCAAATTCAATACCAACCTCCATATTATGATACTCCATCTATAAGAAAAAATGAATAATAAATCTTGAAATTTGCGGAAATTAGAGCGACAACCCCTTTTTGAAAATTTAAAATGCCGAAGAATTCGTATTTTTGTAGCGATTTCGACAAAATTCTCAGAGAACGACGAGCTGGTATAGATTAACATCTGTGCAAAACGGGAGCCCTGTAGCTCAAACCATTCTCGAGTTACAAACGTTTGAATTTTACAATGTCAGAACATACACACACACACACACTCACACACATCCAGACATATTTTTGACACATTGACATCGAAAACTGGAAAAAAAAAATTTCACCGTTACATAGTTTCCTCTATAAGAAAGCAAAAAACTTTTTTTTCAATTGTCACGTCATTGTCACTTTTTTTAAATCTTGAGCGATAGACGATGATTCATTATCAAGTTTCTGTCATTACGTCACTTGGATCTGATTCAGGCACATACTCTGCCACGTGAGCAAGACCCCTTAATGCAATTAAAGCGAGTGCGAGCTGACGTGGGATGGAGAACTGCTCGTAGCAAATGATTTTTTCAGTGAAATCACTGCATGGCCTTTATTACAGGATTTCTACTAATCAACTAGAATCTGGAAAGTGGAGAACTCGGAGCATCGACTTTGGCACAGAACGAAATAAATTTATCATGACTCTGCAGTGACGTTCTGCAAAATTGAAATATATCGATGAGAGTTGAATTTTAAAAATGAAACGCCTATAGGGCGAGCTCTCTTGTTTTCCCTGCATGCCGCATCACTCTAGCTTTTCTATATTCTCAAATCTTCATCCCTGCACTCTCTCATGTTCATATCCTCTGTGGTCCCTCCGGTATTTTTTCCCTTCAGCTTCAATATCGGTGGTTCTCGGTTAATAACAGTTTTCATCCTCGGGCTCACAACTCATCCCGTGAATTCTATAACCCTTCCGGTTTCTATATTCGACTATAGTAATATCATAGATGCGCCACGTATACAGTTTATAGATTTTTCTTCACCTCTCGCGACCTCTCTACCGCACTCTCATATTCTTTTCAGATCCATTCCACGATGAAACGTTTTAAGGCTCCAAGTGGAATATTCAGCAAGGAAATGACTCGTGATTACGATTTTTCAACCACAAAAAAGTCAATTATTGGCGATCAACGAAAACGTTAATTTATCGGTTTCACTCCGTTGTATTAATTCGTCCCAAAATTTTATTTTTAAGAAACATTCTCTGGAATACGTGAAATTTAGGAGCGAGAATGACTGGATGCAACACACGTTTTCGTTTCCTACATATAGTTCGGAAAAATTAACTGGAATAATAATTTTCAAAAGTTGGTCGAATTCTTGATAAATAGTTTTCGAAATCTCAAGTGGTTGCGAAATCGTTCGTTCATAGCAGATAAAAATGTTGAAGGAAAAAAAAAACAGGCAAAATGGCGTTTTTTTTAATATTCAGTGATGTTGCAGATTTTTTTAATTTGGTGCGACCCTCGGAGAAGGTAGACTGGATAATATTTAGGCAAATTGAAACAGGACGTTAATCCCAGGGAGTATTGCAATAGAGAGTGTCTCAGTGTGTGAGAAAATGAGATAAGGGTGTCCTTTCCTTACCCACAATCAAGATTACCCCGGCTTAATGCCTTCAGGGACTTGATCCCTCTTGAACTTGGTTCGCTAAATATTATCTCAATTTGTGCTGGCCTTAAATATTTACAGAATCTGTAGGACCTTCCACTTGATATGGAGCATCCCATACATATACGGATATACCTCCGTAAATTGACGTCATGCGTGTGTGGTATATTTCTTGTGAAGGCAGCTTGGTGTAAGCATGCAATATTCATGGCTCGTATCATGTGTTTCGTAAATGAGCCATACATCTGAGAGAATCGCAGACTTTGAACGACGCGTCTATTTCTCTCGGCCTTGATGACAAACAGAATAGAGAACACTGATTGAAATGAAAAAGAGAATCTGTCACATGGGAGATCCAATATTTTTCATTTCGATTCCGATCGTGTTTCTTCAAATTCTTCAAGCTCCAGCATGAAAGTCAATTTTTCGAGATTACGTGCACCGAGTAGCAAGGATCGTTATATTTCATAGGACGAATTAATTTTACGTTGGATTGGGATCGTGGGCATAATTAACCCTTCGTCGACATACTGGCTCATTCCGACCCGGACTGATTTTTCATCGTCGAGTGTCCCTGCCGCAGATGTCATTTCGGGGGCTGCCAGCATTTCTTCACTGAGATTGACGATTTCTTCATTTCGGATTAAGAAAAATATGGAGACGCCAACTCTTTGAGGCTTCAAATTTTTTAATTATTCTTGGAAACAATTTAATTCGATATCTTGTCAAAGTCTACATGAAAACTGACGAGCGATGAAGTATGCTCCGGGTCAAATTGACCCACTGTGCCTACCAAGGCCAAATAAGGATCACTCACATAATTGCAAAAAAGATTGTTGTTTTCAATATCATTAATCACTTAATTATTGTTGTTCATTAAATAAGTTATTAGTGCATTTCATTTCATATACATATGAGTGCATTAGATTTTGGGGTCAAATTGACCCAGTGTGGCTACCAGGGTCACCATAAGGGTCATTCACACAATTTCCATAATAAATATTTATGATTTTTAATATCATTCATCATCTTCGTTTATTATTGAATTATTTATCACTGCATTTCATTACATGTGCACACGTAGTGCATTAGATTTTGGGGTCGAATTGACCCAGTGTGGCTACCAGGGTCACCATAAGGGTCATTCACATAATTTCCATAATAAATATTTATGATTTTTAACATCATTCATCATCTTCGTTTATTATTGAATTATTTATCACTGCATTTCATTACATGTGCACACGTAGTGCATTAGATTTTGGGGTCGAATTGACCCAGTGTGGCTACCAGGGTCACCATAAGGGTCATTCACATAATTTCCATAATACATATTTATGATTTTCAACATCATTCATCATCTTCGTTTATTATTGAATTATTTATCACTGCATTTCATTACATGTGCACACGTAGTGCATTAGATTTTGGGGTCGAATTGACCCCGTGTGGCTACCAGGGTCACCATAAGGGTCATTCACATAATTTCCATAATAAATATTTATGATTTTTAATATCATTCATCATCTTCGTTTTTTATTGAATTATTTATCACTGCATTTCATTACATGTGCACACGTAGTGCAGTAAATTCCTTCTTGCACAGAGATCCAACGATATTTATAATGGTTAATTGGATTGATGATTTTATGGTAACGAGTCTGCTGTATAATGGTAATCGTTCGATAATTATTGCGAAGCTGTTTTCCCCGATGGAGCCTTTACCACAGGAATACTTCTCCACAACTCATCCCTCCCTCCATCCAATCAGTCTTCGATTCACTACCCACTCTGACCTGCATAAATTCACCTATACAAGGCGATGCAATTGTAATCGTCTCAACAAATGCCACGATCTTTAAAAAAACCATAACAATTATTATTTTTCAATTACTCAAAACAATAATCAACTCGCATTATTTCTCACTCTGCGAAATCGAGAAATTCAATGACAAAAAATAGCAAACTTGACACTTTTTATTTCTCCTTTAAATTGCGATGTTTCATGCGTTGGTAATTCGTCATTTTCGATAAATCGTGCAGCCTCGAAAAAAATGGTGCAATGAACATACGATAGTTTCTCACGCGTTTACACGCGCGTGTAAATTTCGAAAGTGAAACAAAGCAATCGCACCATATGAAACAACACATCGAAATTGCTTTTTCGTTTATACGAGGATTTCCACTGGCTCGATAGATATGATCACAAACCTGGATTACATTTTTTCATTTACGAAACTTTTTTTACAAATTTGATGGTGCGATTCTATCGCGTACATGATTCGCTCGTTCTTCCAAACTAGCGTCTCGTTTTTCCAATCAATGAGGAGCTGCCAAATATAATGACGCCGATAGGAAAATTAAAATCAGGAAAAATTCATTTTCCACATATCAAAAAAATTACGTGACACACGAATCAATGTTTTCTAATTCGAAAAAAAAAAATCATTTCTTTTTATTTATTGCCAATACGTGGAGAATGCGGAATTTGGATGAATAGGGTTCGATGCGTCCACGAGTTTTTATTTAATTTCGTTTCTATGGTTTTCGTGTCAATTTCTCCAACATTTTATAACTTTTACGTACGTTTGTGCATTCACGTCCAGGACCTAAATTGATCAATTCAAAGTTTGCGATATTAAATTCCAACATGTATAACTCTTTGGCTTTGACCTAATTTGTCGTTTATGGGTGCGTGCAGGAGTTTTGGGAGCCAGAGGTAAAAACAATGAACAACGTTGTTCACCACAAAAACCATTCGCGACTGAACGTTTGAATAAAACGATTAGATCAGGATCGTTGACGTTTCATACACGCAGGACTGTTATGTTTCTTTGAATTAAGTGCGACAATGTTATCCAAACTTTTCGGCTACATCCTGCTCCTTGTTCTCGGCAACCCTTGTATCGATTTTCCTCCCACGAAGTAAAAGAAATATCTTTATTTAACTCGACTGAATCTCACATTTCTTTGCAGAAGTGATTTATTTTTCGTCGTAATCAAACGAATATTAATCAAACGAAAGAAACGACGCTTTCTCGAATTAAAATAAAGTGGTGATATTTTTAATCCCTTTTCTTAAGGTAGCTCGAAAACGTTTAGCCAAGTCCAAATGCAAGTCAATTTTTTAAATTCGTAAACGGGCATTTTACTTGAAAAATCGAATTAAAAAATCATTATTATTGGAAACAATTTTTATCATATTTCATAAACTCTCATAAATTATCGAAATAACAATGAGAAATTAAATTAGCCAAATATTAAGGTCCTGCAGCGATCGTCTTCGTTCTCGTACTCTCTTGATTCATTTTTATAAGTTAAACAATAAAGAAACTACAGCAATTTTTAAAAAACGTCGAATAAATTATAATTCTTTGATCGCCATGGAAAAAAATTTACTGTTGACACGTGGACTCCGCCGAACCACCTTAATTCTTATTAATGTCTGAATTTTCTTATGAACACATTCATTGATAAAGATTTGACTTGATTCCCCACACCATTTAATGAATGAGCTTTTAGTTGCATGGAACTTAGAAATAAAATCAAAAGTTGATGGGAAATTTGAGCTCGCGGCGAAGCTTAATTCGTGTTCAAAGCCATAAAATCGCTGCTTAATCAACTTTACAGTTTTATATACGAGGGACGTTATGTCTCTCAAGGAGTTATCGTCGCCAGAGCAGGTTACACATTTATACGCAATTCTAACGCTTATCAGTCGAGACTGCCTGCTCGCATAGTGGCGACCTATACACTTTATAAGAATTTCCCGCGAGGCATCATAAATTTGTTCTTCCTCTTTTTTTTTATCGATCAAGATATAATTCTCCCTCTTTGAGTCTCACACTCCGGTATTTTTAAAGACCTCAATCATCTCGCGTGTATATTACCCCCTCGGAGAGATAAAGAGACAAAATCGATAATTCCTAAGCCATGGCATTGTTGTCGGATTTGTTTATAGACTCGATCGATTTTTCGCGCATATGAAAATCTCCGAGTTGTCGTATTTTTTTATTATTATCCATTTTCCCTAACGATACGAGGTGCCAATGGTACTTCGGGTTGTGTGAAAAAAATTTAACGCCACAATTCTTCGCGACCTCGTATAATTGACACACATAAACCGCCGAAAATGTGTCGACACAGTTTTTTGGCATGGGATTGTCCTTCCGTGTAAAAAATCAGTCCACCGGCTCGATCGTTTTGATGGTCTCGGAATTTTGGAATCAACTCGTATGTACGCGATGGAAAACATTATAAAAATGGCCGAAGCTATAAAATCGAGATATCACAAACTCTCTGTCAGAATTTGGCCTCCATAGACCAGAAATAATAATAAAAAAAATCGTGAAAAATATCCTCAGCTGGGAATCGCTCCATTCCACGCAAATTTTCCTTAGATACGTATACAGATGTCTTTTGAAACTTTAGGCTCGTGTACATAAGGGTTCAACATGCTCGAGATATAACCGATGAAAGAGGGTACGAAGAAATCCTCTATTACACACGCGAAAGGAAAGATACGCTGTGAGTTATCGACCCTGACAAGTTTTATGGTGGTCCTAGCAACGCGTTTAAACGATGAAAGAACGTTGTAACTCGAAACGTGACGCTGTCTCTGTATCGTTTGATATAAAATGAAGAAGAATGACGTGCGAACCTTTCCGGACGATTCGCGATCTGGAATCGTTATAAAAATGACACTTTTGAGAGTATGGGAATAAACGAAATCCTTGAGGTTCAAAAGCCTCGAGGTGAATAACGCGACAGGAATGATTCATTGAGTGGGAGAAGAAATCGCGTTTACGGGAAAATGGGGAACACGAGGAGAACAAAGTTTGGTCGGGAGAAAGAATAAAAAGAGGAAAAAAAAAGAGAGAGTGAGTTAAAATCTCGAAATCGAAGCTTCGCTGGCTTGGTGGTGAAGCCTGTTCATACGCGATGCGAGGTGCGCGCATGTGATTCGCACGTAAAACAGAGTAGGCATTTGTACATCAAGGGCTAAAAGTGAAAAAGGCGTATACACGAGAATTAAATCCTTGAACAGGGAGTGAAACAGGGCGAGCGAAGTTTCGGCCGCATGAAATGCTCAGAGGGTGACGTGTGTGTGTATATTTATATTTTTTTCTCCTGATTACCGCTGTGTGGGTGGTCCTTATGAGTGTGGTAAACAGAACCAACACGGCTGTAACGAGAAAGCCTAAAGCCGCAAGCAGAGGAATTATTCGAGGAGTATCGTCGACTTTTACTGTACGCTCGGAAAATTCGTTGAAACTTTTTCGTTAAATACTTTTCCTCTCCCCTTCCTCCTACCTCTCTCCCTCCCTCCACCTCCTACTTCGGGCAATTCGCTTTTGCGTATCACGGTTCAGTCCACCCACATTGTGGCTAAAACTATACGTTACCTGCGTATATTTCATCCGGAAAAGCATCACGAGAGACATATGATGTTAAAAAACGTGAATTCGTGTGATTTCTCTCGGAAAGCATGTTCTGTTTTTGCCGTTTGTCAAAAACCGGCTATGGAGAATAATTTTTCATAAACTATAGTTGACTCGATAGTTGATTGTTTGCGATTGCACTATCAAAACAATTACTTGCTGTATCGAATGATAAACTAATATTAATATATTTTTATGCAATTCATATTAATTTATTGATTATTTTATTTTAATAAAATTAATAATTATCATTACGATTATTAAATATATTACGAATATAAATGTGATTATTTTTATCATTGTTATTAGTTATTATTTTTATTATGATATTCAAATTATTCAAAAAATAATTATTATTATTATATTCATAATTCACGTAATTTGAAAAATATCAAAATTGATATAAATTTAAATTTATGATTTATTCTCAATTATATATTAATGATATAATTATATTATTAATATTACGAATCGCTAATTATATGTCGAATTAAAAACATTGGCCATAAAATATTATATTTATAATCTTTAGAATTTTGAATCTGTGCTTTTTATCAAACATAAAAAAATGATATTGGAGCTTATTTTGAAATCGAATTTCTGGCTTAATTTTGGTTCAAATTGACAGGAAAAAATTCAGAAACATGTTCATAAGTGATTATTTTTGAAATATCACGGATTTCGTCAGCGATCTTTTTGCCTCGCTGTACTCGTGCGACTCGAATTTCCGATACATTTTTATTCCAGCGCGTATGTCATGAGTGGAATTCGAAAGAGGACGAGAGATCCACGAGTACGTGCTTTTATACATACATAAAAACGTTATTGCGGACAATTTTCGAACAATCTTCTCCTCATAAGCCAAGAGCATCGCTAGGTACCAAAAAAAAAAAAAAAAAAAAAAAAAAAAAAAAAAAAAACAGGAAATTTCGATATTTGATGGCCGTAGAATCTTTTGGGAGTAAGCTTCCAGGGATATTTACCATCCTCCAAACGAGGCACCCTGGGACACGAGTTTTAAAAAAATTCTTGTTGTCCAGCAGAAGTTTTTTTTTAAGCTCACACAACTCTCTGCATAAGCAGGCAGCAGTTCGGTGGAGTATTTTTGGGCCGTGGTGGAATAAATATGAAAGGAGGGTTCTTGGCAGAAACGCGCGAAGGGATAAAAAATAAATTTAAAAAAAAAAAAAAAAGTTTCGAAGCCTGAAGAAAAAAAAAAGGTCCCACCACCACTTTGACCGTAACTGGCCTTGTTATCGTGCGCACCTCCTATCAAGGCGAATTTAGTAACACATACACATTTTTTCTCCGTCGATGTTCGCACAATGGCGGATTTTTTTTCCTCGTCCAGCAGCTAGGGAAGAAGGATGACATTTTTTGCAGAAATGTTTCTTCGCGTTATTCAGTTCTTTGGAAAGAAACCTGTCACAGTGAAAAACCAATATTAGCAGGAAAGTGGGAAGGCTGAAGGATTGAAAATACTTGAAGACGAAGGGCTCCTCGATTGAGGAGAAAGAGGGTGCAAAGAGAAATTCAAGAATATTTCCCGACTATCCGGGTTTCGTTCCAGATGCCGCATTCTTGGTTCGCATCTCGCCTGCTTCCCTTCGGACCCTCCACACCCTCTATATATCGCGCTCTTGTATATACACGCAGCTTGAACACCGACTATACAGAAAGTCAACGCGTTCCACTTTCATTATGATGAGAGAACCCACACGCCAAAGGGCTTTCTCTCGCCTCGTTTCGCACTTACCTTCCCTCTAATATTTTCTCTAAGCAACCGTGCCAATTCCAGAACAATAAGCTGTGCTTATCAATGAATCTTCATACACACGAACCTGCAGTCGTATCAGAGAATATTTATAAAATGCTCAGCAAAACAGTCTGCTGAATAGAGACTGATGCACGAATTTCTTAAGCCTTCAGGTAATAGCTTCACATTCCACTCGACTTAATTTTCATTCTCACGATAATCCTACGTAGAGTTTTACACAATAATTCAATTAATTGACAGACGATTCTCACGTGATGGAACTATTTTTTTTATCGCAAGTCAGCGTCTTAAAAACCTTAAAAACTGCTCGAAGCGGATGAATCTCGACGATACAATGTTGGCATGCTAAACCATATTAAAAACATAAAAAATTCAAAAAGATAAAAATTTACGGTATTACTATCACGAAAACGACTTTATTTGGGGTTCTTTCAAAATTTTGTATAAACGTTCTTTTGGCACCAAAACTAACAGTTTTCGCTTGTGAAGAAAAATCTTCTGACGCTTAGAATTTCAGATATTTTTAATTGACGTCACGTGTCGTTGAAAAGTTGCAAGCAAAAAAAAACAAAAGAAACGCGACTTCAATTTACACGCGTTTATATGGAAAAAATAAAAAAATTGGAAATTGAATATCTCGAATTCCAAAGGTCAGAAAATTTTTCTTCAGAAAAGAAAACTGTTAGTTTTAGTGCCAAGAACGTTTAAACAAAATTTTGAAAAAATCCTAAATAAAGTCGTTTTGTCATGGTAATACGTTAATAAAATTTGCTGAATATATTCTTCAATGATATATATAACAATACAATTTTTTTTAGATTTTTCCAACACGTAGTACTCGAGTAATTGAACACTAAAGTTCACGTGTATAGGGATAGAGTTTACGTATATACAGGTATAGATCTCTCGCATAAGAAGTTCGATTTTAAACTCAATTATTCGACAACCATGTGGTAAAAAATTTGGAAAAAATTTGTGTCTCCATACTTGATGCCAAAGAATGTTATCACCAAATTTAATCAAATTCTGATTATTTTGATTTCGCGATCAAACCTCCTTAAAAAACATAATGTGTTGAGAAATATTGCAGCTTTTATGCATCGAATCTGTGAAAAGGTACGAGGTAGTGGAATAATAAAAAGTTGCCTATGAAATAATGCATGCATAGGCGAGCAATAATGCAGTGTATTTGCTGGACTTTGATCTTCTCTGTGGCTGGGTGGTACACTGGTTTTTTATTTGGTGTATCATCACCCCGGGGGCTGGTTCGTTGGTCTTGAAAAAGGAATTGGAACGTGCGCGAATGAGCTGCAAAGAGGAATATCATCCTCGCCAAACGTTCTCTCTTTAACAATGGCAACGAAAATTACGAGCTCGCGATGTATAATTAAAAGAAAAACTAATGAGAAACGATCTCTGGGCACAATACAATCGAAAGATATTTGCATCGAGAACAAAGGCAGAACGGACTCGCGGAGGAGTGGCACAGACGGCGCGAGAGAGCTTCTCAAACCGTTCACAGAGACGAGTTTATTAACAGTTTCCTTCGAAATTCGTAACTTTGTCGCGTTTCCGGTTAATTATCTAACTATCTAAGAAAAAAATAATGTCTTTTTGCTCGACGATATTGAAATGTGTGTTTAGATTGGCACACGGTCCAGCTGCTTCGCTTCGTGCTGATCAAACGAACGGTTAAAACTCGACACTGGCTTGTGCAACGTGCTCGGTTGCCTCATTGTCGTCGCTGTCGATTTAAATATTAAGCAGCAGCTCAACTCGAATGAAGTAATTCATTCCAATTGCGATTGAAGACGAAGGAAAAAAATGAAGGGACGTTCATGAAACCGCTGCGGGTTGAAAATACGATGAGATTGAGCCAATTCGCTTGTAATCATATTCCTCGCGGTTGGTTTCACCGCGTCCTTATTCAAAAGTATGAGGAAAAAAGGAAAATCAGCTTCATGGAAAAATTAATCAAGGATCCAGCGGTTTCTTGGGGTCGGTTGAGAATTCAAATGAAAAAAATGCCCCGCGAGCTATTTTTTTCGAGCTATTTGTGTGGAACATCCACTTTTTTCATTGCCAGTGTTTCTAACGTCCCACGCACTCGTTCTGCATGATCAGGTCGATGAATAAAAACTGAAGAAACCTCGTCGTCTCGACAGTCATAGAAAAAGGAATGAGTTTGTAATAAAAATTCGCGAAAACGCACAGAGAAACGATAAAAATGAAATAGTGATATAAAAAATTCTTCGATTTTATTCATTTTTTTCGCGCACGAATTTTGATCGAAAAAAATTTGAAAATCCCAATGTCCATTTAAAAATCGATATTTTCTGGTCTACGAACGAGTTAGCCTCGCACGTTCGTAGATCCGGAGAAATATTGGAAATCTGTGCACATAAAACATCGACAGCTCGTTGGGCACGAGAATTTTTTTCCTCCTGACGAGAAACAACATTCGTTTCAACAGAAATCGTCTCGCCTCTGCTATCATTATCGTCGAGAACTATACACGTCCATAAATCACGGCAGTAGGAAATATATTGAGATAGGTTCGTCCAGCTTCATCACGTTCTATCCCTCGCGCGATCGTGATCTCATTTTCAAAATGTTGCCAACCAAGTTTCGATCACATCGTCAAGAAGAAATGGTATTAACTTCGTCAACGAAAAAAAAGTAATGAACCTCGTAAAAAGGAAGAGAATCCGAAAAAAAAGAGTCGAACTGCTGTGGCAGTCCCTTAAAGATATTGTAAATTTTTCCACGGGCTTACCACAAAGTGGTAAGACGATTTCTATGCAAATCTTTCAACGATAAACGTCATAGACACTCTCTCGGTCCATACAAATTCTTTCCAAAAAGCCATTCAGATTTCCCCCTTAAATTAAAAAATTTTAAAAAAATTCCGTTGATACAAAAATCAATGATTTTCGGATCGACGATTTATAAATAATATGAAAAAAGTAGCGAAATAGTTATCTCCTCGAAATTTGGATAATCTCCGTGGCCGGAACGTGGTCGCGACACCCGGAGTGGGCTTTTAATTGGATCAGGTGCACAAAACTTTACTCGCGCTTGGAAAACCGATCAAGCAACGTAAACACGATTAGGGGTCTAAAAGGCTCGTTTGCGGGAAACTGAATAAGAGAAGGGAAGAGAGAGTGACAGAGGAGTATTTACGAAGCAAGGAAGGTAAGGCGAAGAGCGAGGAAGAAAAACAGATGGTGAGAGAGCAGGGAAAAGGGAGCAGGAGAATGCAAGGACCCTCGCTCTGTCTGAAAAAGTTCATCGATCACACTCCTGTCTCTCGGATACTCATCCGAGTGTTCCTTCCGGAAAGAGATCTTTAGCTTTAACGTAAATACAACCTTAATGTCAATATTGTATAGTCAACTCATATTCAGTGGGTAATCGGATGAATCTATTCGTTTGGAATGGAAAGAACGTATTTGACATTAAACCCGTACATCCGCTCCGAAAACAATTCCAAACGAGCATAAAAACTCGTTTTTTTTTTCATTTTTCAGTTTTTACTCTCTACTTATGAAGTTTTTACCATGAAAATGTTCAGTAAATGCAACTTTAAGCATACCATTTTGTTCGTTATGAAAAAATGAAGAGAATGGTGTACATTAAACTTCGTGATCACGTACGAGAAACATTTTATCGTAGCAGGAAGGTTAAGGACGTTTTCGACGCAATTTCTAGGTTTTCAAGTTCCTGAAAATTGATATTTTTTGCTTTTTGTGGGAACTAGTATTCCCACAAAACTATCTCGCCTCTGACACGATTGAGTCTGTCGTGGAAGCTCAAATATCCCCTTTAATCAAAGTCGTCGACGTCGCCAAATCGATTATTTGCTGTGCAATGATCGCACTCGTTGCAACCTTAATTGAAAAAGATCGATGGCAAATTTATATTACTCAAGAGTCCGGAAACTACGGACCTAGCCTGACTTTCATTCAGTGCATTGAGAGCAAGTGATTTCTTGTGGAAACAAATCTCCGCCGAGCAAGCGAGATAATGAGATACCAGCGCGATTAATTTCCCTTATTCCTCGAGGCTCGAACTTTCGAAATAAAAATCAAACGTACCAAGATTTCGGATGCATACAGTGCCAACGATTTTTTTTCTCCCCCATTCCATAAATTTATCCGAACACATAAACCAAAGCAATCGATACTAAACAAAGTCAAAATACAAGATTATATTGCACACTAAATGCAGAAGCAGCGATGCACTTTTGGGTGCATCGGCCAGCTGCAACGTAAAGCTCAATTTTTATCCGAAATTCACGCGATCGTTCGACAAGCATGTGAAAAACTAATGACACGCATCCAGGATTACGTCTCATGTTTAATAATAACGACAAGAATTATGGAGGATTCGGTAAAATGTGACGTGGGATATATATGATTTTTGCTCGGCTCCTCTCCAGCGAAGCTTATTCTAACGTCACGTCGAGTAATTGACAACCCCGAAAGGATTCTCATGTTTTATTCACAAAGCGGAGCGAATCAATGCCTCCGATACAATCTGTGTATGGTTATTTATTCCCCTCTGTTCCCTTCCCTCCAGTCCACTCATCTCACTCAATTCCGATATGTTATTCCATACAGTTCGATTTAATATTTATGGGAACGAGTGAGCTATGCGATTGGGAATGAGTGGACGTTATCTCGTTACGTAACGAGCGTTGTTGCATGCGGTAGCACGATGTTGTTGCTTCTCGTCATTCTCAAATCCGTTTGTTCTTTCGGTACAGTATTGATTTGCAGGATTTGTGAATTAATACACTCTAAACAACGTCCTACTTCCAACAATATGCTTCAACGTAACTAAATATTTTTGGGATTTCGAGGAGGAACAGATTTTTATGTTTACAGATAAATTAAGGACGCTGTATGCTAAAATTTCTATCGACAGAATTCCTTCAAATTTGCACCACACTAAGAGAATAGTGATATCTAATCGCTCGCGCAATTTTAAGAGGTTTCACCATGTAGAAGTCGAGATATTTATTTATAAAAATCACAATTTTCAGTAGTTTCTCATAAGAGCGTGTGTCAAAAGTTTCAATTTTCAACATTAAATATTTCGATTTCGAAATGATGAAACCTCTTGAAACTTTGCATACAATTTTATGTAACATCGAAGAAGCTTTATTTAGTTTTTCAAAAAAATCGGTCGAAAATTTTTTTCGAAATTTTGTTTATTATATAACAAATGCAGATTACCTCG
This sequence comes from Hyposoter dolosus, assembly GCA_963921915.1. Lineage (NCBI taxonomy): Eukaryota > Metazoa > Arthropoda > Insecta > Hymenoptera > Ichneumonidae > Hyposoter > Hyposoter dolosus. Next base: position 19,716,522 of record OY998131.1, on the reverse strand, counting down.
GACAATTTTGGATTTAGAGTATGTTGTTCTTTAGTCAATTTGTAACAATTTTTTATGTAAGAAAAAGTGAAAACAAAAATTTAGATTTGACCGTCGCCATACAAAGTCCTTAAGCCCATAGGTCGTTGCTTAATGAGCCAAGGGATGTTCTCTTGGGGAAATAAACATTTTCTCTGATACTTGTCACTCACACGAATTAAACAACTGGGCAATTGCTTTATTAATGTTTTTTAAAAGCAGCAAGAAATGTTCTCCGTATACAAAATAAACATTCTCGTCCTGTCGAAACTTTAGTTATTGCACGTGTCCGTATCTGTAATATTCATGAGTAACGAGACAATTTTACGCTCGGCGAGTTGGATCTCAGCTTTTTCCAGTGTCACCTGCAATTTATTCGGTCAACTGTGAAAAGCCTTTTTTACTGTTGAGCATAGAGAGTACGCGATGCTCTTAAAGCTCCGCGCATAAATTTTGTACTCTGCGAAACTTTTGACTCTTTTTCTTTCGTCCCACTGTGTTCTGTACTGTTTCCAAGTCCGCGATGCAACGTCCCAACAAATAGAGTTAATTGGATTTCGAGGCCAAAATCTCGTGATTAAGTACCGACGACATTATTTTTTTCCCGCAAAGAGAATTTCATTTAGTTTTTGTTCTTTTGTCCACGAAATTTTCACCATTTCGGTTGCGATACACATTGAGAAATTCTCTTTTTTGAACACGAATGATTTGTTACATCGTCCAATAAAATCTTCACGAATTTAGTCACGTTCGCTATTATAAAAAAAAAAAAAAAAAAAAAAAAAAAAAACAACAACAACAACAAAATTAACACGAAAAAAAAAATATTCTGTAGCATGGAAACTTTGATTCTGCTTGGCTCAAAAATCTTTTATATTCTATCAATGCGAAAATCTTTTGGCAAAGGCTTAAAAAAACGAAAGTGGAAGTTTTCTCGATTCTTGCAGCCTCTACAAGTTTCTTTTCATTTTAGACGAGCACCTAATCGAACAGTGCTCATTGAGTACATGTTTCTTCGATCTCATTCTTTTTACGTTCTTTCTTTTGTATTATTTTTGTACCATTATTCTGTGTATTATTATTTCCGACTTCTGTATTACTCTCTCGTCTGTATCACTCTTCTCTGTTATTATTATTTCCGTTTTTTTTTTTTCGTTTTGTATTTTTACTTTTTTCTACTATTTTTTACAGTTACTAGGGTCCATCACGCGCGCTGAAGCGCGCGAACGGTTTTCTGGTAGCGCTGCAGCGCTCATTTTATGTATAATAACTTATCGAGATATGCGACAGCTTCTTGAAACCAACTTATTTTGGAGCAGAATTCGGACCTCCACTTTTTCCTAGTGAAAACCATGGCTCAAATTTTTTAAAGTTGGCGCCGCCACAACCTTTTTTTGCTCTATATTATAATTTTTCGGACCTCCGGTCTTTCTTATTGTGAGTGATGGAGAAAGTCTCTTCTAGTCATTTGCGTTCCTGGATCATATTTGATCCACAATTTTTGAAAAAAAATATATATATATATTTCAACCCCGAAGCTGTGGCTCCATGACGAGTTTTCGTGGATCTGGCAATTCCCAGTGATGGAGAAAGTCCCCCTGCGTGTTCTCGTGAAGAGTTCTAGTCGATCGCGTTCTGGGATAAATTTTGATCCACGATTTTTGAAAAAAAAAATACATATAAATTTAAATCCCGAAGCTGTGGCTCTATGACGAGTTTTCGTGGATCTGGCAATTCGCAGTGATGGAGAAAGTCCCCCTGCGTGCTCCCGTGAAGAGTTCTAGTCGATCGCGTTCTGGGATAAATTTTGATCCACGATTTTTGAAAAAAAAAATATATATAAATTTAAATCCCGAAGCTGTGGCTCTATGACGAGTTTTCGTGGATCTGGCAATTCCCAGTGATGGAGAAAGTCTCCCTGCGTGCTCTCGTGAAGAGTTCTAGTCATTCAGGCTCCCGGATAAATTTTTATCCACCATTTTTGAAAAATAAATATATATACAAATTTCAACCCCGAAGCTGTGGCTCTATGACGAGTTTTCGTGGATCTGGCAATTCCCAGTGATGGAGAAAGTCCCCCTGCGTGCTCTCGTGAAGAGTTCTAGTCGATCGCGTTCTGGGATAAATTTTCATCCACCATTTTCGCAAAAAATAAATAAAAAAAAGTTTCAATCCCGAAGCTGTGGCTCTATGACGAGTTTTCGTGGATCTGGCAATTCCCAGTGATGGAGAAAGTCCCCCTGCGTGCTCTCGTGAAGAGTTCTAGTCGATCGCGTTCTGGGATAAATTTTGATCCACGATTTTTGAAAAAAAAAATATATATAAATTTAAAGCCCGAAGCTGTGGCTCTATGACGAGTTTTCGTGGATCTGGCAATTCGCAGGGATGGAGAAAGTCCCCCTGCGTGCTCCCGTGAAGAGTTCTAGTCAATCGCGTTCCCGGATAAATTTTGATCCACGATTTTTGAAAAAAAAAAATATATATAAATTCAAATCCCGAAGCTGTGGCTCTATGACGAGTTTTCGTGGATCTGGCAATTCCCAGTGATGGAGAAAGTCCCCCTGCGTGCTCTCGTGAAGAGTTCTAGTCGATCGCGTTCTGGGATAAATTTTGATCCACGATTTTTGAAAAAAAAAATATATATAAATTTAAATCCCGAAGCTGTGGCTCTATGACGAGTTTTCGTGGATCTGGCAATTCGCAGTGATGGAGAAAGTCCCCCTGCGTGCTCTCGTGAAGAGTTCTAGTCGATCGCGTTCTGGGATAAATTTTGATCCACGATTTTTGAAAAAAAAAATATATATAAATTTAAATCCCGAAGCTGTGGCTCTATGACGAGTTTTCGTGGATCTGGCAATTCCCAGTGATGGAGAAAGTCCCCCTGCGTGCTCTCGTGAAGAGTTCTAGTCGATCGCGTTCTGGGATAAATTTTGATCCACGATTTTTGAAAAAAAAAATATATATAAATTCAAATCCCGAAGCTGTGGCTCTATGACGAGTTTTCGTGGATCTGGCAATTCCCAGTGATGGAGAAAGTCCCCCTGCGTGCTCTCGTGAAGAGTTCTAGTCGATCGCGTTCTGGGATAAATTTTGATCCACGATCTTTGAAAAAAAATATATATATAAATTTAAATCCCGAAGCTGTGGCTCTATGACGAGTTTTCGTGGATCTGGCAATTCCCAGTGATGGAGAAAGTCCCCCTGCGTGCTCTCGTGAAGAGTTCTAGTCGATCGCGTTCTGGGATAAATTTTGATCCACGATTTTTGAAAAAAAAAATATATATAAATTAAAATCCCGAAGCTGTGGCTCTATGACGAGTTTTCGTAGATCTGGCAATTCCCAGTGATGGATAAAGTCTCCCTGCGTGTCCTCGTGAAGAGTTCTAGTCAATCGCGTTCCTGGATAAATTTTTATCCATCATTTTCAGAAAAAAGAAATAAAAAATTTTCAATCCCGAAGCTGAGGCTCCCAGACACGTTTTCGTAGATCTGGCAATTCCCAGTGATGAGGAGAGTCTCCCTGCGTGCCCTCGTGAAGAGTTCTAGTCAATCGCGTTCCCGGATAAATTTTCATCCACCATTTTCGCAAAAAATAAATAAAAAAAAGTTTCAATCCCGAAGCTGAGGTTCCATGACGCGCTTTCGTAGATCTGGCAATTCCCAGTGATGGAGGAAGTCTCCCTGCGTGTCCTCGTAAAGAGTTCTAGTCGATTGCGTTTCTGGAAAATTTTTTACCCACCATTTTCGGAAAAAAGAAATAAAAATAGTTTCAATCCCGAAGCTGAGGCTCCATGTCGCGTTTTCGAAGATCTGGCAATTCCCAGTGATGGAGGAAGTCTCCCTGCGTGCTCTCGTGAAGAGTTCTAGTCAATCGCGTTCCGGAATAAATTTTGATCCACGATTTTTGAAAAAAAAGTATATATAAATTTAAATCCCGAAGCTGTGGCTCTATGACGAGTTTTCGTGGATCTGGCAATTCCCGGTGATGGAGAAAGTCTCCCTGCGTGTCCTCGTGAAGAGTTCTAGTCAATTCCACTTTCACGCATACGAAAAAAAGTTTTATTCCGATAGGAACATATAACCGCACGCGTATATACGCAACTGTCAAACCGACAACCCGAATATGTTCGAATTTTATTAGAGTCTCTAAAAACGAACACCGCCGAGAAAAACATGATGAAGTTCTGCGCGCCCACGCGATGGATTTAAATAAAGCAAAAAAAAATGATGGTTCTCGCTGAGCAAATGTAAATTGTGGAAATGGTTGATGGTTTCGAAGTTAAACTTAAATCAGGATCCGACAGACACATTGCGTGAGCTACATATTTAGGAAGTATTTCTCTTTGGAATTACTTTCGAAAATCAGGAAAAGTTATTTTTGGTTGAATTCAAAGCTCGGTAGTTCATTCAAAGCTCGGATATGATCCTGAAGCCGCAATTTTACGGTCCATGATTTTTATACGAGATACGCGCTGCTTCTTATCGCTGAGGATGATGGATGTTAGCGAAGATTTTCGTGCGAGTTTTTGTCACGATTCTGATCGAATATCGCCAACATGGTGCTCGCATTTGATTCGTACAAAAATTCATAATTGACCACGAACTTCTATTCTTTTTATATAAAAAAAAAAAAAAACCGGCTGCCTTGAGATTCGCCGAGCGGTGACCAAAATAATTTTGAGTTTTCTCCCTTAAGGACGTTGTATGCAAAATTTTCTATCGATAGAATTCCTTCAAATTTGCACCACACATAGAAAATAGTGATATTTAATAGCTCGCGCAATTCAAAGAGGTCTCATCATGTAGAAATCGAGATATTTATTTATAAAAATCACAATTTCCAATAGTTTCTCGAAAGAGCGTGTGTTAAAATTTGCAATTTTCAACATTAAATATTTCGATCTCTAAATGGTGAAGCCTCATTAAACTTTGCATACACTTTTATGTAACATCGAAGAAGCTTTATTTAGTTTTTCAAAAAAATCGCTCGTAAAATTTTTTCGAAATTTTGTTTATTATATAACAAATGCAGATTACCTCGGACAATCTTGAATTTAGAGTATGTTGTTCTTTAGTCAATTTGTAACAACTTTTTTTTAATGAACTTTAGTTCGCAAACCATTTTGTATGTAAGAAAAACTGAAAACAAAAATTGAGATTTGACCGTCGCTATACAACGTCCTTAATGGTTCACAATCTTCGTGCATTTTTCGATTTTAACGAAAATATTCGTGAGCCTGTTTTTTAATTTCCGATCCAAATGAATTTTCTGCATTTTTCTGCTGAACGCCGATCGAACAAATTTATTCCTGTCTTTGCAAAATCGGAAACGCGTAAGGGACTCGGGTCTGGATTCACGCGTATAACTCCCACTCGTCGCAGTAACTAATTTTAGCACGTTCTCGTTAAGTCGATGCAGAAAAACGACTGAAACGTTGTGAAAAAGTTATAATTAAGTTGGTGAGAGGGATAACGAGAATGTGACGACAAGGGACGATGTAATTTTATCAGCAACGACCAACGTCGGGTGCAACGTCGTCAACCACCTCGCAGTACTTAATCGAAGGTTTATTTGTGTACGTCCTCCGTTTGCCTGGATAAGCTTTAAATGCCGGCGTGAACATAAATTCCGAGCGAAAGCGAAAATTGTGTTTTTTTTTTTTTTTTAAATTCAATTACTGCCCACTTTGTCTTTGACGTAATAATGTCACGGACCATAAACCCATGAGCCCACGAACCATGAAGCTCGTTTACGTTCAAAAGAAAATAAAAACGCAGGAAAATCGAAATTCTGATATCGGATTTTTCAGTTTTTGTGTCTGCGACAAATGTTTTCGAGCGTAAAAACGTCCACGCAGCTCAAAATGCTCGAAGATCGTCGAGTGTCATTCAAGGACGAAGTAGTGTCATTACTTCCGGTTTAAACTGTAATGAACATCGGAAGGATCTCGTAAAAGTTTCCTTGTTTCTCGTCATCTCGGCCATGAACCTAAGCATCGCAGTGAACTCATGGACGCGAGGGGTGTGTCAAATTCTCTTGTAAAGGGACTAAGAGCTTTCTCATAGGGCTCTCTTTATTTTTCTACAATTTGACTCAGCTAAGAAAACTTGGCGTAGTTAACCACACAGTGTAAAGGGCGGCGAGTTTCCATCGCCGAGTAAAAGCTTTTCTGGCAGTTCAAGGTTTGTTAGTCGATGCTTTTTAACCCTCGACTGTTCGTCTGGACAAACCAGGGGGTGTTAGGCTTTTCTCCCGCACGATCAGTAATAGATTTTCACGATTTTTTCATGCGGATTGTTTTTGCGAAAACTTTTACACAGCGTTTAATAAAAAAATATGATTCATTTAACAATTACAATTCGTTTGAGTGTTTCTTCTCCCATTTGAGTTACTCGTTTCTTCGAATGACTCATTGTCGCTCCTTCCACCTCGTATACACTGAGTTGGGCATCATTTTTCTTTATTTTGACGACTTTGAATTAAACTATAAACTTATATTTACAAAAACAGCTGAATAAATCGATTTTTTAATACTGAAAACATTCACAGATTCGAATCAACTTCGAGCGCACGGTTATCGTAAGACGTCACATTTTCTAAATTTTCTTTCTTCGGCTCAATCGCCCATGGCTGCCTCTCACCCGAAGCAAATAAACCGTAAATCACAGCTCCTATTAGGTACACCGATCCAGCAATTAAAAACACTATTCTCCATTCTGCTGCGGTCTGCAATAATAAAAATAATAATTTTTATAATATTTTTGTAATGTTCATAATATTTATAATAATTATCATAATTATAATATTTAAGATATTTATAAAATTTATAAAAATTATAATATTCAGAAGTTTTATTCAATAAGTTATTGATTCTTTGGTATATTTCTGAAGAGAATAGTTGCAAATGATTTTTTAAATTCTTGAATATAATGAAATTATACAGGGTGGCCAAATCCAAATGGCCAGAACGATTTGATCAAGTTTATGGCAAATAATGCCAAAACGGTTCGAGATACGGGAAAAATGCATAGGACAACTTTCGTTGAGCGTAAAATTTCCTACAAAAAAGTCTTCGGCAGTGATTTTCTATCGTTAGTAGTTTAGGCTTGAGAGCGGTCGAATTAACATGATACAAAAAAAAAACCTTTCCAAATTCAAAAAGCTTTTCAACCCGCTGTTCGGACTAAACCACTGAAGATCAAAAAATCTAGTAAGGAGCTTTTTTATAGAAAATTTTGTGCCCTAAAAGTTAGGTCCTATACACTTTGTCTCTATAAGCAACCGTTTCGCATTTACATACAAAATAGAGAATGACTGTCCTCCAACTTTAACGATGCATCATTTTTTGGGAAAGAGCCTGATGAAAATTGCATTCGAGAACTGCTTACCTTGTTCTGAACAATGTAACCAGTGATGATTGGACTTATAATGCCAGGAAGTGTCGCAATAGTATTTCCGATTCCCATCATAACGCTCGCGTGTTGCGGCGCAATGTCCAAGTGATTGACGCTGAAATATGCCAAGGAAAATCGTAAGAAATCGGCTCCCGAGTATTTTTAAATTCTTATGATTGTTCCGCAGTAAAATTGTGTAACAAATTTTTTTAAGGACGAACGAAAAACTGATATTTACCTAAATCCAGACCATGCAAAGCCGCCGAGTCCAACCGCGATGGTAATGCAGGCCACGGCTCCGGAAGGTGATTGCACAAAAGCTGCGCACGTCATGAAAACGGTCTGGCTTAAGAAAGCTCCACAGTTGAAAATCTTACGGACCTTTGAATGAAATTCAATGGATCCAAATTATTGTTCGAGTCAATACCAAAAATGTTAATTTTCTGGAGTATTTTTCGAGGAATGTTTTGGTAAATATGAAAAAAATAATAATTTGTCAGAGTGTGTTGAGCAACTGACCTGAGTTGTGGTGAGGATATTTCTGGATCTTAAGTTATCGGCAAGGTGTCCAGAAAATTGTAGAACGATAGCCATTACGAGGTACGGCAGAGCCGAAAGGAATCCCGTTTTTTCGAGCTTGAAGTTCAATACGTCTGAAAAATTGGACTACTGAGAGATCGAGATTATTTGTACAAAGGTGGGAGTGAGAACGCTTACCACTCATAAAAGTTGGCAATTGAGTCAGCATCGTGTAGAAACCCCAATTTTCACTGAAATGAGCAGCAACGATGGCCCAAAGAGGTGGTGATGACAGCATGGCTTTCCATGGATGAGTGACTTTCTTAAAATGCAAAAAGAATTTGAAATGCCAAATTAAACGATTTTTTTATTTGTCTCAACACATGGGGACCGAGCGTCGTTGCCAATGGCGTAGAATAAAATTTATTCTATGGCTCAAGTCGCTAGAAAATGATCGAAAAATTTGTCATATACAGGGTGTCCCAAAAGTGAAGTCAGATTTTCGGTGACTTGGAAAGCTGATGGAATTGTGAAGAGAAAAGTCCTGAGTCAATTTCGTTTCCGATGCACCGTTCACGAGAAATTCATTATTTTGAGATATTTCATTGATTACGAATCGGAGAGAAAAATGCCTCGGGACTTTTCTCTTCGGTACAACAAAATACATCGAATCCCGCATTAATTAGAGATGACTTTTTGGACACCCTGTATATGACCTTTTTTTATGATTCATATGACGATGAAAAAAGTGTATAAATCGATGTAAATGCTGAACCTTTCGTTCGATGTCACCGAGTGATTTTTTGATGTACTTCAGTTCCGCTTCCGATATGTAGGGATCATCTTCCGGTTTGTCAGTCACCATATACCACCAGGCAACGAACCAGAAAAGGCCGATAACACCGAAAACGTAAAAGATCCAACTCCAACCCAAATATTCAGCCATTAGACCACAAATTGGCATTGCAAAAACCGTGCCGACAAAACTTCCGGAAAAGGCGAGAGTCGCCAGTTTCGATCTTTCCATCGGGGGTGCCCAATTCGCCCATACCGCGTGAATACACGGATACGTTACACCCTGTAAATCAACAATTTACAATTCAAATTTGCTTCCTCCACGATCTATGGATTAATAAAAAAATTCTATTATTTTATTCAATTAGAACGCAATCGAATCCATGGAGTACGATATGGAAAGCCTACCTCGAAAATTCCTTCGACAATTCGCAGCCCAATCAGAACATAAACGCTCATTCTCGTTAGGGGCGGTGTAATGAGGGTCAATAAAGCTGTCGATGCAATTCCAAGACCAAAGACTCTTTTGCCACCAATTCTGGCAGCCAACCATCCTCCCAACAGCTGAGTGCTTATGTATCCATAAAAAAAGGAGCTCAAAACGAGTCCCTGAACTTTTGAATCCCACTCGAATTCTGGAGCCTGTTGAATGTAAAGTAAAAATATCGATTTTTCCCCAGGAAGTAAAAACATTGTGTGAGGATAAACAAAAATTACGTCAAATTTTTTAAATTCAAAAATAAAAACTTACTTACAAAATAAACATTTCCGAATTCGTCAACGTGCGAGGAGTTTGACGTCATTGCAACGATGGCAACGCTTAAATTGACACGTAAAATATATGAAGTGAAGAATCCAAAAAATGCCAAAACCCCAACTACGTAACGACGTTTTTTCCAAAATCTCCAATCCATTGTTTCTTGTTCTTCGTATCGAACCCTACAAACGTTTGCATTAAATCGTGAAAAATCTTCCAATAAATAAATAAAGAGCATGTGGAAAAAGAAATAAAAAATACAAGAGAATGGATTAAAAATCCAAGAAACCATTACTCACGTCCCATAATCCGTGTCTTTCGACGGTTCAGCCGAATTTTTTTTCCTCTCCATATTGGCCTAGAAAAAATGAATAATAAGTTCGCTTGGATTGAGAAAAGAGTTTTCGAAAGGTCCTGCTTGCTGTGCATGGGAAAAATTAACTCGATTCAGTACAAACACCAGATCACCTTCATTTATTGACATTTCCGCATTACACATTCACTCCTAAGATTAAAACCGAAGTACCGTTGGTTAAGGAGGTTGTATGGCGACGATCAAATCTAAATTTTTGCTTTTAGTTTTTCTTACATATACAAAATCGTTTACGAGCCCAAGTTCATTCAAAAAAGTTGTTACAAATTGACCAAAAACCAACATCCTCTAAATACAAAATTGTCCGAGCTAATCTGCATTTGTTATATAATAAACAAAATTTCTCAAAAGTTTTACGAGCGATTTTTTTGAAAAAATAAATAAAGCTACTTCGATGTTACATAAAAGTGTATGCAAAGTTTTAAGAGGCTTCACTATTTAGAAATCGAAATATTAAATGTTGAAAATTGTAACTTTTAACACACGCTCTTATGAGAAACTACGAGAAATTGTGATTTTTATAAATAAATATCTCGACTTCTACATGGTGAAACCTCTTAAAATTGTGCGAGCTATTAGATACTCTTTGTGTGGTGCAAATTTAAAGGAATTTTATCGATAGAAAAATTTGCATACAACGTCCTTAACAAAAGCTGGAGAACACGTGGATATTTCGACGTGTGGAAATTTTTATTTTTGTCATAAACTTTTTTACACATTTCACGAGATTCAAACCGATTTTGACGAATTAGGATGCTGAATTTTCCTTGAGAATTAACGACCAACGATCGTTTTTGTTTCCATTTAATTTGCAACTGCATACGACTCACCAACAACGCTGACGAACATTTGCTCGTCGAAGGTGCGAAAATCGTCATCGCAAACACAAAATTCAATCCGTGCAGTCTGAGCCTGGATTTGAAATTTTAATCACTTTTGCTTTATTTTTGTAGCGATGAGCCGCGACGTTAATGACGCGTACAATTAAAAGGATTACTTGAGCAGCTGTTATCGCGACTGCAAGCGCGGAAAGACGCGACATATTGATCGGTCTGTGAAACACATGGAACACGTGAAGTCTGTTATATACACACCCCCGTGGATTCAAGATCCTCTACCGAGATTCATAGGGACAATGCGGAAACGCCTTCTAGTCCCTAGCAGACACCTGTTGCGAGCTCTTGCAATTTGTTTTACTTTCAAATAATGATTTTTGTATTTTTAATGAAACTAAAAATGAATATTGATTGATTCGGAGTTTTTGAGGAGCTTTCTAAATCCTTTGGAGCAAAATCCGGAGTTTCACTGGTTCTTTTGTCAAGTTTTGGAAAACTTGGGACCGTCGATATAATTTTGTTTCATCAGAATATTATTACAAAAAACGAGGGGAGGTCGAAAGTTTTTCTAAGCACTCGAGTAACTCTACATTAACCAATAATTACTTTTCGATATTAATATCTTGGCGATTTTCATTTGTTAGTCGTTTTTTACGGATTTATAAACTTTGAAGATTACGATTTTGCGTGGGGACGATTTCGACCACGTTTTCGTATCACTCGCATCGAGACCTATAGTTTGAGTACCCACAAGGCTAGGTTTCGAGCACAAAAAAAAATGGCACGTCTGTGGGTCTTCGCTAATGCTCGGAACGAGTTTTTCGAGAATCTTTATCGCTTATTCGACTGGCATTCACATACAATAGCCATTTGTGAAATATTTCATTTTTCGAACGATAGATATTCGTCGTTTTCGTATAAGTTTGAAGAATTACAGCGGCAATGAAATTGCAGAGATTCTCGAATATTAAAGCATGAAAACAATTTTGACTTCCTTACAAGAACCAGTTTCGTGAACCTCTAGAATCTAGTCTGTACATTCAACAATGAGCACAACCGAGTAGCGAAGGTAAACAGGGAATTCTTGGACTTTCACATTTTGCCTTGTGGCACAATGCACTCCATGATTTTCAAACACGGTTCAATGATTCCTCTCGAGTTACGAGCATGATCGATCATGATTCCCATGGATAATAAAATAATTTCCTGGAGCGATTCAGCCTCGTGAGTAACTCGAAACAACTTTATACAACATTCGAGGACCTCTAAGAGTCAACTTTGAAAAAAGAACGTTCAAAATCTTTCGGAAATTATGTTCCAGTCAACAAATTCTTGATCAAAGTCCCAATTTTTCATGAGAACGATTTAAAAAAGTTAATTTAAAATTTAATGAGCCAGAATAACGGTTCGATGGTCAACGTCATCATTGGCCCTTAATTTGGATCGTGATGAGCGAAAAACGAAGAATCACAGCATCGTTATTGGTCCAGCTGGTCACATTATTGACCAGGAAGAAAGAATCGTTGCCTCATTCGTACCAGCGTGCCACGAGCTTTGAGAGAATCTACTGTACTCGAGTTTCGACCTCAACGAAGGCTACGAGACTTCTCTTACGTAACACAACGAATAAAGATGCTTTTACGATCGAAAGAATATGCATTTCGTCTCTACAGTTCATGCAGGCAAAACGCACTCATAGAATCAATTTATTTAAGAAAAATTACGAACTGCAGAGAAATTCTAACGTTTTGCTGAATATATTTTTTTCCTATTGGCGAACCAACTTTTTTTCAATATTCTCGCACTAATCTTCATACTTTTTGGTCCCATCGTGGTTGAACGGATTAAACGATTTCGGGCTGCAAAATCTCGTTACCGATTACGTGAAAAAATAAATAAAAATTTCAAAAATAAAAAAAAAAAACGTCACAAAATAATTGATAAACGTTTTATTCTGCATAAAAAATGTTTCGGATTTGTTCCTTTGCTGTGTCTTTCTAAACGTCATGAAAAAAAAATTGAGTCATTATTAGCATTTTTAATGAGGAGCGATTTTTTCATGTTTCAATAATGCTTGTTATTTTTTTTTTTCGTCCTCGTAAATCGAGCGTAAGATACGCGAATTGTTATGCACCCACGATAGAGGTCTCTCTGGTAATCGTCGAAACCAAAACACTTTTCTTTAATTTATTTTCGAAGCCTGACGAATCTCAGATCGAAGTTACGACGAAAGCAGTTTCAATAAAAAAAAAAAAAATGCTGCCAGACTCTCTTCTTCGGACTGGCCGATTCACTAGCAAATTCATTTTCCGTCTCCCGTTATATTTTTCCGTTATACGATCGAAGCTTGATCCACATTTTCCATTCGTCATTCAAGGTCAACGATCCAAGTTTGAGATTTTTGTGGAACACAGTCGTAACGAAAACTCGTAGGAACGATCGGCAGATTCGATTTCTGCTTTCACTTTTCGTGCACACTTGTTTTTTCGTGCCCGACACAAAAACGAATCGTGAGGACAAAAGAATTTGTTGAAATTGACCCACCGATCAATCGTAATGAACTTTTATCGTTAATTGTTTTTAAACACGTTCCTCGACACCGCGAGTTCATTGTTCTTGATCGCCCCATTTGCCGATAATTTTATACTCGACTAAATAATTTAATCGATAATTTTGTCAATTTTTTGGTTCATAATATTTTATAATGAAAAATGAAATTTAAAAAATTGGAAAAACGTCAAATTTATTTATTTCTACATTTTTTTTTTTAATGTAATTTTTAATTTGATTGGGATCGGATCGAACGAAAAATGTTTTCGAACATAATCGAGAGAGATGCAGATTTTGATTCAGATCGTTTGATGATGTCGAGCATCGTAAGCCCGATCGAACCGTCAAACGTTCTTATCAGTACACACAGCCATTCGATAATTCGAATCGCACCAATGAAATGCATTTTGGTCAAGTGAACTTTAAGTTGCATTTGAAAAAGACGCAGAGTCTGGTTGCGGTCTCACCTCTGCTGCTTTATGTTTCCGTCCCTTTTCTCACGTACAATCCGCTCCCATATGTGTGTCACTTACAGTTTTTAACGAGCAAAAGGAACCATTCGATCGATGCACTCAAAACAACAGTTAACTCGAAATTTTCGGAACTATCAGATTTTTCGATTTTTTTCTCGGGACTGACGAAAACGATCGTGGGAGAAAAAAATTTATGAGGATTCTGGTACCTGATGCTGGCACACGCGACTAGCACGAAACCGGGAATGAACGTGTTACCGAGTCGGTCACCATTCTCTGACTCCTTTGGTGGTTCGCGACCGGAATATATACGAGCACGATAAGCGTGTGCTAGTCGCGTGTGGTGCTCTGGGAATTGACCTCTAACTTGGATTCAAAATAAAATCATTTTTCAACGATTATTTCATCGTATTTCAAATTTTTTTCAATTTTTTTTCAAACGCCAAAAATAGTTTCGATTTATAGATAAAATTTGATTTACCACAAGAGCGAATCGAATCGGAATATCAGTTTCGTAATTAAATTTCGAAAGAACCTCCAGAAAAAAAAAGTTCTCGTATGTTCACGCGAACGAGTTCCATTTTTCTTTTTCCTTCCGGAATACTTTCAATATTTCGAAACTTTCCTGCTCGATACTTTCTCAAATTCGACGAATAATTTTTTTTTCCTTCGTTGTGTGAAAAAAAAAAAAGAATTTTTATTTAGATTTGATTTTTGTCACGAAATAAGAATCGATTTTTCGTTAAATATTTAAAAAAAAACGTGACAGTAACGAAAATTCGCGTAAGAAGAAAAAAATGTAGATAAGAATGATTTCATAAAGTATTTTATTCGTAGTGCTCCGCAGAATTTCTCCTTAAGTGTGATTGCAGCGCTCGCCGCCACAGTCATTTATCTAATTTTATTATTTTTTTATTTTCAATTGTAATAATGACCGCATTGGGAAAAATGAAACTGATAATGGGATAATGTTTCGGTATTTCTACTCGTTGTACATGATCACAGTGATGTGAGGACCTTCAGCGCTAACTGTCATTTAAGGACCGGAGGATGACCTCTAAATCAGTGACCTTTATATTCCTACTAATTCTATGTGCATAATAACGATTTACTTTTATACGTTTCGTAATTCGAGTGTATGACCGTGTCTGAAAACCAAAAACATCAAAGGCTGACATTGGAGATGAAGGATCTTTGATCATTTGTCCGATTTCGTAAAACGGGAAATGTAGATCGTATTAGCACTTTTGCTTGGCCTTCGAATGGGACTCGTTGCATTGTGATAGGCTGAGTGGTCAGATTTTTTGAGCAGCTGTCATTTCTCTGTCTCATGTGTAGTAATCTGCCTCAACAGGAATAATTTCTAATAACCTCTCGGTTGTAGATTTGCCCATTGATCCACGTGGGAACATTTGTATTTTCCAGTAAAATATACACTTAAAATATACACTTGGAACTTTATTTCGAGTGATGCAGAAAAATAGAACTTCTCGTACGATTCGTGTACATTTTGCGATAGAACAGAATTTTTCGAAGTTTTTCAGAGTAGCCAGAGCCATCGGCTGGCTTCCACGTGCATGAACGCAGTCGACAAAGAACTTGCTGCTCCGTCGGTAAATTTTAAGTGTTTCTATATATCTATATATAAATGCATTTGCGAGAAAATCCACGTCTTCATAACAGATTCAATCATATGTAACGTACTTTTTACATATTGCAATGAAAAATGGAAAATGAACATATCGTTTCGTAGCCCGAAACTGATGTAAACAGAGAGGTGCAAAGAAATGAATTGCCGAATAAAATTGGTTTCAAAATTTAACGAGCTGTCATAATTTCTCACCCCCTCTTTCCCTCTCCCGCCATCCCGACATATTGAAAGTTTAGTCATCTGGTGTGCGCTCTCCTGTCATAATTCTGTTGTCGAACAAAGTTTCTCGTGTTTTTCTTTTTCGAAATAGACTCGAGACAATGGCAAATCTGTGACGAGCGAGCGGGCAATGCAATTGTCCTGCGAAACGCGATGATCGATGTTTTCGGTTGCAATAAAGGTCAGTCGATATAATTGTGTCATCGGGAAAACACAAAACGCGCGTTGATCCTCCTGAGCTTAATATAACCTCTCTTTTGTGCGATGTTGTTTCTTGTTTTTTACGTCTTTATAGTCTCGATTGCAGAGACTGAAGCCATCATTCAAAAACCCATGTGATGTATTTTACAAACCATTTTTTTTTCCTTCCAAAAACAAACTAGACTCAAGTGTTTACTGTCAATTTATTCCACAACAATAATGTCAAAAAGTACATAATACGTAATTCATCGTTCTAACCAAATTCATTACATTTTTACGTCCGATCGCACGGAAAATTTCGAAATCCTTAAATATAAAATATACTCGTAATCAGAGATAAAAAATATTGTTTTGACTTTTCTTCTTTGTCCATCAAATCTCCTCCCATACAATCTCTCACTTTCTTTATGTCATTTTTTTTATCTTATCATTTTTCCTTGTACTTCCTCGCAAAACCCCTCCTCCGACGTCGATTCTTAACACACCAGAGACCGAAATGATCAAAAAAATAATATAAAATCTGATCTTCGCTGTACTATTGCCTCTCAAGGAAGTTGCAAGCCTGCTTAATCATATTTTCTTTCGAGTCGAGCCAAGTCTGACTATGGGTCATGGGTTTTTACCATTTCCTTGTTTAGCGGTTCACGCGGTAGTTTGCTTTGTGAATAAAATGTTTTTAAATGAACAATTACACTAGAAATTAACGCACAGGCCTAAACTTTGAGATTCTAGGCTCAAAATTTATGCAGGCTTGATTTTTTTATCGCTTTCGTCTCGATTTCGATTTTGTGTAACGGTAATTATTTTTTTACAGTGTATCATCGAATTGATTCCTCACGATTCAGTGAAAAACTTGACCTCCCAGTTGCTAGTCCCAAATATCCCAAAAATGGACAGTCTGTTCACGCCAAATCTGAACGAGGAGCCAGAGGACATTCCTCTGAGTCAGGAGCCTGTCTGGATACTCGGCAAGAAATATAACGCCCTCAAAGGTTCGTCGATACGCGACAATTCTCAAATTTCACTGGTTTTGATTTTTTCTTTTGTTGGATCGATCTTTTGGCTTCCAAACAAACTTATTCCAGGGAAAACGGTTGGAGCGATGTTTAGAATAAAAAATTTACAACGGGGCAGAGGCTTTTTTGATCAATGGACAAATTTCAGAATTGGAAACAATCAGAAGGGACATCACTTCAAAATTGTGGTTCACGTACCGCAAGGGATTCGTTCCGATCGGCGGAGGGGGTTCGGCTTTCACCTCGGACAAAGGATGGGGCTGTATGCTCAGGTGCGGGCAAATGGTTCTGGGCCAAGCACTGGTTTTCTTGCATTTAGGTATAATCAGTTTGTTCTCATTGGTAAAAAACTGAATTTCCACCAAAAACTGAATATTTGCTAATACTTTTTAAGAATTTTGAAACCACATGATTTTTTATTTTGTTAATTAGGGAGAGAATGGCAGTGGATACCAGAAACTAAAGACAGCACGTATCTCAAAATTTTGAATCGTTTTGAAGACAAAAGAACCGCGCCATTTTCTATTCACCAAATCGCTCTGATGGGAGCTTCGGACGGCAAAGATGTTGGTCAATGGTTCGGACCAAATACCGTCGCTCAAGTGCTCAAGTGAGTCTCAAAGTTTTTCCCTACGAATGTTCTCTCTCCCACAGCTTTTAAAGCTTCGGCGATAAAAAAATTCGGGCGCGTCGTCAAAATATGAATTTTTCATTTTATTCGAGCCTCCTCGTTCCTAAAATATTTTATTTAGTTTTCGATTCAATTATTTTATTATAATTTTAGGAAACTCGTCGTTTACGATGACTGGAGTTGTATTACGATACACGTCGCTCTCGATAACACGTTAATTGTCAATGACGTTCGTAAGTATAATTTATCGTTGAGAATGGAAAAGTTTAGTGTTCGAAAAGTAATCGTTCTCTGAATTTTCGAAATAATATTTCATCACTTACAACAAATGAAAAAAAAGAAAAACAACAGGAAAGTTGTAGCGAAGTGAGCGATTCGAATTTGGCCACTAAACTTGACAGCATTTTTATAAAACTGTAGATTTTCAATATTTCACACTGATTTTTATTATTTTTATTTTATTTTATTTACAGTGAGACAATGTCGAGTCGAGGGCGGCACATCGGCTGTCGTTGAAGGTGACGAGCCCCTAAAAGCACCGAGTCAATGGAAACCTCTTTTACTGCTCATCCCTCTGCGACTCGGTTTGAGTGATATCAATCCAGTTTACATAAATGGCCTTAAAGTATGGGAAAATATATATTTGTTTTTTATACTCAAAATTCTATAATTTTCGTGAGACCGAAACACATTTTTTTTTTTTTTCAGGCATCTTTCCAAATTCCTCAATCGTTAGGAGTAATCGGGGGTAAACCAAATCTTGCTCTCTACTTTATTGGCTGTGTCGGTACGTTCAATTGAATTTAAAAAAAAAATTGCATCGATTTCCGGAACTTGAAACAACGAGAATAAATTAATTTTGCTGAGAATAAGAAAAAAACAAAATAAAAAACATTCTCGAAATTTTACTGAATTCTGTTTATAATTTTTGGACCGTTTTTTAAACAGGAGACGAAGTCATTTATTTGGATCCTCATACCACACAGAGGGTTGGCTCCGTTGATCAAAAAATGGATGACGAGGACATTGAAATGGACTCGACGTACCATTGCAAAACTGCCAGTCGCATTCCAATCACGGGAATGGATCCATCGGTTGCACTTGTTAGTATTTTTCAACACTTGACATTATTCGTTTCCAGGAGAATTTTATAAAAACGAATTTTCTCTCTCGTTGGTTAAAAATTGAAAAATAATTTATTTTCATCCGCTCGTTAATTTTTGCTAATTTGTCAGAACGTTGTTTTGCCCTTGGGAATACCGATCGAAATGATATTTTCGATATTTTCAGTGTTTCTTCTGCCCGACGGAAAAAGATTTCAAATCTTTATGCAGATCGATGCAGGACGAATTAATATCACCGGAGAAGCAGCCATTGTTTGAAATCTGTACAGAAAGGCCTGCAAATTGGTCGCCCACGGAAGACATTGCAACCGAGGCTTTAGGGAATACATCAGCGAAACGTAAGTTGCTGGCCAGGCGTAGAAAAAACCAATTTTCGTATAGAATTTGTCAATTTTTCAATATTTATTCAAATTCCGTCAAAAAACAAACGCTGATTAATTTTTTTAAACGCTTACGAAAGAGATTAGAATATTTGGATATGCTTTTCCATTTCAGTTTTTGATCTCGATGCTCTCGATCGACAGTACGACACTTCGGACGAGGATTTCGAGTTGCTGGGTTGACGTTAGGCTACGAGAAATATTTTTATTACGTCACTAACGTCTCATTCGCTTGT
Organism: Hyposoter dolosus; assembly: GCA_963921915.1. Classification (NCBI taxonomy): domain Eukaryota; kingdom Metazoa; phylum Arthropoda; class Insecta; order Hymenoptera; family Ichneumonidae; genus Hyposoter; species Hyposoter dolosus. Next base: position 19,697,348 of record OY998131.1, on the reverse strand, counting down.
CCTCCCGAACAGAGCACGCTGCCGTGAATCTCGTGCTTTGGAAACGGACGAACGAGATTGACACAGTATACCATTTTACCATTGTAAATAATGCGTGAGTTTGAACTGTAACGAGGTTCGAAGGAAATCGGCAAACCTTTATACAGTTAACGTGAACCGTTTTTGCACTTTTGAACCTCCACGTTTTTATCCATTATTACGCTATCGTGAAGAAAATTTTGAAAAGTTATATTTATGTATAACAAATTCTTCATTTTGAGCATTCGCGGATCAAACCCCAATAATCGTAATTTTAAAAATAATGAAAATACAACAAAATAAACATACTACTAGTTCCGATAAGATCGACACAAATTTGTAAATACTCTGTACGTAAGCTTATGTTTTTACATAGACTTTGTCGCTTCAATGTGATCGCGCATCGTTATATTTCTTCACCATGAAATATCACGAGTCAACAGAATCGAGACAGTTTTTCGTTCAGGCGAGCGATTTACCCTCAAACAAATATTCCAAAGTTGCTACTGGAAATCGCACATAAATCTGTACTTTTTCGGTTCAAAATTTTTCCTCAAGTTAAAAATTTTTCAAGCCTTGAATATTTACAGAATTTAGACAATATTTTTTCATTTCTTGATCCATTAACAAATATTTTTGTTCAGTTGATGAATTCACACAAAAAAAAATCGCTTTTGCAGTTACTTTTTAGTATTAGAGAAACCATTGGAGTTCGCAGTCAGCATACATTTTCGTGGGAGACATGAAAATTCAAAATTTTCAGAAATAAGATAAATAGTTCGTTAGTTTTCTTTGCGCTTTTGTCGATGAATGTTGAGAAGTTGAACGGTCGTTTGTGCATTCCGTTGTACCTGAAGAGTCGAAAATGCAAAAGTAGAGACTGAGAGGCTCTGCATAAGGCCGAAAAGAAAATATGAGTCGCTCGCCTCGAAGCTGTCAGTGCGAAATGCTTGTTGTATAGGAATTCTTGTGAGAATTTTTACACGGGCTCGAATTAACGTACGTCGAAGCTTCGATTTTTTTACAACGCGTCTTTTATTGTAAAAAATGAAAAGTTGAGGAAAAATGAAAAATTGGCTTTGATTACGCGGTTAATGGGCCCATAATGTTGAATAAATTGCTAAACGTGATTCAAATTACGAGCTCGTATTTTTAATCTTTTTCAAAACTTTTTATTTCAGAGCAAAAAACTTTTCTGCAGGCGAATTCGTCATTCCTTACGGAATCGTGCAACTGTATGTTTTGCGGAATAAAATTCATTCAATTCACGCAAGCCGTTATCGTGCGCCAATTTTTTCAACTCTTCGGTAAATTTCTTTTGCTCGTCCTGCCGCAAATCCACCAAAAATTTACGTGATTCCATTATCACATTCCCACCTTTTCTTGACAACTTTACCACGTTTTCCAGCTGCTTCGTCACGTTGTGCCCGATCCAAATAACATCAAACTTCGCTATGTAGTCGCTCTTGTTTTTGTAAGTATTCAAGCTTGACACCGGATGAAAAATTACCTGAAAAATATTCAATTTTTTAAAGAAAACCTTTTTTCAGAGAAATTCGCTGATAAATCGAAAAACCGAGAGAAGAAAAATGTAAATTTGACAAAATTTTGAATCGTCGGTTCAATTTTTGTTCGACGTTTTCGGATTAGAACGTTTTTTTTTTCAATATTCCTTCAAGAAGTAAATTTTGATTTAGCAGAAAATATTTTTTCCCCTCTTTTTTGTAATTTGCAAAAGAATTCGAAAACCTTCGAATCCGGTATTTCCGCCCAATTAATATTTTCCTTATCGAATCTTATGTTGTTTCCCAAAGTCCAAGATTCGTGTTCAATTTCTATGTCCGGCATTTCCGTCACTAGAGTCCCGTTCAAAATCGACGAATCCCGATGGGCAGCTATTGCATCGTCGCAGAGTGGTTCGTTGGTTCTGATCTCGTGGATCGTTCGCATTACTTCGCGCTCCGCAACGTCCGTTGCACGAAATTTTCTGCTCAAAAAATGTATAAATTTGTAATCAACAATTGGGTTTTTAGTTTTTCAAATAATGGAGTTTTTCCGAAGATATTCCGGGATATTGATCCATCAAACAAATCAGGGAAAAGGTGATCGCGCTGTATTCTATTTTCGCGTCTAGTACAATTTAAGAAAAAAAGCAATTTCCGGATTTTGGAGTAAATTGAAAAAAAAAGCTCGTTGCTCACTTATTTTTGTTTTCTTCGTCGAGTGCCCAAGTGAAAAAAGGTCCATTCGTAATGTCTTCGGTATATGCATAGTGCAAAAATCCAGCCCCATGGGGTGTCACGTTGCTCAATAGCGTTGGGTTGCTTCGTGCTGGTTCACCTTCCAACCACGTGAAAGCAATACCATTGTTACGCCAGAATTTGTACTCTTGAAGCTTCAGATTCGGGACATTACGATCTTTCAGAACCATACTAAAGTCCCAATCGAAAACTCCGTCTTTATAATCGTAACGAGTACCAAGATTTTTCCTGATTCGACGATCCCAATACTCGATTATCGGTACGCCGTCGCAGAGCGCTCGACTCCAAAATCTAACAATCACCATTCGACTTTGGTCACGCATAATTCCAACGAAAAAAAAATTCTTATTCAATTTTTAGTTGATGTGGAATTTTCAAACATTGAGAAAACAAAAAAATGCAATTTCGAATTATTTCCACTGCACGTAATATGGACAAATTTTTATTTTCAATACGAACTTAAAAATTCCTTCCACAATATCTCGATCCCTGTGCCTGAGTTTGTCCAGTTCGAGCCACGGACATTCTATAGTCTGAGTCGGAATGTCAGCCAGTCTGTAAATTCTCTTCGCAAGGTATTTTGCAGTCGCAGGTCTCAGAAGCGTATTTCCATAAACTTCTAAATAATATCTCGTCGATTCCTGCAATCCTTGAATGCGTAAAAAAAAAATCATTCAAATGTTTGACTATCAACAAAACTCTGTGCGACCAAAATGAAGGCAGCGAGCGATTTTTTGAGACTCATAAAAAAAAAAACGATTTGACTCGTCGTCGAGAACATTGGCTCATTTTTTAAATTATTGCCAACGAGAAAGAACATAAAAAAAAAGGAAACAAATACGTACCCAACGATTACATACCCAAATTTTTCTCCAGGCAAATGTTGAGCAGCAGGATTGAGCGGGCAACTTGTTCGAGAGTCGGTTCGATAACGTGAAAGTTGAGTCTACGTTTTTCATGATTGTAGGCCGAAGCAAGAGTCTTGGCTATGTGTCTTGCGTCGCCGGAACCAACGATCAGAAACTCCAGAGGCGCTTCGCAGTTTCCACTCACATTTTCGTTTATTTCGCATCGCAAATCGAGCGGAGGACTGTAACCCCACCACATTATAGTTTTGCAAATAATCCGACGAAATTTCCACGAATCTAACGAAAAAAACGAGGCAAGCGAGAATTGTTTCAGATGAAAAGTTTCTGTTGATACAGTCGCCATAGAAACGAGAGGGTGGGCACGAGACAAACGCCAGGAAAAAGATTGCAGGATTCTTCGCTCTCGTGAATGTGATTTTCTCTTCAAAATTACGAAAATTCTATTTGTGACTTTTTTTTCGAAAAATTTGACCAAATTCACGATTTCGGCTGATCGGAGCTGCGAGAATTCAAACTAAACGTAATTTTTTCGTGAACGAAATAAAGACGAGAACGGTGATTCGGTTCGTTGGTCAATCGAGAAAAAAAAAGTACGCAGTGGCTAGTCGTCCGAATAGTCGGATGAATAATATTCGTCCGGACACGCTTTATCCAATGATATTCGCTTTAGCCGGACGAGCAAGGGTTGCTTATTCGTCCGAACGTACTTTTAGTGTACGAAATATCCGGACGAGTAGCCACAGCCAGAAAAAGTAAAACGGCGTGAAAAATTGACACACACGTATCGGCCCACGAGGATCCGAAAAAGGCCATCGAAAAATTGTAGAAATCCACTGAGAGTTACGACAATCTTGTATATTAAAATAAAAACATCTTGGAGTCTCGTATAACAAAGCTATGTCGACGTGTTTAGCGACGTCACGTCGGTATTTTTCGTATTTTATCTTATTTCTTTAAGACTTATAAAACCATTGATTTATTTATGATAATATAGATTCTGTGACACAGATAAAAAATAACTCGCCCTTTCCTTCGTCCGTTACGGACTCGAGTCTTGTGAGCGCGGACGCTGCAACAACGATTGTTTTTCATTTACGATATTCACAAGTGCCAATCGCCGTGAAGACGATTTTCTTTCTACAACGAGATCCTTTTATTTGTCTCGCTTCTTTTGGGCTCGTTTATTGCCACAACGTTGCAAAATGTCCGTCACGTGGCCCTTGTGCTGGAATATTGTCACGAGCTGACTCCTCGCCTCGTTCATTCCTTCGCTTATCAAACTGCTACGTTGCATATTTCCTTTGATCAATTCGTTCGCTCGCTCCAGACCGTCGTCCTGTCGGCTCTTCCCATTTTGCTGCGATTCCAACATCATCAGAGTCGTTTTCAATTTCTCGTGCACCTGCAAGTTGCCGGAATCGTGAGAATTCGTAAAAATCATTTAAACATCAAATCACTGCAGTTTTCCGACTTTTTAAGGTTTCGAAAAATTTATCGATTTTATGTCGCTGTGTCTCTGAAACTAAGTGGTAAAAATTCTCAATTTTTTTCAAAAAAACTGCGTTACAGGGTTTTTTTTCGTAATTGAGAGAAAAATCTGTTGAAAAACACAAAAAAAACGCGTAACCGTGCAGCCCTCCGAAGTGCATATTGGGTCAATCTGACCCAAGGCGTTTTTTTTTGTCGAGACATTTTTTGTAGTAAATTATTCATATTTTATGGCCGAAATTTATTTTTTGACGAAAATGAAAATTAATTGGCAAACAATCGGTAATAGAAAATTTTTGGGGTCAAAAAGACTCGGTATGCACTCGATGGGTTAAAATGTGTAATCTCTGTTTTTTAATATCTCCAATACGAGGAGGAATCTGCACCCAAATTTGACAATGTGTCAGTGATCTCAAGTCCAGATATTCAAAGAATTTTTCGTAAATACCTGCTTCTCCAATTCTGCTAAGTCTTCCATTTGTGCTGTAAGATGATAAACTTTCCAGCCGTTTATTTTTTGTAAAACGTGTTTTTGCTGGGCAAGTTCTGCGACTGTTGGCCTTCTCTCTTCCCGGGGTCGCACGTCACCGGGTCGTCTGTAATGATGAAGTCTGCTACCACCCCAGCGATTTTTCCACGAAGATCCTGCAGAGACGATAAAATGAAATAAATGGAAAAAATCGTTGAGTCAATGAAATTGAGAAAAATTAGAATTTTCACGGAAATGCCGCAAAATTTGTGTGTTTTGTGGAAATTTTCGAAATTGGAACGTACCTAATAAACTGGGGGTGGGTCTCGCGCGCATTACGACGGGAGTTGTATGGGAAACGATTCTGCCATCGTGTTGTTGCAAATTCGATAATTGTTTTCTCTCCGCACCAAATTTCTCTCGCGTTTCTTCTTTGATTTTCATTTTTTCTTCCGTTATAAATTGCATCTCTTCGTCGTGGCATCGGGATTCGGTGAGTTCGACGCCCGTGAGCTGTTGTTTTCGAGGCTTTTTTCTCGGAGACATTTCGACGGTTTGATTGATCGGTATTCTCGATTGTTCAGGCTCTTCGTCGAGCCCCGGCGAAGACGTCGCCGAAACTGTGGTCGAGCCTGAACTTTGACATCCACCGTCACGATCCCTCGTTGGTGAACCGGGTGGACTAGACGTCGAAGCCACCGATGGAAGAGCCGCGAGTACAGGTACCAAATTTTTTGCCACTCCTGAAAAATTATCGCCTTTTAAAAAATTGTTATTTTAAAAATTCATTGTTAAAAAAGAAGTTGCTGTTTTCGTTTCGTCTCGAAGGCCCAGGAATCGTACCTTTCGCAGGTGAACTGTCATGATCTCTTTTCCTGAGTATACTCGGTCGTGGCGAGGCGTTTGGTTTTGCGTGAGTTTCCTCATAGTTCGTGGGTTCAACCAACAATCGCACCGGCTGCACGGTGGTCGGGCGATATTGCGAATAAGCCCCTGTGAATGACGAAAGAGTCAATGAAACTTTGAGTTACTCAAACGCTCGAAAACAAAAAAGAAAATCTATACATTTTGCACGAATAAAACAGAGTCTTGATTTTAAAAAGTGCTAATTAATTATTCCTGCAAATATATGGGCAGGGCGTCATTTCCAAAAGTTGAGAATGAACTGGACGATTTAAAAAGATGACGTTGAAGCTGACAACGAAATTCTTTTATTTCTTTGGCAATGCTCATCGTTAAACGATCGGTTTTTGCGACGCGAAAAGTATGTCAGCTCGAAAAATTTGGATGATTATGAAAATGAAACAAATCATCAATAAAATATTCTTCGTTGCATTCCAACGTTGCGAACTTCAGCGCCATTCAAAAAGTTGTAATTTTTTGCTAACGATCCAAAAATTTGAGTTTGTGGAATCAAAATCTCGATTCTACGATAAAATAAAAAATCGTAAGCTCGCAAACATAATTAGCTGCTCGAATTTTGGCAAAATTCCGAAAATTTGAAAAAAAAAAACATAGTGAAAAAGTGTTTTACGTCAGACGACTCACCGGATGGTTCGACGGAGTAATAGGTAGTTGTTTGAGGTGAGTTCAAGTATAAGCCTTGCACCGGTTGTGGAGTTGCAGCGTTTAAATTGTTGTTGTTGCTGTTATTCGTTGGAGTTACGTTATTATTACTATTGATGGTGTTGCCACTAGAAGGATTGGAATTCCCGGTTGTGATTCGAATGCTTTGGGGTTGTTGTTGCTGCTGGACGGGTTGTTGTTGCTGTTGCTGTTGTTGTTGTTGTTTGGCGAGTTGAACGGCTTGAGCGATGCTCTGAGCTGATATCGTTTTAACCGGCGTCGGGGCTGTTCGAGTTGGCGGCAGAGGCAGCGAATGCAACGCCATGCCGGTTATCCTCGCTACAGAAGTCGGAGCGGCCGGTGTCACGCGCGTCACTTGTGCAGCGGCGCTTGAGGTCGTCGCGATTACTCGCGAAACTGTGCCAATGTTTGCGAGTGACGTCACCGTTTGCACCACGCGCGGTCCACCTTGAGGCTGCAATTGTTGTTGGACTTGTATCGGCGACTGCGATTAGCAAACGATGAAAAACGCGTTGATTAACATTTCGCGCTGTGCTTTTGTTCTTTGAAACAACACGGTGGGTCAAAGAGTTGAGAAACCGAAACGATCGGTTACATTGGCCTGTTGAATTTTTATTCTACGATTCGACTCGAAATTTTAATGTTTTCGTCATTTCCGAAAATCAATGGGAAGGAAAATGATCGTTTGTTTGTATTTCAGGATTTACAGAAAAAAATTAGTAACGAATACGCACCTGCTGCGGAATGACTATGCGACTGACAGTCGCGGTGGGAGCTCCTGTCGTGGGATTGATCGTCAATTGCCTTCCGACTGTTGGCTGCACGGTCACGGACGTTGCGTTTGTTATTCGATTCATCGGGCCCATTACCGGCGCGGACACCGCAATGCGATTGACGGTTCCTGCTGCGGTCAAAGGTCTCGAGATTTGATTAGCCTGAAAAAACGTATTCAGGAATCTCAATTAATTATTATTCGTGAAAAAATGAAAATAAAAAAGAGATTCTACATGAGTGGCTAAATTTGGAATCGAAAACCAAAGCAGATGGAACATTTCAAACGATATTTCTTTTTCTTTCGGTTTTCATTCGTCAAGAGAAAGAAATTCAGTCAATTTTGATTTTTTTTACGTTTTTCCTTCAATCGGAGGAGCTTCAGAAAGTTTATTTACCTGCAAAGGTTGAGCGAGCGGTCTGCCTGGCTGGATCGTTGCAGTAATGTTGGAAACTTGAGGTGTAGGAGGCCGAGCAGCGACAGGTATTCGAGCAATATTATTGTTGGTTTGAAGCACGGGCGCTATGAGCCTCGAAGGCTGTCCTTGAACACCAGTGACCATTGTGGCTTGCACGGGCCTCCCTTGAACCGGGGTCACTAACCGTGGCTGCGATTGGCCACTGTACACCGCAGTTGGCGGCCTCGTCGTTATACGACTTACCGGTGGCACCGAATGTCTCTGCGGTTGTGCATAAACCACCGACGTCGTTTTCGAAGGCCATTGAGGATTCGCCGAACTCGTGTTCAAGCTGATAATCAAATTTGAGCTTAATTAGCAAATAAGAATTTTTCGTAATCCTACATTTTTCGGAAATTGACATTTTAATCGCATTTCATTGCAAATTTATTACTCAAGAAACTGGAATACGATCACGATTTTTCGGGTTTCAGGATTTTCGTTTTTGTACGTAAAAAATTGCAAAAATTTTTATTTCCAGTTTTTTTTTTCTCATTTTTTAATTTCCTACCAACAAACTGTATGAACCAAACAAGAAATAATTTTGCATTTTCCGAAAATTTTTGTTGATTCATCGTGATTTTTTGTCCATTAATTTAAAGTCATCATTCATACCCTGGTCGCGATATCGGCACTGCTTGTCCTGTGCAAGCTCGAACGATCGGCGTAGCGACTGTCGATCTCGGTGCCGAGATATTGGCCACTGCGGCTGGTCCTCGTGGCACGTGATACGTCGCCGGTATGCTCGTTACTATTTGTTGAGTTTGCTGCGTCTGTTGTACCTGTGGCTGCGTTTGACGATCCACCGTGGTCAACATTCCTGGCGGTATAATTCTCACCGTAGAGCCCACAGAACACAACTGCACGGAACAAAATTAACGACAAGTTATTAATAATTTTGCCTCGAATCCAATTTTTTTTTCCTTTTTTTTTTATAAAGGAAATTTTGAATTTCGTGGATTTTTCTTAACGAGAATCTGGCTTTACCGTCGTCGTTATTTTATTCGTTTCCGCAGACGTTATGCCGGATTGGACGACGGGTTTCATGAGCGACAGCTTTGGATTGAGATCCAGCGACACGGACTTGCCCACCAAGGTGTTGGTCGTCGAGACGGAGCCGATGACGCTCTGGGCCGGCTGAATAGTTTGGATGTTGCTCTGCACAATGTTTTGAACATTTTGCACAGTCTGCAGGTTTTGTATAGTCGCCAAACTGTGGGCGGGCATGGAAATACTCGTTTCTGGCAAACGCTTCTCTCCGTCGCCGTCCATTGGATTCACGTTGGTGTTCATGTTTCTTCAGCGCTGTAAGCCAAACGATTTTTTTCTGAATTAACAAATTTGTTTTGACAGACTGTCACAACAACGCGGTCACAAAAGCATTGGAAAAAATAAGCCGTCAAAAAAGTCGAGCGCGACTTCCTTTGAAAAAAACAAAAACACTTTGTTAAATTATTGTACATTCAGTGGAAAAAAAAATTGGTAAGGAAAAATTTCGGCTGCGAAATTCTGAAGAAAATGAATTTTTCGAGCGGAAAAACATTGGGTTCCTCAATTTCGACTCAATGTACTCGGGAAAGGTTAAGGAATTCGGGAAAAGTGTGATGATTTTGAAAATGATGAATTTACGCAAGAGTTTATAATTTTTTGATCTGAAAAGTTGTTATGAACGCAAAAAACCGGTTGTAAATTTGACCGCACGACTATTCCGGGAGCGATGTTTATTGGACGAATCAATCAATCAGTGAGCGACAAATATCACGATAAGTATTTCCTCTTTTTCGAACGAAATTAATGCATGTGTTATATTTATAGATCTGTATGTGTGTATATATTAATATGCGTACGTATCCGTATGAAAATTGAAATTTATTTATTTGTTTACATGGCAGGTCATGTGTGGAGGCATATCGAGTTTCTATCAGGTTGGAATTGTTTCCGTATTGTCGCGCATTGCGTATTAATTTTTGTTCTCAAAGAAAAAAAAAGCATCGAGTTTCAAAACGTCGCGTTGAGGTTACTGAAAAGGAGCGAAAATCTCGAGACTTTATGCTGGCCCGCGTTAACACGATTTTATCACGAAGAGCGCAAATTCGACCAATTTACTTCTCCGAATTTTGATTAACTCGATTTTTTCGCAACAAGTATGGGAACACAACTGAGAGCATTATTTTTTTGCACTTTTTGCTTCTGACAGCGACACGATTCGAAAACGATTAAATTTCGTTAGTTATCGAGCTCCAAAACGAACCTTTCGTCAATTAAATCACCGTTAATCGCACTTCGCTGTGTGTATTATTTTCTCTCAATTCACTGAATTCTCGTTGAACTATGATTTTTCATTGAACGTACGGGGAAAAACATCTTTCCGAAATATACAACAAATGGTACATCGTCACAGAAGCCTGCAACTCCTCATACTGGCATAATGCAAACAGTGCATTGCGAGGGCTACCTTCGTTGCCACTGCGCAACCAACCACGCGCAGTACAACTATCATCTGCTTTGGATGTGTTGAATTTTTTTTCTTTGTACTGTTACCAAAAGCCCATTGGTCTTTTCACAATAAATTATACATCGCATGGCATAAGCGTTAGTAAGATAATTTCGTCTGAGTTAAAAATCAAAAGTGGTTCGTAAGGAATTGCTGTTAAATATTTCACGATGGTTGTCATAATAATAAAGTTCACGTAGCCGACGCGCCATTTGAAACGCCAATGACGTCACTGCTTCGTGCAATCAGTGCCATCCAGTGCAGAAAGTCGGAAAGATAATTGAAAGTTCTACGTTCGATTACATTCACGAATAACGTATCAACGTATCCAAATCCTTTCCATCCACAATATATCCTTCTCTCAAAAATTGTGATTTCCGGCTGAACGTTTGATAAAAATTTTGGTCAAAAATCGTGATGGCAATAACAAAACATCACAACCAATGAAAGAATTTCTCATGGATTTTCTTCCCTAGGTTATAATCTTCCAATCTATGATTATTGAATCACAATTTTTATGGACGTTTTAAAATGGTTATTCAACTTTAATTAATAAAATGATTGATTGTGAAAAATTGACAAATATTTATTCCAACTAATCGTACAGAACTTGGTTGTATTATGACGAAAGCTAAAGTAAAAAAAATCGTAAGATCCATCATCAGCTGAGAGCTTTTCTTTCAGCGTTTTGCCGCTATCGTTCACGCATGCGCCATAAACCGGAAATGCTCGCGAGCGACATCCGCAAACGGTGGCGTCCGTTTTGTTTTTGCTCTCAGCAGATGGCGCTCTGACCCTGTCCAGATGATCTTCACGCCGGAAGCCCGGACCCGATCTTTTTGACTGCCTAGTTTGTGGTTCTTTTAGACCTGTGACACGATGGGTGAGTGTGACGAAAATTTCGACGTTTATTCTTATCGTATTTCATCCAAATAATTGGCCGATAAATCGATCAAACAAAAAAGGAAAATCGTAAAGAAAATACCGGGCTTTTGGACGATACCAATATTTTCGATTACTTTTAATCCGGAAATCGCGAAAATATTCATGATTGTTGACGTTGTGAGATTGTTAGTGTTCAGCATTTCCCGACCGCGTATAACCCTCTTTCGGTGTCTGACTCGTCCGGCTTCAAACACACACGTTTTTCTCCATTTCAACCGCAAATTCGTCTTTAAACGTGTTTCGTTACTTTTCGTGACTCGAATCTTCAAAAAATCTGAAAACCGCGTCTAACCTGCAATTCCGAACTCGCCAATTCCATCGGCATCATTGTGAGTTTTCGAACTTTTATTTTTCAGGTATCTCACGCGACCACTGGCATAAAAGACGTGCCACCGGAGGCAAAAGGAAGCCTCTTCGTAAGAAGAGGAAGTTCGAGTTAGGACGTCCCGCTGCCAACACCAAACTCGGACCCCAACGTATCCACACCGTAAGTTTTATCTCTCTCACTTTCGCATTCGATCAATTAAAACTCCAGCGACTCGAAAAACTTTTCTCATTCGAAAAAACTCTTCGATTCTTCATTCCATTTCAATCCATAAATTTTTTACAATCTCGTCAATTCCTTCTGCCTTTTCTGAAGACAAAACTATAGCAACAATTGTCCCGTGGAATTTTCGAGTAAGATACACTTTTGGGAATACGTCGACTCTGCTTTTAAATTGTAAACTTTCATACTTCTGTGTCACGTGTTTTTCCAAATGTCAGACTGATCGTTCAAGAGCAAAGCCATCGTAAATATAATCCTTCAAGCTATACCCCGACGGATATTTCTCCATCGGCTTTCTACCTTCTTGTGGCGCCACAGTCAGATTTTTTTTCGTTAATCGCCTGAAGAATGTTTTTGAGCATACAAAAATTATGCATGAATTTAATGTAGAAAGAAAATAGTTAAAACTTGCACTTTCTCAATAAAAAAAAGCATTTTCTGTTTCTACACCATAAAAAGTACGATTGTGGGTTTTGTTCTAAAAAATAAAACTCCAGTCGATTTGCATCAGAAAACTTGAGGAAATAATGTATTTTTTGTTGGAAAATTGGAGTTGGAAAGTTAATTCTGCTGATGCTCATTTTCATGACTGAAAATTTCAAAAATCAATCATTTCTGGGCTGAAAACGAATTTTTCAAAAAGTTGCCATGACAAAAGAGATTTTGGAGAAGTTTTTCGATTTTTATGTTTCGCAAGATCAAAAAGACTTGGGAAATTATTTCACCAAATGATGATCACCCTTACCTACTCTGAGTGCCATGCTGACACATTCCCACAGCGTTCTGAAGCAAAAAATAATAATCGTACGTTGATCTCTTATTCGCCCGACAATTCTGACCATTTTTTTTTTTTTTCGTTTTGTATAACGAAATAAAGGTTCGTACACGCGGAGGAAACAAGAAGTACAGAGCTCTGCGTCTCGACACCGGCAACTTTTCGTGGGGTTCGGAATGCTCGACCCGCAAAACTCGTATAATCGACGTCGTTTACAACGCGTCGAACAACGAGTTGGTCAGAACCAAGACTCTCGTCAAAAACGCCATAGTGACGATCGATGCTACGCCATTCAGACAATGGTACGAGAGTCACTACATTCTTCCTTTGGGCCGCAAACGTGGAGCGAAATTGGTAAATATTAAGTTCCATTCAGTCAAAAAGAAAAAATAATAATTCTCCCATTATTCGCCTCCGATCTTCGATGGTATTCATTTATTTATCGTTCTCCACACAGTCGGAGGCTGAAGAAGAAATCCTGAACAAGAAAAGGTCCAAGAAAACCGAAGCCAAGTACAAGGCCAGACAACGATTTGCCAAAGTTGAACAAGCTCTGGAAGAACAATTCGCGACCGGTCGCGTTTTAGGTAAGAAAAAATAAAACAAACAGTTTTTCAAAACCAATAACTAAAAATATTATTTCGGAATTTTTTTTTTTTTTTCATACAACATAGAAAAAATCGAAAATTCTTTTCGGGCCTTGGTATAAAAATTACAAATTGAATAGTCGGTTGAAAATTCCACCAAATTTCGACAATGCCTCAAAAATGAGGTTTTTTGAAAAAAAAAACGATAGATGATGAGTTACTTGTTGTTCATCCTGAGTGCTTTGATGACAATATTCCCACAGCGTACTGAAAATCGTTTCGACCACTAACACGCGTTTCTTTTCAAAAAATCGAAAAAATTCTAAAAACCATTTTTCCTTTAAATTTCCAGCCTGCGTCGCCAGTCGTCCCGGACAATGCGGCAGAGCTGACGGATACATTCTTGAGGGCAAAGAACTCGAGTTCTACATGAGGAAGATTAAGAGCAAAAAGGCGAAGTAAAAAACTTGTAATCGTACGAGTGGATAAAATAAAAAAATAAAAAACAGTATTCGACAAGTCTTTCGTTTTATTTCCGTTCCCTCACGTTTAACCCATTTATCAAAAATCCAGGATTTTGTACTAGAATCAAAAATAAATTTCAGAGCAAAAAGGCCAAAACTTATAATCGAACGAGTAGATTTGAAAAAAAAAAGTATTCGACAAGTTTTAAGAATTTTATGAGCAAAAAGGCCAAGTAAATCTTGTAATCGTCAAGTGGATAAAAAAAATAAAAAATAATATTCGACAAGTCTTTTAATTTATTTCGATTGCCTCACGTTTGACCGAATAACCAAAAATCCGGATTTTTGTACGTGAATAAAAAAAAAATTTAGAAGGATTTTTGGAAAATGGTTCAAATTTTAAAATACAGCAATAAAAAAAAAAAAGTTTTCTTAAGGAAAGGGAGCACAGATTTGGGAAATAAAAACAACGTGGGTTCTAAGAAATCATTTGTATTGTTGCAATACATAAAATTATTTCAGCACCGCTATAGAATAATTTGACGTACGATGAACCCGGATGAAAGCCCGAAATCCCGATGAATGAAATGAAGCTGGATTCCTATGTTATTTATATTTAAATATTTATAATGTGTGTATAAGATAAAAAAGTAACTGTACAGCGATTTTTTACATTTATTTACACGCGGTTGGAAGAATTGTCAAGATTTTTGTTTGTTGTTATTGTTATTTCTCGAGACTTTGAACTTGTCAGGTGGATGGTTGTGTATCAGTTTTGTTTTGAATATGTGTGATCCTCAGTCCTAATTGTCACAGGTGCATCGATTAGTGAGGTCGAGCGTTACGGGATCTTGAGATTTTTCGTGATAACGTTCGACGACAGGAACGTTCTCGATACTTCTATCGCCCCGACTCCGGAATTACTCTTCCCGCTTACTTTCTGCAAAAATGATTCATGTCAATGAAATTTAGAAAAACGAATTTCGCGATTAGCAGCGTAAAGATTTTTGTTTGTTTGTTCCCAAAGGATCCAGAGTTTGGCAGTGTAAGAAAAATGTGAATGAAGCTTCGTACGAGTCTGAGATTATTCGTCCAGTCCCTGTGAAAACCGACGGGTCGGGCTCAACAAATTGTCTACGCATTTTGCAAAAAACTGTGTAAGCTTTATTGATTCTTTTATGACAAAAAAATCCCACACTGGAGCGTAACAAGTTTTTCTCGCGTACAAATCCTTACAGAGTTGAAAATAGCGAATGTAATAAATATATTTATTCGTGAGTGTATTTGTTGTTATATTTTAAATAAAATATTGATGAAACGAGCCAATCAGAAAGATTGAAAAAACAATTTTATTCGCTGTTTTCTTGCAACGCATTATTTTAAAAATAAATACTTTATTGCACAGCAATGAAATGCTTGAATGAAATTCAGACTTTAGCCCTGGAGTACCACGGATAACTTATCAATTATTTTTGAGCTTTCCTCAAGCACGAGGTACACATGTAATTTGTGGAATTTTATTCCATACAAATTTCGGTGCTTCGAACTTTGCAGTGAGTGAGAAAAAATGGACTCATCTCCAAAACGTTATGAATATTGAGCAGCGATAATTATCGACAAAGTGTTTAAAAAATGGGAAACGAATCTCACGATATTTGTCTGCTGTGTCAATTGAATTTGTTGAGCTGGTATTTTCGTAATATTCGTTGTTTCGCACGGTTGATGCAAAAAGGAAAGAGTGGATCGTACGAATGATAATTCAAGGCTTTGCTTCATGGCCGGGCTGTACATAACGGGTATTTGGGTCCAGGGACTTACACCAATTGACTCTAGGCTCCACTACGAGCTTGGGCATCACCTGCTGCTGTTGCTGGTGCTGTTGTTTGTTGCTCGAGTCCCCGGGAGAGTTGGTAGGTTTTTGAGCACATTTTCGTTGATGCGTATGCCAGTGAGCCTGCTGACAAAGGTGATCGCAATAGGCCGTGTTCCAGCAACAATAAAAAAGTGCTTTTCGACCACACTGCGCGCACCACTGCTTGGACTTTGTTTCTTCGATGCAACGAGCCTTGTCCTCCTCAGCTTCTTTGCGAGCCTCCTCGACCGCTCGCAATCTTTCTGCTTCTAGACTCGCCCGCATTTCTCGCAACGTTCGATCTGAAAATTTGGATATTTCATTAACTCGTGATTTCGAAAAGTTACGCAGGATTTTATGGACAAAAGGAAAAAAAAACACCCACCGGTGTTGTGTTTCAGTTCAGCGAGTTGCTGTTGATGTTGCCACCGCATACGTTCGATCTGCAATCTCAAGGAATGTATCGTAGCCTGATGGCTGTCGACATTGTTGCCAGTCTCGTTGGAGTTGGAATCAGCGGCTTCCTTTATGGCTTCTTCCATTAATTGCGCCATTCGTTTGGCTAATTCATTGGCACCGCGATGGAGCTGCGAGCTTAAGGGTCCAGCCTCGGGCGGTGGAAGTTGATAGTCCATTCCGTTTTCGTTGTGTTCCGCAGGAATGTAGACCATAGTGTCGAGCGAATTAGCCGATGGTTTGGGCATTTTGGGCAACAGTTGCGGCAAACGTGGAGCTTTGTTGGGAAACGTTTTTTTGGCTCTGCTCTGTTTTTTCTGTGATGCGGGGGTGGATGTTTGAGGAGAAACTTGAAGTTCGGATTTAATGCGAATGGCAGATTCGACGCTTCTCGGACTCGTTTCCTCCGCCGGTGAGGACGTTTGTTTAGGCTCCAAAGTTCCGTTCTTCAGTATTAAAAGTCGAGATATTTTTTTCGCTGAAGTTTTTAACAGCGAATTTGTGATAATTATGTTGTTGTCGCGTTTGTTGTGTAACAACGAAATACTGCCGCTGGTTGTTCCAGGTTCGGAATTAGCGGACGTGGGAGTCGTCGCGATTGACACGGGGGATAAAATTCCATTTATTATTTTAGAGTCGCTCGACTTGGGGGAATCGAGCTCTTTCGATTTTTCGGGCTCTTTATCGCTGGACGATTTCAACGCTTTCTCTGCGTTTACTTTGTCGACCATGCGAGCTTTAGGCTTGTAGACTTTGATCGTGCACACTTTGGCGTCAATCTTGGAGCTGTTTGGCGTGCCGGTGGTCGATTTTGCGATGGAAGTTCGGGCGTTTGACAGACGCCCTTTAGGATTAACGGTTCTCAGTAAAGCGGCCAATGATTTTTCCAATGGCACGCCAGTCTTTTCGCTCTTCGGTTTGCTCTGATTCGGTGTTTTCAACGAATTGCTCGAAGTTTCGAGGGAACCGTTGCTCATCGGTTGGACTTTGATCGCAATGTCGTCGACGGTCGATGTTGAGCTGGTTTCGATAACTTGGATCGGCGAACTTGGCTCTTTGTCCTGGTTCGTCATTTTCGTTTCGTTGGTCATCGATTTCTTCATCCGTTTTTTCGGTCTCGGCGTTTCACTCACGGGGATTTCGAGGATCGGGGAATCCTTAGGTTTTTCGAGCTCAATCGGAGACTCGGTCTTCGGCGAGGTCGACGGTTCCTTCGTCGATGACTCCACCGTCGATTCACCGAGCGTCGAAGCTTCGCTGTCAATTTTACGTTTGAGCAACGTACTGCGTTTTCGTAACGGGGATTTCCGGCGCGCTGGTCCTCCTACGGATGAATTTAAATCAGTCGGTCGCGATGGATCGTACTGCGGCAACATTATCTTTATTTGCATCGGATCGCTCGGATCGTAAGGAGTTTTTGCAGGCGCGAACTGAAACGGACCGAACGACATTTCGAGCTTGCGACAGTGTCGCGTGATTTCTTTTATGCATTCGGCCATCTCGAGCTTCCTTTTGCGCGGCATCGGCGCCGGTGGATCTCGCGAATACAAATACACGTCTTTCGGCGCCACCCACGCACGATCGTGCTGCCCGAAAAATCGCACATCCACGTGTCCTTGAGCGTTCACTCGTGGCATCGCTTTTGCCGGCCAAAATGGAAATCCCTTCAGTTTTGCCCATATCAACGGATGTGGACGGCGACACGCTTCGATGAACCACATGTGATGCGGACGTGGCAAATTTCTACCTCGCGCGTAACAATCCGGACAAGCCTCGATTTCCGCCACTTCCTGCTTCGCTGTTTTTATTATTTGCTTCGCTGCGTTCGTCAACTTTGACGTATCAGCGTACACGCCACCACCTAATGAGAATACTTCAAATCAGCATTAATTATATTTAACACTCACATTTCCATTTTCCTCAATAATAACCAAATTTATAAAATTTTCATCACTTATTCAACAAATTCGGCCATTTCTTGATCCGGTCAATTTCAAAGGGACAAAATGCGAGAATTATAAGAATTTTTACACACGTACGGGATGTTTAAAGTAAATTTCTGCCGACGAAACGGCGATAAACTACGCTTCGGGTCAGAAAGACCCACTTTTTCAAGGCGGTGCCAAGCTTCGAGAGTCTCAACACGAAGGGTACCAAAGAAATCTAACGATTGACGAAAGTTCCATGAAACCAATGGAACACATACTTTGTGCTTCGTGAACGGGAACACCATGGAAAATATTTTGATGTAATTGTGTTGAAAAAATACTTACACGTATTGAAAACGATGCAGTTGTGCTGTATCCATTTAGCATCTGCCATGAAAGCGTCGGTGCTGCCGTAAAGTTTGGAACGAACGTTCGATTCCAAAAGATTCAAATCCATCGGCCTTACGACGTAATCCATGTAATTTGGAACTTCGGTAAGGTCGACGGCTTTCCAGAATGGTTCCGACTACAGAGAATAATGAAAAATTTCGTCGTTGTAGGAAAAGTTAATTTAGTTGTTTTTTTTTTTTTAATAGATTTTTTTTTTCATTTTTAGAGCGAAGAAAAAAATGACAAACCCCTGGGCAATTCCGCATGCGCTCGACGATGTATTTGAGGAGCATGCAGAGGTGATCGAGCGACATGTGAGCCACAACTTCGGAGCGGGTTTCAGCGTTTTCAGCCCTTAATATCGTCGCGCATTCGCCGCAGATCCAAGTTTCGTTTATCGACGTAGGTGGTTGACCGCCCATGCATTTCCGATGCCAGGAACGTGGACAAGCGCTGCATCGAGCGTCCACCGAGTCCTTGTGACAACGCCAACAATAATTGTCGTTTGTATTTTTCACTTTTACTCGCTTGGGCCGGGTCTCTGTTTCATCGATCGACGGCTCGTCTTGCTGATCACTGCACGGTGTAAAAAAAGTCATTTTCTTTAAATTCCATTCGATGGCCGTTTTGAAGGAAAAAACAAAAACGATAAAATCTTTTTTACAAATTTGTTACTCGTGATAATAAAACGTCAGACTTCTGCTGAATTTTTATCAGCGACAGATAAAAGCCGAGTGCGTAATTCGTAAGTAAAACGTCCGAATAGCGTTTTTCCCTCATTTTTTTCCTTCCCGACAAAGTCGAGGTGCCAGAAACCGCGATTTCGTACCAAATTTCGGGGACAATGAGATTTCTCTACGACTGATTGAGTTTGCTGCAAATTCCATTAATTCCAAAGTGGAATTTTGGCAATGCGAATGCAACGAAAAGATTTCCATTGACGTTCGACCTTCGCGACATTCACGAGTTTGCTTTTGAAAGAATTTGTTTTTTTTTTTTTTTTGTTACCTTTTGCCTTTTTTTTCTTATTAATTAAAAATCAGTTTTGTAATCAAGTTGCGAAATAACGACGTAGATTGATGCGTTAGTTAGAAACTATGATTTCCCCATGGGCCGCAATACAACGACAGGCACGTCCCCCACTTTTTCACATTGACAGGGAGAGCTGAACTTTATTGAGCCGAGGGGGTTTCAAGCAGCGGCGAATCGATAGTGTACGAAATGTACGAAAAATTCACAACGCATGAAAAATCCAGCCCAATTTTGTTCAAACGATTTTTTTTTTTTTTTTTTTTACCTTGTGGTTTTGCGTTTCCGTTTAATTTCTTGGGTTTCCGTGACTGGCGATGCTCTAGTTTTGCCGATATTAATAATTGCGACGCTGGGCACGTTGGCTACTCTCGTCATAATGTTTGTCTCCACAATTGGCGGTTGCTCCTTCGTCTCTTCTTCCGCCTTAACCGCGATTATTTCTTTCGAATTTTCACTCTCGTCAGCGCCATTTTCGGTCGATGATATCGTCTCCGCTTTGAGAACGTCCGCAGCCTCTTTTCTATCCTGATCTTTCTCTCCATTATTTTCCTTCTCAATGGCAACGGGACAATCTTCAGTGGACGAATTCACCGAAATTTCGGTTTTAACTGTTTCCTTCGGTGAAGCTTTCTCGACGATTACATCGTCTGAATCCTTGCTCGGACTCACGAGAGGATCCATATCGCTGATCGCCACTCTCAATGTCCGATTATTCCTGAAATAAATAAAAAATTGTTCCTTTTTTTTATCGATTCTATATAACGATCCCGTGCAAACAGAATTTCGCCACGTCTGCTCCAAATATTTTAAATAAAACGACCAAAAAAAAAATGAAGAAAAAAATTGTTTTTCTAAAAGTCACGACAGTAAATTGATTAAGAACAACAAATTGAAATTATCCGAGCATTCCACCAAAGGCATAACTTTGACTAAATCTCTTGTAACTGATTTATTCAATTTTTTTCATCGATTTCTTGCTCCATTTCGAATCAATTCAGAATTACAAAAACGTCTAAACAGCAAAAAAGGCACAATGAGTGAAAGTTATAGAAAAAAGTGATAATAAGCTTGGTGAATCATTTAATCCTGGTAAACATACGAGGAGAAAGCAGAATCTTCATTGCAAGAACCATAAAACGTAAAAAATTGAATAAAAAAAAAACTTTGAGCAGCAGCAATCATGAAACAATCACCAAGTGCACCAGAATCCACACGAAATCTCCATTGATTGAGAAACCTCCTGGGAAACGAGACAAGAGGATCAAAAACCATAAAACCCCATGAATCAACACCATAAAAAAAAAAAACTGTGCAGAATCTTGAAATTCTTCCCTAAAAATTCCCCAGAAATCGAATAGCAGCAAAACTTTTTAAAATTCCATAAAAAATAATTCATCAGGCACCAAAATTTCTTGAAAGATATGCTGAAAGTTACAGAAACCATGGAACCCTATGAAAAAAATGAGGAAAGTGTATGAAAAGTTAGAAGAAACTGCTAAAGATAGACAATCGTGTCATGAGCACTGTAATGAATCTTCAAACTGTCCTGCCAGACCCAAAGCTGTCAAACAATGGAAACACCTTTGTGGATTTCTCGAGGTACCAAAATTCCGAGCCGATTATTTTGCCTCACAGCACAAAGAAGGCACAAGACAGAGAACAAGTTGGAAAAATAAATGGTCGAGAGATGGTGAAATAAATAAAAAATTGATCGACGAAAAATATTCATGGGGATGAGTCTGGGTTTGCAAATTGATGAGGAATTGTCAGAGATGCGCATTTCGGCGAAATACATAGCTGGGAAGGTCGAAACGGGGGGAATTGGCCGTTGTTTCGTGGGTGCGCGTTGGTGGGCAACGAGCGCGCGATCTTCGCGATTATAGCTCGGGACAAGTTGGAACGGTTCTCTAAACGTGTATACGTGTGTCTGTGTCACTCCGTCCCTCTCCGTTTCTTTGTCGTGGGCTCGGAATGTAATAAAGAAGCGAATGAGGACGATCACACACTCTTTCACTTTTGGATGAAAAAAAAACGCTGCTCACCTGGTAGTACGTGTCAGATCCGCGATTCCGATCCATCAATCGCAACGAAAAATGCAAAAACAATGGCGAGCCTCTATCCTTTTCCTTTTGTATCAGTTATTCTCTTCTATTTTTGCTAATTCAGTGCTCACCGGGTTAGAGCGTCGCGTCTTAACCGACATGGAAAATAATGAAAAATGTTGAAATCTCGTCTGAAAGAAAATAATCCTTCTGTCGCGTTCCCCCGTGCTAAAGTGCGAGGCCCCTCTTGCTCTCCTCGACGACTTCACGGCCGACGAGCTTTCCTTCCTTTTTCCGTAATCCGGAGTACGGACGGAGAGACAACGAAACTCTCTCACCTCCTCAACCGAGAAACCGCGCCATCTCTAGGCCGTACACTCAAACGCCATCGTCACGTGACAAGCGGATTCCGTGCACCTTCAGTACCTGCGATAAAAAAAAACATACGGTTATATATATATATACGTGATAATAACAATTGCGACGGCGTTGATCGAAAGATTTTTCTCTACCGCAGACAACAATTATTGTTTTACGGTTCGATCAATGTCACTTTAGAACTTGTTCCCTGGAACATTTTTGTGAGATTAAAGGAATTTGCTTACCTTTTCAACAGCGAAATCCTTGTGCCCGCTCGCCTTAACCATTACATTCGTTCCTCACAAATCGACTGTTCCGAACGAAAGAATTTTTTGCAGTTTTTGCCCCTGACGCTCGAGGTTGGATGAAAATTCGATGGCTGATTATTTATGTTAGCAGTCTGTCTTTTTGTTTGTTTTTCGGGCAGATTTCTCATCGGACTGAAGATTTTTTTTTACACATTAGCTCTCATTCTTATTTCGATGACATATTTCCCCAACTGATTCACTCGAGCGTTGAATTGTATAGGCCGGTCAACGTATTTCGTTATTACCAAGCGGTAAAGTCATCACTGCAATGGCTTCCTAGCAAAATCGACCATTTTTAAAATCTATACACATGGACGCACAAACTTTTATGGCACGTGTGTACAGATCTTCCGTTATCTGTTTTCCTTCGAAACTTTCTCATAAGGAGTAAGAAAATGCATTGTTCTTTATCCGCGAGCCGAAAAACAATTCCGGTATGTTTTGTCTTTTACTCCGATGGTAACATCGGCAAAAGGGAGAACGGCCACTCAAGTGAACGCGGGAATAATGGGCCGCATTCAAAATTCTTTCCCAGCACAGCTGATCTTTATGCAAGAAACTAATGACGAGTGTTCACCGAAAATCGACAACAATGATTTTCTCAAAAGCTTCACTTTGCACTTGTAAAAAGAATCCTCGTTGCGTCATGAGATTATTCACACATTTCCATGCAGACGTTTTCGAACAGTCCGCCATGACAGCTGAGCGAACGTCATTCAGCGAGCGTCAAATGAAATGGGACAAACGTCGGAGACGAGGGCATACTAGTGCACTGTCCTATCAGCTGTAATTCGATGGTAGTGTCGAAGTCGAAAGATAGATTAGTATGAAAGTAGGATTTTCTTATATTTGAAAAGCGAGCAAAAGGCTTCCGAACCATGAATCGCCCTGGCTGATTGCCCAAAAATTACAATAAATAGAAAAGTGTGTGAAGAATCGAAAAGCGCGGGAAATACTAAAAATTTCTCATCCCAAATCGAACGCAGAGTATATTTGAAACAATTGTTAGGAGGTTATGTGGAAATGTCAAAGTGTTGGAGTGTCGAACGATAAATAAACAACAGCACGAGGTACTGTTGGAATATTGTGGATTTTACGATGGTCGAATTTTCGGATTACATTTCGGTACCAAGACTCGACAATGTTCTTTTGTGGCAAAAACGCGACGAGAAATGTCGTGATTCTTGTCTGGAAGGAACCTTATGCCTTAGTGGACATCATCTCCTACTTTCCTCTCGTCAAGACATTCGCAAAGAACTATGGGTAAGAAACCACCCCCATTTTCCAAATTTCGAAGCCCATTCCATAGTTTTTGAAACCGACAAAAAACTGCTGAGAAATAAACAGAAAAAAATTAATACAAAAAAAGGGAAAAACGTCATTTCGTGATGAAAACTCGAGGAAAATTGGCAAAAAATTTCTTTTGTCGAATATCTTTTCTTTTTAATGACACTCTTGACACTCTTGACACTCTTTACAGCTTCTCTATCGAAACATAGACGTTATTGAGAGAAAAACCAATAGTCACAGCCCAGGTGGAAGTATAATTTTGAAATTGAAAGATTTTCGAATTCTACAATTGGATATCAATTCCACCGACGACCTCAGCAGGATCGCCACTACGCTAGAACAACTATCGTCTTTAGGTAAGAGTTTCTTTATCGATATTTACACTTTGAAAGATGAAACTGAAAACATGGTGGCAAGAGTATCAGAAAAATTGAAGTTTATCTGTAAAAAAAATATAAAAATTACAGAAAAATCATAATAATTACGAAATGACCATGAAAATGCTGTAAAAATTATTTTATTCCAGATCAGTCGTCGCAGTATCCATTTTTTTTCAGACCAAGATCGGTCAACAACAAAAAGGACGAAGATGGTTGGTCCGCGTACACGCCAGTTTCCGAGTGGTCGAGACTTTTGACGTCGCACGGAGACGAATGGCGATTGAGCCATTTGAATCGTGACTACAAAGTCTGTAGTTCGTATCCGTCGGCCATAGTGGTGCCACGTCATATTGACGACCAAGTGATTATCGCTTCGGCTAATTTCAGAGACGGAGGCAGATTTCCTGTGCTTTGTTACAGGCACGAAGGAGGAGTAAGTTTTCACCGGTCAATAAATCTGGCGATTGAATCTTTTTTGATGTGACAATTTTTTTTTTGCTCTGCAATTTTTTCCGCTGCTTTTTCAGAGCATTTTATTCAGAAGCAGTCAGCCACTTTGCGGGGCGACTGGGAAGAGGTGTAAGGAAGATGAGAGACTTCTGAACGTTGTTCTCGGAGCAGGACGACGAGGGTTCGATTTGATTTTCTTTTTCGTCAAAAAATAAATTTGGGGACATAAAATATTGATAATTTACTACAAAAAAAAAACAAAAAATGCATTTTTACCGAAATACAACGGTTTGAAAAACCCCTTGGGTCAAATTGACCCATATGTACTTATCGGATGTATGAAAACTCTGATTTCACGGAAGTTTCGTTGATCGTGTTTGGTTTTTGTGATAATTTTTACCTTTGCAGATACATAATCGACACCCGATCGGCGAACCAGGCTCAAAGTGCACGAGCCCGAGGCGGCGGTACAGAAATTGATGCCGCGTATCCGCAATGGCGTAAAGTGTATAAAAACGTTCCAAGGCTGTCGGAGCTTGCCGACAGCCTTTACAAGCTCACGGAAGCTTGCAACGATACAGTTTGTTCCACTGGGCAATGGCTATCGCGACTCGACAACAGCGGCTGGCTCACCGCAGTTCAAAGCGCTCTCAATGCTGCCTGCGTCGCTGCACAGTGTCTCGATAACGAGTCGGCAGCAGTTCTTGTGCATGGTAACGAATCTTTGTCCATTTGACGTTTTGTTATTGTTTTTTTTGCCATTTATATATTTGCGAGAATGTTGAAATATTCCGCAAACGACATCCGACTTTTTTTCTTTGTTCAATCGAACGTTTTTCCTTCTAAATGCCTCGCCAACTACAGAGAAAATTTACTTTTTCGAGATTCTGATCAAATTTTCTCGTCAAAATTTTGTTTTTTCTTTTTGTTTTGAAATGCAACTAATTATTTGTGTCGATTCGAATGGATTCAGGTGGTGCGGGTCGAGACTCGACGTTGGTAGTGACGAGTCTCGCCCAAACGATTCTGAACCCAGACTGCCGCACGGTGCGAGGTCTCCAGGCGCTTATAGAACGCGAGTGGCTTCAGGCTGGTCATCCATTCTTCAGTCGAACAAGATGCGGTCCATATCATCCTTCTCATTCCCAAAACCCACCTCACGCTCCAACTTTCCTTTTGTTTCTCGACTGTCTCTACCAGTTGCACTTTCAATTTCAATATAGCTTCGAGTACACCACGGAGCTCTTGGTTAAGCTTTTCAAACGTTCTTATTCTTCGGATTATGGAACGTTTCTTGGTGAGTCATTTTTTGGCAAAAAATATCAAAAATTCCATTTTATGAACCGAAAAATAAAAATCCTTGGAACAAATCCTCATTCCTGTCGATTTTATCATCACAATTACTTACTTTTTCGAATTCTCTCAAATTATCAAGTACCGAGCATTGAATCGAACAAAATTTTTGTCATTTTTTTTCGAGAAAAATATTGAAAATTCCATTTTATCCGCCAAAAAATAAAAATCCTTGCAACAAATATTTATGTCTGACGAATTTCCTGATCGCAGTTCTAATCAATTTTCGTTAATTCGCAAAAATCCTCATTTTTTCGAAATCTCTCAAAATTATCAAGTGCTTAGCATCAAATTGTTGTAATTTTTATTTTTCGAAAAATATTAAAAATTTCATTTTATTCATCAAAAAATAGAAATATTTGCAACGATTACTTTATCCTGTCAATTTCCTGATCACGATTCGAATTAATTTACGTCAAGTCCCAAAAATTACTCATTTTTTCGAATTCTCTCAAATTATCAAGTACCGAGCATCGAATCGAAAAGAATTTTTGTCAAAAGGACAGAGTAACGATTGTGTTCAACATGTCAATGAGTCCTGGGCGGAAAAAATTAAATAATCAAGAAAGGATAAAAAAATCATGAACTCACGTAAATTCTGAATGTTTTTAAATGTTTTATTTTTTTAAACGTTTCAGGTGATTCAGAAGCGGAAAGATTGCAACTGAAACTGCCCGAGCGAACTTACAGTCTGTGGTCGCATGTGAATTCACCGGAAATACTGGAAAATTTGTTGAATCCTTTGTACGAGCCGAACGCTGGTGTGATCTGGCCAAGCGTGGCGCCGGTCAGTATTCAATTGTGGAAAGAATTGTATTTGGCGAATACGAGCGCTGCGCCGTGGAACGGATTATTGGGTTGTGCGAAACAAATAAAACAAAATGACGTCGCGGTGAGAAAAGCTGCCGGACAATTGAGAGGACAGATAAGAAGAGCTCTGGAGGATTTCGTGTCGAATCCGGAGTCGTCGTGCGGCTCCGAGAACGAGGAGGGCGAGGAAGAAGAAGGAAAAAGCCGGTTAGCTCAGCTGAGCTTAGAATCTCAAAGTACTTGATACACCGTGACATTATTTATTATTGAAATTTACGAAATCGATTGCGATTGATCTATAAATATTTTATCCCAAAGCCTCGAATTGTTCTTGTCGAGGAACACGTTGCATCTCTAAATATTCTCTAAACACATCACATACACGCGCACAATTTGTTCTTCGTGTATTCGTGTCCAGAGGGATGCAGTAAGTGTCAATTTATAAATCCGCCACTAATTCCTTCGGGCGGAAGTGATTTAAGAACTATAATGATGATTAACAAACAAACAAAACAAATTTTAAATTCTGTCTTGAGATTTATCACCGATGTAAAGCTTCGAGTGGCTGAGAAAAAAAATCCACTCAGAAAAATATTAAAAAGACGAGTCGTAACGATTTTTTACCTTTTTGCACTTTTTCGTCATTATTTGATTTTTTTTCTTTGATTCGACTGTGGCAAATAATGTTTTTTGGAACTAACAACGCATGCAAATATTTATTTCAAAATATTGGCAGACTCGGACGAAATTTACGTCGATGATGGTCGAAGGTTTTTGAGCAGAAACCAAAAAATAAGGTAAAACATAAATTTTGCTAATTCGAAACGATTACCATTTTGCATAAATTATAAAAACAATTTTGAAAATTAATTTTAATATGCAATTTAATGTCGTCGGATTAATCGTTAATGAGATAATTAACTTCTCGTGCAAGTTCATTTATCGATTTTACGAAGAAGCCAAAATTCAGTAACATCAAAAAAAAATTTGTGAGAGAAAAAGTAATCGAAATTGTAGGAGAAAGAAAAAAGAAGATAAAAACGTCCTGAAAGTTAAATTTGATATTTTTGTGTAGGATCTGAGTTTCATTTGCGATGAATCGGAGTAGAAAATACGAATTGAAAGGGACGGTAGATCGAGGGAAGGCAAAGGTCCCAAGCGGCCCAAGCGTACCTGGTCTTGGAGAGTCGGGTTCGTAGAGTCCCACAAGAGGCTTCGTTTCTTGCCAAATGGGAGGAGAAGAAAGGCGAGAGAGAGGGGGGGGGGGGGATTTACCGTTATTCAGGAAGGACGACGGACGGACGCCAAGAGGCAAAAGGGCGGACAGAGCGGAGACTCAAAAGGGGGAGAAGAGAGAAGTTGTAGGGGAATTATACGGCAGGTGTTCGACACACAAAGAAAACTGAAAGGAATCTCGAAGCCATTGGCTTGGGCCTGGAAGATTTAACGATTTATTTACGCGTATACACAAGACAAACGTTATTTAAAAATCTATTCTTCACATTCGTTGATTCTAATTTCATGGGAAAACGATACATTGCAAAAATTTTCGGTAGACCGTTGAGAAACGATAAAAATTTAAGAATCGCCGGAAGCGAGGACGCTCGAAGAAAACAAAGGGACGCTGCGGCTATTTGCAGCGAAAAAAATTCTTCCGAACGAAAGCATCACCATGAAAATTCTTATTACCTCTTCACTGACTCGCTGCAACGTTTTCAAATTCATTAAATTCTTAATCACAAATTTCTACGATGATTATTTCGAACGCCAAAAAAACATTTATCGCTCTCGTACTCCTCGGGCGAATTCAACTTTACCTTTTCGAAGGAAGAAATTTGGTAACGGTCCGAACTCCGTGGATGAGTGTGGATCTAGTCACGAGTAGGATATTAAAACGTGGACTGAATTCAAACCCATCCAAGGCAAACGGACACGATCTAAAAGATCGAAGAGTTTCCGTCGATTCGAAATTCTTCGGACGCCGTCCAGCAATTGACAACCCCCCTCGTGGAACGCTTCCCTCCCGAGCAAACGGTTTCATGGAGGCTACTCAAACTCAAAATCTTCCTTTCGAAACGCGTCCTGACGCGACCGAAGCAAACGATGGAATGATGCTTTTGAAAAAATTCTTCTCTACGCTCCGCGGCCAAGGATATAATATATGGTAAGACCGGTGTAGAAGGGACGCCACACTGAGACCTCTCTCGCTCGCACTCGCTCTCCCTTCCTCTTTCTCCCTCCCTACGCGAGGCGTCTTCGTCTTTTATACCGAGAAGGAAGAAAGGGAGAAAAAGGAGGAGCGACAGGAGAGGGGAGAAAAGATTCAGCTTCCCAAGGCACAACAATCCGAACAATCGCGTGACGAACGCTTTTACCAATCTCGAGCGAGAGCATATTCTTCAAAATTAACATTCGAACGAGCTTGATCCAATTTTCTGGATTCTCTTCCCCGAGAAAATTGTAAATAAAATTTATTTTGAGAATAAAATGAGAAAAGAATAATCAATTTTTAAGCTTGGAAGCAAAAATCGAGCAAATTGCGCTTGAAACTTTTTCGTTTTCGACATATTTATGACGAGGCTGCAAAAATCAAACCTCTAGGCAGTTTCGAGTTGAAGAAAAGAGAAAGGGGGAGGGGCAATGGGTCTCCTAGCTATACCGACCCAAAACTTTTAGTGGAGGTTGCCCAATTTTTTCTTCCGTAAAAGGGGAAGAATACTCGGTAACATTAAAAAAATGAAATAAATCGTGTTGAAAAACGATATTACTCAGATTTTGGAAAAAATCCTTTTTTCAAACTCGTTGAATCAGCATCATCGCCGTTTGGAAGACTCTGAAAAAAAAAATTGCACATTCTCCCAATTGCAGAATACATCGAGAGTAGTAAAAATTGGAAAATTCGGGCACAACGGATTCCAGGTTACAATCAAGCAACTTGAACGTAGCGGTTGATGGGGAAATTTTTTTTGACCTTGGGCAAAAACAAGGCTCAAGAAATAAGATTCAAATCTAATCAAATTACCGAAATACAATTAACGTAACTACGCATCGAAAAATCTCTTATTTCTTTTTGTGTATTTTCTGTTTCGATCAAAATTCTTGAAAAAATTGGCTCCAACGAAACTGAAAAATTGACGAAATCGAGCGCAGAAGGGGAATAAAATTCAAATCCTGTGATAACGGTCACCAGCCGGCGCGTTGGTGTCTGGGGCAAATAAACACGAAGAACGCAGTATAAAAAATCGGTTAACAAAGTTAAGTCTGGAGTCGGGGGCGATCGCTCTTACGATTCGGACGGTTTGGACGAGTTTTCCTCTAGTCGTGTCTGTAGAACAATGGCTTCTCGCAAAACAGGAACGAATCGTAAGGTTAGTCGTCCAAAAAAAAAGGAGCACAGCGACAAAACTCTCCTCGATATTATCTGCGTTAGGTGACCTTGTGCTGTGTAAATTGTGCCAAAAAGAAATTGAATGGAGGGAATTGGAATTGCTTTGTTTAGTGATACGAGTTGTTTGTCAAAAATGCGGGCGACGCTACATCGTCAGGCGACGACATAAATGAGCGTTGGGTGTTCACGAGACAATGTTCATTTCCGGTTACTCAGTGATTCAACTTTTCGGCGGGCCATTCGCCAAAATCCATTTGTCTCAAGAAATAAACGATAATACGATATTTAAACAAAGTTCTAAAAATGCATGGCTGAGGGCAGACGAGAGATCGCGAGCATCGAAAAATGAAGCTGAAGTGGAAAAACCCGATTTTCGGCGACCGGAACAGCTAAACGCGAGTCTTCCTGAGGTCCCGACAACTTTCAATGTACGCAAGTTACAATTTCGCTGAGGTCGTACTGCACGATAAATAAATCGTCTTCCTGGGAACGGTCTTTTGTATTAGTTCGGCCGCGATAACTCGAAAACGATTGAACATCTCGTCTCGACTTTTTTTTCCCATTAAAGATACGACGTTCCTCCACAAAATGAACCAACGTCTATATAGAAAAATCTATTTCTTTTTATCGGTATTACAATAAACGTCTGCCATTTTTCCAGTTGCCACGTTTTCCCAAAATTTTCAGGTCCAATTCGTGGAGGAACATCTCCCGAAGAGAATGACGTTCGCAAATGGCCAAAAACTTCAAGAGGCCACTGGGAATGCTCCACAAGGCTCAAGATCTCCTTTACCCACTCACATGTCTTTCTAAACTATTCACAATTTTAGATCCTCGATCGATAAATGTAATCGCCAAACTTCCCATTAAATGGTCGCAAAAAAATGAATGCACGTTTGTTGCTTTCTATTCTTACTATCTCAGGCCCTTAAACGGCATAAAAATGGGCGGCGATTGAATGAATTTCGAAAATCCACAATGTATTTTGCATCTTAAAGCACATTAGAAACTTTTAATCACGTCTTATATATACAAAAATATTGAAAAACCCAGGAATGTGAATCTCGCGTTATTCTAAGTGAGATAAACAACAACAAGAATCATGACGAGGCAAGTTAAGAGAATTCCAGCAACGAGGATGAACCCATCCTGCCGTCCTCGTTGCTCGATAAATCTCATTGTCGTGTTGGAGAGTCCAAGAGTGTTGCCTATGTCAATGAGACGTTTGTGAGCGCCTTTCAAGGTCATTCTTTGCGATCTAAGACCTTCTAGGATCCCGGAACCATGCTGTAGGAGATTGTCAATGCCGCTAGAGGCGTTTCTCAGTCCGCTGTTGTGCTGAACGTTAGGATCTATCATAATATCTACATGATCGTTGGTTGTGAATCTTTGGGCGAGTAGCGCTTCCCTCTCTTCTTCTTCTCGCATTCCCCTCATTCGTTGACCCCGCCAGGAATTCAAAGCCGCCGACAAATGACGACAGTCGTATTTCAGCTGATCCACTCGCATCTTTGCATTTTGACGCTGCGACACTGGACCCTTCAGACAGAGTATGTCCAGTCGCTCGCAATTACTGCACCGACGATCCAACAACAAGTACATTATTGCACAATGTTACATTTGAAATCTAGTCGCTTAACCCTTTGAGTGCATCTCTGGTCAATCTGACCAGAGGCGTTTTTCAAATCGTTGTATTCCAGTAAATATGCATTTTTTGTTTTTCTTTTTGTAGAGACGTTTTGTAGTAAATAATCCATATTTTATGGCACTGAATTTATTTTTTGACGAAAACGAAAATGAAAAGGCCAAAAAATTCGTTAAAATTAAATGCCAAATGATTGGTGACAGAAAATTGTTGGGGTCAAAATGACCCGGTGTGCACTCGAAGGGTTTATTTGTGCAATCGTAGGTTTTTGATTGAGATAACTTTATGGTAAGAATGTCAGTTATTTAATTAGGAAAAACGTAATGAAAGAAATAATTTATTGGGTGGTAAATTTATTTATTTACCTTGTTATTGTAGAAATTTTACTTGTTATATCATTTTCCACAACATTGAGATCGAGGTTAGGCGATTTTCTTTCCAGCTGCGTGAACAAATGCTGTGTTTCCTGAACCAACTTGTTGGTTTGATGGTAAAGCGTCTCCATTTTTTAAAATCGTATTAGTTTCTCTGTTCAGTTTGTATTAATTACGTAAATTTTTGAATTGAGGAGTAGAAACATCTTTTTCTTGTAGCTTTCGAGAATTTGGACACGTATGACGTGTACGTATACACAAAACTCGTAGCTTTGAGCTTTTTCCCCTGCGGCAGCCGGTCCTTCGCGTGATGTGGACGCGATTCTGGCGACCTCTTCGCGCGACACTTTTCTCATTCGAATCGCCCGCCAACAAAATTAAAACACATTGCCATCTATCGCAAAAACAGAAAGTCATATTTTTTTCACGATTTGAATTTCGTCACGAGCACCACGTGTTTTTCTGGTAATCTGTCGAAATGTTGCATTTCAGCTGTCAGTAATTTTCACTAATTGTTCCAATATCCATTGGTAAGGAAAATTTGTCTTAAATCGATCTCTCAGTAATTTTCATCATCACCTTTTCGTCGATCATAAATACAGGTGAATAATTCTAACGCCGACGAAGAGATTAGGTCGATCCTAACCTCAAAATCCACAGAAATATATACTGACCGTGTTTATCAATTCGAAACAGCAGGCAAAATCGAATAATTCCAAAGAACAAAAATGGTGAGTATTTTCAAAAATAACGATATTTACACATTTCCTTCCGAATACATCGCAATATTGATTTAAAATGTTTTACTAAAAATATAGTCGAACATCCTGAAGAAGGAGTTGGCGAAAGTCAAAAAAATGATCCATCCGAACAGCCGTAAATCCGCAGCCATTGCCAAGAAAACGATAAAGTATGTTTTTCAAAAACAGAATTTTATTTTTCAACGTATAACAGTTTCCCTGACAATTTTAACCCTTCGAGTACACACTGGGTCATTTTGACCCGAACAATTTTCGATCACCGATTGTTTGGCATTCCATGCCATTGGCAACGAATCTTTCAGCCTTTAATTTTCGTTGTCGTCAAAAATTCAATTCAGAGCCATAAAATATAAATAATTTACTAAAAAAAAAAAATTACAAAAAATTCATATTTACCGAATACAATGATTTGAAAAACGCCTCGGGTCCGATTGACCCGAGATGCTCCTATGGGAGACGCGCACTCCAAGGGTTAATATTACCAACAAACTTAGTGGCTTACAGAATTTTCTGTTTCCAGAATAACAAACAGAACTCGTGCCAAACAAGCAGGATCAATGAAGCAAATGTTGGTCGGTGAAAAAATGCTTTGGCTCCAAGAAAATATGGTTGCTGGAGTGTGTCCGTATACTCCAGAACTGACGATGGAACTACTAGAAAAGTGGGTAAGCCATTCAGAGATCAAAAGATCCCTGTGGCTTTAAAAATTAGCAAAAATCCTAAAGAAACGCGAACGAATTTTCCAGATACATTGCGCGACACAACGAAGAGCTCGATTTCATAGCTGAGAAAAACAGTGTCGTAGGGAAAAAGAACAAAAGTCACGCCAGCCGCGAAGACATTTTGCGAATGTCGAAAGAGCGCGAGAAAGACGAATACGAAACTTGTGGAATAGGTGAATATTGTTTCCACAATTTTCGTTCATTTCCCTCGAAACAGAATAGAGTGCCAACCTTTTAATTCTTTTTCCAGAAATTCCCAACATAATGATAGCCTCGCAATGCTCAATGTTACAAAAATGGGACGGCGATTTGCGATATTTGCCTAATTTCGTGTTTCGCCGATGGGGCAAGAAAAATTTGGAAGAGGCTATATTCAAAAAATCAAAGGCAGATAAAAATTCTGCGAAATCTGGGTCTGCGGCATCGGAATGTCCCGCAGCAACTTCGATGGATGCGGATTGATATTTAAAAAAATTGTAGCCACAGATAATATTTATTTTTCTCGTAAATTTAGTGAAATATTTGTCCGGCAAGGAGAATTTTCTTCTGACGAATAATAAATTATATTTGCTACTCGAACGAAAATATTTATCAATCGGTACAACGATTCTCGCCTTTCTCTAAAAATAATGTTTTTGAAAATTTATTATTTCCCTCAAAATAATAAATTTTTTCACGATTATACATTAATTTTTAATGTTTAAATATTGAAAAAAAAAAAAACTCCCATAGCATCTTCCAGGTGCTTCGTTCAAAGTGCCAGAAAACCCCTCGAGCATGAATTACTATGAGGAATGATTTTCGGAAGATTGAATCAAATTGTTTACAATTTTTTCGTTGTATTGTTTTTCATCAAAAACAAAACTGCACATTTTTTTTCGAAAAGTTGTTGGACAGATTTCGTTTGATTGATTGGATAAAATTTAATTGGCACGGATCAGCCGTTAAATACATTTAACGCAATGGGAGGGCGTGAGAAAAAGAAATTCCATTTAAATTCATAAGTATATACGAGGATCGAGAAGGCTGGAGATGAGAAAAAAAAGTTGTCGACACTACAGCAACGGCAGTTGATGGAAAAGGCTCGTTCCGTGGCCGCGATCAATACTTCGAAGCTCCGCGATGCTCCACAGGCTCCACGCACTTCAGTTCATCTCGCGCTTTCGGAGCTTGAGCGAAGGAATGTCCGCATCTCCAAAGAGGACGTTCCACTCCTTGAATCGATCGACTTATAAAAAATTAATGAAATTTTAAAATAATGCAAACGATGAGATTCGAATTTTGATGGAGTTGCCCTCTATTTTTGGAATATTTCATCTCATTTCCTAAATGAATACGAAACTCGCGATTGGATTGTGAAAAAAAAAATGTTCTGAAAAATTTAATTTGTTTCTCAAGAAAATTACGTTTTTTGAAAAATATTTCGAAATTATAAAAATCAAAGAATCAATCGACGTGCAATGAAGAGGCAGAACGTAAGAACGTTGTCTCTGGTCGTGTGTACATTCACTTATTTATTAATTGGTGCCGCAGTGTTCGATGCTTTGGAATCCGACACGGAACGCAAACGTTGGGAATTTCTTTCTGGTAATTTATTTTCTATTTTTCAAAATCAAACTCCGAAGTGGATTTTTTTTTTTCTACGCTCATCGATCTGCCATTATTTATGCAATTGTTGATTTGTTTATCTGTTTAGAGGTCAAACGAAACATGATGAAGAAGTACAATATTTCTCAGGAGGACTACAGAATGGTGGAAATCGTGATTATCGAGAACAAGCCTCACAAAGCTGGACCACAGTGGAAATTTGCCGGTGCATTTTATTTTGCGACCGTCGTACTCGCGATGATCGGTGAGTTCCCATTTTCAATTTCCGATGTGAACGTTACACGAAAAAAAAAAAAAAAAAAAACCAAGAAACTAAAACTCCACAAAATTCAGATGAAAAAATGAATTTGAAATAAAAAATCATCGTAATCTCAATTTTGAGTCGAAATTTTTATGAAATACATTTAAAATTCGAGAAAACCATTTTTTACATTTCATCGCGTTGAGTAATTAATATCTTTCGATTCTCGTTAACTATTTTTTGTTCTCTATTTCGTTTACAACTGTAATCCGTCCCAGAGTCGACATTCAATTTTTCTGATGTTACGAGTTTATCTTTGCTTAGAGGGATGACCATTCTCGATTCTCGTTAATTAAGATAATTTTTCTATTTTATACAGGATATGGACATTCGACCCCTGTGACTGTATGGGGAAAAGCATTTTGCATGCTTTATGCAATGGTCGGAATTCCATTGGGTCTCGTGATGTTCCAAAGTATAGGTGAACGTTTAAACAAAGTAGCATCGGTCGTAATCAGACGCGCTAAGAAATATCTGAAGTGCCATAAGACCGAAGCAACAGAAATGAATCTTATGCTCGCGACTGGAATGTTATCAACCATTATAATCACGACCGGTGCTGCAGTATTTTCTCGTTACGAGCGCTGGAACTATTTCGACAGTTTCTATTACTGTTTCGTGACCCTGACGACCATAGGATTTGGGGATTATGTTGCATTGCAGGTAATCAGCGATATCGAAAAAGAAACCGCGTGGGAAAATGAGGCTTTTGGTTGGCCGATTTTCCTACGTAACGAAATCCACGAAAAAAGTTTATTTCGATCAGAATTTCAAAATTCCGTCACTCTACTCCGATTAATGTTCAAATTAGTTGGAGAAAAGTCACTGGAAAATAATTCTCTGTCATTTTTATTTGCCGTCGATGCAAAAACTTGCATTGGCTTTTTTTTTTTACTTTTAGAACGATCAAGCCCTCTCGACAAAACCAGGATACGTAGCCCTCAGTTTGGTTTTCATTCTTTTCGGCCTGGCGGTAGTTGCTGCGAGTATTAATTTGCTGGTTCTTCGTTTCATGACGATGTGAGTATCCCTTGAATCGATTATTTATTCAGTAAATCGATTGATTCACTCGACGAACGCAGTTTCTCATAAAAAAATCGAAAACCGAGAGTTCCGAATTGTGACGAATTAAAAAAAAATGTTGACAGGAACGCGGAGGAAGTGAGACGCGATGACAACGAATTGCAATCAGCGTCGCACCACGTTTTGACCCTGGACGGTGAGGTCGTTGCTGTGAATGGAAAAATACTCGCGGGTCATGTTCCGATGCTGCACGAGACCGACGACTGCGTGAGCGTTTGTTCGTGCACTTGTCTGGGAACCGCAAACTCTGAATTGCTGAGGGAGTCCGGTGGATACGAAGGATATCGTCCACCCTCGATCACCGCGAGCCTCCGTGTTAAAAGGGCGTCCGTCTGATGGAAGGAGTTTCGTCGGCGTAGTCAACTTCGTCGGGCTTCGAGAACTGACAGCATGAGTCGTGAATTATTTGGCATTGGTCTTCACTGACAAGAATAAGCGCCAAATTATTCGATCGAAAGCTCGAAAGCTCGGCAGTTCACGTATATTTTTATTATTCTTATTATTATTTCGAAAATCTCCAAATTTTTCAAAGATATTTATTTTTTTATACAAATTTCATTTTTTCATGAACGAATCACGTACTACGACGACGGCACCTACATATATCTTGATAAATATACATACTGCAATATCTTATACGATAAATAATGAAATAATCGTGTTACATGT
This sequence comes from Hyposoter dolosus, assembly GCA_963921915.1. Lineage (NCBI taxonomy): Eukaryota > Metazoa > Arthropoda > Insecta > Hymenoptera > Ichneumonidae > Hyposoter > Hyposoter dolosus. The sequence continues at coordinate 19,660,413 of OY998131.1, read as the reverse complement.
GAGAGAAAGCTACACACAATGTACAAAAGTTATATCACTTTCATGCAAAGTGATGTTCGACATATTTTCGGGTCTTTCAAAGTTTTTTTTTCATTGAAAAATTATGGTGGCGAAAGAGAAAGCTGCAATTTTTGGCATTGAAAATTTTCCACACGGTTTTCATCGATTACGGAGCGTCCCTGTCAGCGCATTTTTGCCATGGTCCTGCGTACGCTGACAGAGCCTTTTTGTGATTTGTTAAACGTCACGGAAAAATTCGGCTATTTTTTGAAGCCTCGATATGGAGTGCCCTCCAATATTTCGGAGTTTTTTCGAGGTTCTGTGTATATTGTCAAAATTTAATTCTCGCAAGATATAATAATTATCTTTCGGCTGGACAATGGTGCAGATCTGCACCGTCGATTTTCTGATTTTCTGAATAATCGTCGGGAATATTTACGCGCAAAATACTCGTGCAGCTGAAAAATTAACGTGCTATCAGTTCCTCTTCTTCGATATCAAAAGATGAGTTTTTAATCGGAAATTGTACAATTGTCGATTTTTTATTCAGTGTGAAAATTTGCTTCGGGAGCGAATCCTTATTCAGTGTCGTGTGTAAGCTGAAAATATTTAATGATCTAGGAACATAATAATAATGAGTGTAAAATTTAAAACAGTGGAAGAAATCATGATTTTTTTAAATGAAAAAAAAAAAACGTTGTACATATGCATGAAGGATTTAAAAAAAATAGACACTATACTTTTTATACTACGGATAAAATGTTGAAAATAAATGAAGTGTTATATTTACATTTGGGGCTCTTGAAGTTGGCGATTTCACGTTTGAGAGTTTCGTAATTTGTTAGAATTTCCATTGGGAATAATGAAAATTACTGCCTTCGTTATTTCTGGGTTCTGATTGACAAATAAATGCAAGAAGAAATTGCGAAAAACGTGCACGAGTGCGCGTTGAATTTAAAGTCGGATATCGCCCTTCCCAGATTTTTGCCACCTTTCGGCAAATCTTCGAGATGGATTGAGCGATGGAAATTGTGGTGTCTGATGAGCCATCGACATCCAATATCCAGCAAATGGGCTGATAGTTTGGCAGCTGTCACGAGGGAGAGACGAAGGCAGTGTCAATTGTCAGACTGGTGGATTATCCATCCGTTTAGTCCTGTAAGGTACTGTTACTGATTCCATTTTTTATCAACAGAAAACGAACTTTTGTGTGTTGATGAAAATAAAATAAAAAATAAATGGAAAAATAAAATTTCATTGAATTAAAAATTGAAATAAAATTCATTTTTGCAGACTTATGTGGGAAAGTTTCATGACCGGTGTGTACGCCATAGCCTTTATTACCGTTCCCTTCATGATTAGTTTCATTGTCCTTGATTACGAACTCGTTCGTATCGATACGATAAATCCTGTGATTTACATATTTTTCTGGTTGGACATAATTTTCAATTGTTTCACCGGTATCCCTTCCAATAGACGAATGGTCATTGATCTCCGGCAATCAAAAGTATTCAAGTAATTTACTTTGCAATTTGTAACAATTGATCATTTTATTTGCTTACATTTGTGTGATAATTAAACAGACTTAGAAAAATTAATTTACGACTTGTTTTTATTGTTTTTTATCATACACGTACGATTTTTAATTTGCAGAAAATATCTCAAAGGTTTTTTACTCCTCGATATTCTTACGTCTCTTCCCTACGATCGTATCACTCTCAATTGGAGAAAAACTCCTGGAAAAGAATCCTCGATTATGGTTGCACTGATAAACCTCATACCTCTGTTGAAAATATCTCGATATGTTACTTTCAACTCTTACGTCTATCAGCTCTTCGTGGTAATGGTCAAAAAACCAAACTTTCCATTTCTCACTCCAACACAAGTAAAAGGCATGATTTATTTTTGAGAGGAATCTTTTTCAGCATTTACAGATCAAGGAATTCACTCATCAGATGGTCAGCATTCTTCTTCTTTCTCTGTACGTCATTCACTGGTTTGCTTGTCTCTGTTACGTCACACCAGTGCTCATTATGTACGTCTTACGAATTACTGCGGAAGTAAGATTTTTTGTAATGAAAAAAAAAAAGGAAAAAAATAAAAATAAAAATTTTAACGAGAGTTTGGATGAAAATTCTGCTGAGTTATTTATGAGGAAATGATTTGCAGGAATGCGAGGATTGTTGGGTATCGAATATACCAAAGGAAGAAATTCCTGCGAGATATCGTCACGCTCTCTTTATTGTGATCCAAAATTTTTTGGCAAGTGGTTTTGGAGGTATTGAACCCAGGACTCAAGGCCATACGATTATTTGTACAATCCTCATGTTCTTAGGCCGAATTTTCGAGGGCTACATTATCGGTAAGAATGAGACTGTTTTCAGCGATTCAATTTTCATGAAATTCTTTGTTTAGGCTACTTTTTCGTGTTGCAGTCATGTTTTTGCAGATTAGGACCGTTAGCAAAGCGGCTGAATCCAAGTACCAAGAAATCATGAATCAATTGTCGGCTTACACCAGACAGAAACAATTGCCTCCGTACATGAAGAGACGATTATTTGCTTATTATCAGCATCGGTACAGGAACAGCTACTTCCGGGAGAAAACCATTTTGAAGGGTCTCTCTGGTATCCTAAATTTTATTCCTCGTCGTTTCCTTAGTGATGATCCATTTTTTTGTAGATTTTTCGCTTCCTCACAAAGAAAGCTATGTTGCGGTGAAATTTTTTTTTTTTTTTCAGTTTTCAAGGTCAATGTGCTTGAAATGTCCCAAAACATCGAAAAATCATATCTAGAAAAAATCTTTGGATGTGTGTATGTTCTGGCACTGTAAAATTCAAACATTCATAACTCGAGAACGGTTTGAGATACAGGGCTCCTGTTTTCCACAGATGTTAATCTACACAAGCTCTTCGTTCTCTGAAAATTTAGTTAGAATTGCTACAAAAATACGAAATTTACGGCATTTTGAAATTTTCAAAAAAAGACAGTCAACGCTCTAGCTTCTGCGATTTTTAAGATTAATGACTAGATTTTTTTTTTATAAATAGAGTATCATAATAGGAAGGTTGGTATTGAATTTGGGAAATATCGATTGAACGGTTTAAATTTGATGATTTTTTCGAATTTTACGAAAATCTGAGTTTTTTGAAAGATCGTCCAACCGTTCTAATTTCTACAAATTTTGTAAGATATTGTGTAAAAGTCTGTACTTCCTTTTTACTTTCTATTTTTTTAATGCTGTCAATATTTCGGATTGACGTTCTTTAATCAATTTTGGCTCGTTTTTTATTCTTGATTTAACGAAAAGGGTAAAAACCATGGGAGTTTAAAAAAAAATAATTGTTGGAATAATCGCTGACATTCTTGGCAAAAATTTGATGTCATTAACCAAGTATTTCAACTTGGTTCGCAGAACAACTACGCCAAGAAATTTTGCTCCATTCTGGAAGACGTTTGGTAGAAAATGTTGCGGTTTTTCGGAGCCTCCCAAAAGACATTCTTGTGTCGATAGTCGCACATTTAAAGTTCGAATTGTATCTGCCAAACGACGTCATAGTGAAAGCTGGAACTCAGGGCGACTGCATGTTCTTTTTGGCTAGTGGAACGGTCGCTGTCCTCACGGCAACAGGCAAAGAAGTATGAATATTTTTTTCCAATGAAAATAGAAAATAATGAAAAAACGTAAAATCGCTTCTCCATTCAGAATTTTTTACCAAATTATTTAGAATAGAAAAAATGACGGAAAACTGAAATGCTGGATGTTTGGAAAATGAAAAAAAAACATTCCAAAGCAAATTTTTCAGAGTTTCATTGAAATAATTGCGAAATAATCGAAACAGGTTTGCCATTTGGACGACGGTGCCCACTTTGGCGAAGTGGCACTTTTGGTGCAGGATCAACGAAGAGTAGCGAGTGTGCTGGCGATCGAAGTTTGTGAGGTGTATCGTCTGGACCGTAAAGATTTCCGGCAATGCATAACAGTGCAGAGTGATTTGTACGATAAAATCGAGCGAATAGCAACGGAAAGAATGCAACGAACAGTGATGATCGAGGAACAGCACAAACGGTTCCTGATGAACGCGAATCGCGTTGCCAGGCTCAGTTTGAAAAAACATCCGAATTAAGCCCAAACAAATGACGAATCAATAAAACTACGTCTAATTTACATTTTATTAGTTACAATGAAATAAATCAATCGCCATATCGATTATAAATACAATATACTTTTATAACGCGTAATTAATCATGACAATAATTACTAAATGCAATAAAAAGCCTCGGATATCGATAAACTCCTTATTCTCCTTTTTAATTGCATTTTTGGATAAATTTTCGATCTTAGCGGTACAGTATAATTTTTTGCATTCAACATGACGAATATTCCGTACCGAGAAAAGTACGACGAACAACGACAACAACTGATCAACGACGTAACGTAATCATCGCGTAGTTTGAAAAAAAACGTTGCAAAAATTTAAACATTTTTTATCGAAAAACTGAAACACACGATGTGAAAAAATAGAAAATAAAAAAAAAAAAATAATACATCTCTATTGATAATTGAATATTGAATTTCTCTGTGTAATTAAAATCTCTTAAACGTTATTATTGTCGATAAAATATTAATTATCAGTGACATGTTTCGATACATATATCGTTTTGTTTCTGTACTTAGATTTCTAAATATCTGAGCTACTCTATGTATTCCCGTAATACGCAGAATACAGCTCTGTTTCGATAAAACTAGAAGTTGAAAAATGTCTTGCGATATTTAATAGTAATTTGTTGTTGTTTCAAACATTTACTTATATTTTTTGATATATTGATATTTGAGAATTCCGAAATGGTTCAGCCTGTCAGATCGATAATCAACATCCAGCCCGGGAACTAAATTAAAACGATTATTCTTAATTAGATTTTTTCAAACAGTTTCACGAGTTTTGTTCGCTTTTCCAATTTTTAGTTCAGAGCTCTTAATAGTAAGGCACTGTGTGCGTGTGTCCACAATAGTGTGTGTCTTCAGTGTGTTTTACTCCGACGCGAGAGGCGTTTTTTTTTAGGCTCAATCGATATGTGAAAAACGTTTGTCGTTGCAAAAGTGCAGTAATGTGATTCGTCCCAACAATAAACACCAATTTTTTCGTTTCCACTTATTCACGGACAGGTATAAAATGTTTCCTGTGCTCTAAACGTTTTTTTTTTTTTTTTTTTTCGTGCTCGCATCGGTCGACGCGTTTTTCTCATTTTATTTTTACAAACATTGTTCTTTAAACTACTTTGTTACTTTTCTCTTTAAATCTATTTTCATTTTTTGTTATTATTTCGTTTTACAAAATATCTACTCGATGTTTCTCGGAGTGGATTGTCTTCGGAGTGCCTATGGCGTGATGAGAGTCAAGGTCAGATTCAAGCAAAACTGTTGGTGATCATTGGTAGCGAGCGATACTTTTTTTTATGGCGTTTATAAAATTCTCAACTTGCCAAGTTCGGTTGATGAATGTGAATCTTTAAGGAAGACTTTTGCGGGCAAGAAAACAGTCTTCACCGATCGATCAATAAATAAAACGAGTCTACGAGAGCAAAAACACGTACGCATGAAAATATAGACCCAACGATTTTCTATCGTTAATAAACTACAACTGTACAAATACGTGTGTGCTTGTGTGTGTTGTTCTTTTGGAATTATTCGTGACAGAGTTAATGACAGAGATTTATCGTTCTTTTGTATCCTCGCACGGGGTTCTCGCATACGAATAGTGTCCCCGCGTAATATTATCGTAAATACCTTCCTAAATCGCCTCGAAAACGTTCTACATTATTATTCAAACTATTCGTTAATAAAGTATACATATATATATACATACGAGCTGTTCCGAAAATTCCAAAATAAATAGGCTGTGCAGATCGAACGATTCTGAAACGATAAGTCCTCTGACATTTTTCTGTGCGACTTACCGTTCGTGAGATATTCACCGATTAGTGACAGCCAATCAGGAGCGTCCGTTACCGATTCATCAATATCTCACGAACGGTGGATCGTAGAGAAAAAAATCCAAATACTCATTTCTTCAGAATCGAAGCATCTTTCCAGCCGCAAAATCTTGGTCATGGAATATCTCGTACATAGCGGAATATTCATTATACAAAGAGCGTCAATGCCTGGAATAAACGCACGCGACGTAACTACGTAAATTTACCACATGCACCTTTTTTCCCTTCGTTTCTTTAAGTTAGATTCTTCCTTCGACAGACACATGATATTTGACGAACGATATGTGTGTGTGTGTGATCATATGTTTACGGTATTTTTATAAAAGGTAAAATGTGTGTTTTGCTTCAAAGTGTCAGCGACGTCACGTCGTTGAGTTTTTCTCCCCCTCAGTATATTTTTTTCTTCGTCTTTTCCATCGATTCGAAATGTTTATTTTGCTTCAACTCGACGACCAGTCGTTAATATGAATATAGGTACTTAGTATCTACATATGTAAGTATAGACGTTCTAAGACTTTGGCAGTGAACGAGATTCGATTCGTTCTTTCCGACTTCCGGTTTATCTCTTTTTAATCTTATTAAAAAAAAAAATTCCCCACTTTCTCAACGATGATCAATATCGTTTCTATCCTCGTTGATTTCGTATCTCCGTTTCTTTCTTTCTGGTCAGGCTTCACAAGCACCTGGACGAAAGAATTGTCGACCGAGGATTGTGACAAGTTCGCCAGTTTTTTGACGACCTCTCTCGGAATACTCAACTACAATGCTTAAGTGGCTTTTATTTTGATTTTGATTTAACTCCTTCCTCTCCGTTACTCACGTCATTGTTTCGATCTCTTATTTTTCGATGTCATTCCTCTGCTTTATTTTCTGTTGGTCATTTGTTATTTCGTCTTTTTCTGCTTAAACGAGCCAGCGCTCCAGCGGACTTCTTCTTCTTCGTTTTTTCGCCTCGTTCAAATGCGAACCGTTCGCTGGTAATTGACCCGCTTCTGTACACGATCTACAGCAGAACTTGGCGTAGTATTTGTGCTGACAAAACTTAGCGAATACGATCAAATCGCACTTTGCGAAGAACGCGTTGTCCTGACAATCCGGATGGATGTACAAACCTGGCGAACAATTCAACAGTCGATGTTAACGCAACGATTAGCAAAATTATAATAACATCAAGAAAATATGAAAAATTTAGCGAAATTTCATTTTTTTCACAAATAATGAAATATATTGCCAATTCAAATTTGAAAAATTTAACGATAAATATTTTACCATCAACGCGAATATCGAGGCTCGATGAACTACTGGACTCTTCGTTGGAAGCTTCGCACCGATACGTGCCCGTGTCGTTATTCGTTGCACTCGTGATAACGAGTCGATTGGACTCTGCAAAAACAAAAATCACAAAAACATTGAAAGATTCCTTGATGGAGAATCGTGAATAAAGCAAAAAATTATGAATGTAATTTATGTTGTTTTTTTGTTTTTCCACAAACAGTAAATTTTCTGTACTTTCAATAAAGACGAAGAGAAATTCGTCAAATTATCACAAAAACTCAATAATTTGATCGAAAATTTTGAAACTATTGAGCGAAATAGATTGTCTGCAAACTTGATCAGGAATCCGAACGAAATTTCCATCAAGAAAACTGGAAATGGTCAATAAAAATTCGCTCTGCATGGATAATTTCGCGAACCGTAAAAATGCAACTATATCTTTTTTTTTCGAATTTTCAAAATTGCCTAAAATAAGACGAATTGGTAGCTCACCAGATATTTTGATTCGATCGTCGGTACGAATGAGATCGTTGTTCTTGTACCAGAGAACCGTTGGGATCGGATATCCATCGACGGTGCAGCCCAAGTTGATGTCACTTCCTATTGGATATTCGGTCTGTTCCGTGCTCACGTTGACACTGACCGGTACTGCGATTTAGTGACAGATTTTTTCAAGACAACCTCGAAGAACAATTGATGGAGAAAGCAATGCGAAGAGATTGAAAAATTGAGACTTTTTTTTTAGCATTACGACGACGAGTTTCTCAGAATCGTTAATGTTAATGCAACATGCTCGGTTAGGCGTTTTTTCAAAAAGCATCGTGCAACGTGCGGGCCTGAGTCACTTATAAAATAAAAATTTTCAACGCGTCAAGCAAGAGTCAATTAATTTTTTATTGGCACCCTGACGGATTGGATCGACCTCGTGGTTCGGTTGACTTGTCCAAAGATTCAACTCGAATACAATTTTTTTTAGTTTTTTGTATTTTTTTTTCCTACGATTTATAGTTGCAACGATTGTCAATGTTTTATTGTTGAATCGTCACCAAATTTCGTCTGGTTTATCATAAAAATATCGAAATATAAAAAAAAAACTTTTCCCAACGTTTCTTGGAATAATGATTTTCCGAAAAACCGTGATTTTGATAAAAGTGGTAATTCTTTTTATGTAAATTGTACAAATAACTTGGAAGGTTTTCCAATTGCCTGTAAATTTCATCAACATCGGATCAAAATTTATGAAAATTTTTTGCCTTTCCGGAATATTATTAAAGGATTTTGGATTTTTCTGTAAATCTATCGCCATGAGAAATATTTTCGCGTGACATTTTCATCCAGTGGAGCAGATCTCGGGCACAGAATCGATCGAACAAATCCATCAGGCGCCGATAAAGTAGTCTTACCTTTGTAGCGATTGGGGAACGACGGTGGTGGCTCGGTAATGATAGGAATCACAGCTGGAGGAGTGTAAGGTGGTCGAGGAGTGTAGGGTTGTCGACGAGGTGGAGGAGGAGCGGTGGGATAGATCGGGGCATATGTTTGATTTTCTGGAGCTTGAGTCCTGATGGGTCTGTAAGGATATTGAGGGCGATCGGTAGCAGGTCTGTCGGGTCTTTTGGGTGGTTGGACGAGATATTGAGCGTATTCGAGTTGATCGGGTCGAAGGTTGTAAACGGGACCGATGGCTTGGAGGGTTACCGACCAAGAGGCAGGTCTTTCGATACCGTTGTAAGCTTGACAGGTGTAAACACCGAGATTGGTTATCGTTACCGAGCGGATTAGTAAAGTATAGTCGGAGTCTTGCTCGTAATATTCTGAAGACAAAGGCAACATGCGATCACCGCGCCACCAGGTAACGAATGGCCTCGGCCAACCCATAGCGTAACAGTGCAAAACCGTTGGAGAATTCATCGTTACAGTGACAAAGGTGCTCGGCTCTCCTACGATGGCAGCTGAATGGTCGTGGGGCTCTAAGAATTTTCATTACACCGTTAATAAACCCACGAACCTTTATCGCTTCTCATTAACAACGAATGCATTTTACACTTGATTTGTTATCGAAGGATTTAGAGTTAAGGATGTTGAGTAACTATGAAACTTGTTAATGTTAATTGTTCAATAATTAGCTTCTGGATCCTCGTGAAATTTGTACGATATCTTTTAAATACTCCATACGAATACATATCAAATTTTCAAAATTTTCTCATCATTTGCAATTTGGGACTCAACATCCTTAAGGGGTTTTAAACATTTTCCACTACAGTCATCATTCCCAGGGTGAGGATAAACGCCCAAGACAAGATTAGAGGGATCGTGTACGTTCGAAAGAATAGATGCAACCGTTGCGTTTCTCTTTCACGTAATCGATAAACTTTCTTTTCTTGAAAGAATGGACAAGTTTTTGTGTGAAATGAAAAAATGAAATCGATGAAAATGTCTGCAACAGTTTTTATTGCGTTCGCTCTAATTTGGAAGGCGAACCAGCGACTTTTGGAAAGTGACTGCGTTTTCTCGAGCAGGACAGAAAAATCGGATCTGTGAGTAAATTTTTCGATAATTTTTTCATTCGCTCTACGGACGAGATAACGAGAAACATGATTTTTTTTTGTAGCGACGGTTGCACCAATTCCTGAGGTTACTACAACACAACGGCTACCGTGATCCAAGCATTCCATTTAATTACCTCTTTGGCTCATCGCGATCAAAGAATTTCCTCTTACCTGTGACCTCGAGATGATATTCCGTTCGTGCAGGTGGTCCTAGTCCGTTATCCGCTGTGCATACGTAAGTGCCACGATCGTAGGTGTAAAGATTGATGATTTGAAGGGACCCGTCGCTTAATATGCGACGTCTCTTTTCTGCTGCGTTGATCTAAAATGTTTGGATTTTACAGTTTTGTTCAGGGTCTGTGACGATTTCGTTTTTTTGTTGTTGCATTATTTGTCAATTTTTTGTTATTAATTTCTCAAACATTTGTACGTGACGAAAAAATAAAACCAATCGTTTTTTTTTTTTATTTTGAAAATTCTGCGTAGAAGTTTCGTTCTGGTGTGCAAAAAAATTCAATTTTCCTGTTCTGCACTTCAGAAATTGGCTCGGGTCAGAAAAATCCATTGTCAACCACGTGTTCGGGCAAAAGTGAAATTTCGATGGATCCAGACAATTTATTTGCAAATTCCGAAATTTTTTTGTTACTTTGTTTCTACTCAAAAGTCCGAAGGGGTGTGCGGAAAATTTTTCAATTCAACTCACCACACTCGTGTCTTTTCTCCAGGTTATCGCTGGCCTCGGGTTTCCGGTAGCGTAGCATGTTAACGTGACGTACGAGCCTTCTTCAGCCCTGACTTGAGGCTGTTCAGGAGTTTTGATGGCAGCGGGTTCAGCGCCGTACGGGGGAGCAGTGATGTTGAAAATCGGAGCTAAAGTAGTTTGTGGTTCCGGGGCCGGTTCGAGGCACGACGTGCCGCAGCCGTTGTCACAGCATTTCGTATCTCCGCCGCAATCGGCATCGGTCGAGCATTCCTGCTCGCAGCGTGTGCTGTTCGAAACGACGGGGCAATTTCCTGGTTTTGAAGCTGTTGCAAAAAGTTTTACGTTTTTCATTTTATCGAATTGAGTCCACGTTCGTGAACGTTTGTTCGGTCATTTTTTTTTTTCTCATTTTGCTTCCGCATAGAGGAAGCTATGTGACGGTGAAATTTTTTTTTCCCAGTTTTCAATGTCAATGTGTTTAAAATGTCCCAAAACATCGAAAAATCGTATCTAAAAAAAAATGTCCGATTTATAGAATTGCTAGAAAAATACAAATTCTACGGCATTTTGAAATTTTCAAAAAAATCGTCTCGACGCTATAACTTCCGCAAATTTTAAGATTTATTCCTAATTTTTTTTTTTATAAATAGAGTATCATAATAGGAAGGTTGGCATTGAACTTGGGAAATATCGGTTGAACGGTTTGAATTTAATGATTTTTCGAATTTCACGAAAATCAGAGTTTTTCGAAAAATCCTCCAACCGCTCTGATTTCTGCAAATTTTGTAAGATATTGGGTATAAGTCCGTACTTCGTCTTTTCTTTCTAGAAAAGTTGTCGAAATTATAAAATTAAAATGCAAATACAAAAAACGCTGCAAATTGTTTTCTCAAGATGCTCAAAGCTTCCTCCATGAGGAAGCCGAAATTTGAAATATAGTTCCTCATAGCGGAAGATTTGAGCATCGTGCATCTTGAGGAAGCAGTTTCCAAATTTCAATTTGCAGCGTTTTTTTAAAATAAACAATCCGTTTCTTACTTGATCTGCAAACTCCACGATATTCGGTGCCATCGCCAGTTGCCACGAGAGTTATGGAACACCTCGTGCCATCGGGACAATACAAAACTCTACAAGGATCTGCGCATCGGCAACGGTTGCAGTTGTTGTTGTCAACGTACGCTTCTTTCCCATAGGGACATCGTATTATGTCGCATTCTTCGTGAGCCTCTGCACAAGGATCTTTCGAATCTTCGTTACCGCCTACGTCGATCTCGTTACTCGCTGTTCAGGAAAATTGGCGAAACCAAACAAAAACGTAAAGAAGTGATTTGAAGAAAAATCAATGAAATTGTGAGCGATAATAAAAATTGAAACTTTGTTCGTCTTCGATGATACTGAAGTTTGCATCGTTGAAATACAATAAAAATGTTTATTCGATATTTTAATTATTAATACGAGCGTTCCAGTTGGCTAGAAAATTCAGTTTTCCAACGAGGCAAAGTTCAACATCGTCCGACTTGAATATTTTCCAACATGCAGCAGCTCCACTTTGAAGCGATTAACGAGCCAGAGAAAAGATGTTTGTTAACCCTTACTTGCCACATCTCTGTACAATTACGTACTTGCCACCATGGGGTAAATTTGTACCCCAGTGACAAAAATTGTTAAAAAACCGAACTACTGAATATTTCATATTGAAAGCTTTTTTTAAAAGATTGTTTACCTTACGTAGCCAAAAATTAAATATAAGTACACTAAAAAAAAATGCTAAAACCAACAAAAGTGGAAAAATGACTATTTTCCTTAATAGTCCTGGGGTAGTTTGTACTCCAAGGTGGCAAGTGAGGGTTAATCGAGACAGTCACTACGTGTTAGTAGATGAAATTCTAGCATGCAGAAATATTAATTCAAGCTTTTTCCGACTGGATGATGCACTTACTCCTGAAACAGGTATTAAGACACGACTCGAAGGTCTTGAAGTTGTTACGATTGCCACCACAACCGGTGTAGAGGAATGGCATGCAAGTTTGACGGTCGTCGTCATAGTAGAATCGTTTGAAATTGCCAGCTGAGCAAGATCCTATGTCCACGGTTTCTCGACAGATAGCTGGACCATCACCATTGTTTATATTTTTATTTTCAGTCAAATGTCAGCGACGGAATTGCAAGACAAATATTTTTTTCAACGTTATCCCACTAATTGTTTTTTTTAATGCATTCCTTAATTAGTCAACATGCGTCCCCTTAATAATCGATCAGAATGACATTTCGAGGATTGGATTAAAATTACCGAATGAAGAGAGAGCCGTGTCGTTTCCGGCCGGAGCTGGTTCTTCGTGATGAATACAGACCGACTCGCATTCCGGAACGCTTGTAAATCTGTTGGCGTTTCCGTCACATCCACCGTAAACGAATTCTCGACAAATACGAGCACTGGGGTCGTAATATATTTTGGGGAATGCACCTCTGCAAGGTCCGCTGTCGAACGACAGATTGCAAGCGTCTGAGGACACAAAAATCGACAGGAAATTGTTCATTTCTTCCTTACATCATTGACGTTGGATTAACCACACACACCTCTGAAAAAAAACTCAACAATGAGCTTTTTGCTGATTATTTTCTGGTTTTCAGTCTTCGAATCAGTTTTTCATGGACTAAATGTGCATAAAATCAAATTTCTCAGATATCATTCTCTTTCTTATGAAAAAATGAAGAAAATCGTGTACGAGACAGTTTGTTTATCCGCACAGAGTCGTTTGTATGATCAAGAGAAGCGTTGGGAGTGTTCGGAGTCTAGTTTTGCGTTTGGAGGTGATAAAAATAGCTCATGAGGTGTTAAGGGTGTTGACTACCTATGAAACTTGTTAATTCCAATTTTTAAATAAATAACTTTTTAATCGTCGTGAAATTAGTACACGACCTCCTGAATACTTCGTGTAAAAACATACCAAATTTTAAGAATTCCGTCACCATTACTTTAACCACCTTAATGGTTGAAATAAAAAATGATAAGAAAATTCAGAAAATTTAGTATATTGTATGAAGTATTTAAGAGGTCGTGTAAAAAATTCACGACGATTAGAAAGCTCGTTATTCAAAAATTGACATTTTGTTAAGAACAAATTTTTAAACAAATACAACAAATATCAGTCAATAAACTTCGTTTTTTTTTTCCGTTGCTTTTAGTATATTGTAGATATTTAAAAAATTGCGAGGTCAAAAAAAAAAACTTATCGAAAAGTTGTACCAGTTTCCATAAGACTACATTTGACTGAATTTAATTTATTAATGTTTATTGTTCAATAAAGGGCTTCCTGATGGTCGTGAAATTTTGACACGATCTCTTGAAAACTTCATACAAAAAAATACCAAAATTTCAGAATTTTCTTATCATTTGCGATTTGGGACTCAGCTTCCTTAACACTTTGTCTGTAAACGTTTTTTCTGCACCTTCCGTCTGTAGACCTGGACACACCGTTCTTTCAGCTTTTTATTACATTCCAAAAATTCTGAAAAAATGCAGGCTACTCTTCGAAGTCTTCAGCTTGAAAGTTCAAAATTATAAAATTGTAGAAAAATACATTTTTTCATCAATTTTTGATCCAATAAATGGAGCGATCCGTTGTATTTTTCGGGACACGAATGACCCAGGTTTACAGACGAAGTGTTAATGACGCTGCGGAGAGAGAAAACGACGTACCTTGGCCTTGGAATCGTCCGCAGAGTCTTTCGCACTGTTCCTCCGTTTGAAATCTGTTGGCGTTTCCTTGGCAGCCGCCGTAAATGAAAGCTTGACAGGATTTGGAGGTCACGTCGTAGTAATAAGCAGTGACGTCGCCGTCGCAAGGACCGGCATCCACGGGTGCAAGACAAATTGGACTGGTTGGCAAGGCTGCTTGCGTTGGCACCGGCGAAGTCGTGCTCGTTTCGTTTCTTCTCGAGGGCTCTCTGTCGCCTCGACATTTTGCCTCGCAAGCCCGGCGGTCCTGGAACCGATTTTTGTTTCCGGCACAACCGCTGTATTCGAACTCTTCACACGTATCCGTTCGACGCTCGTAATAATATTGAGTTACGAATCCGTTGCATGGACCCACGACCTTGGGCATGAGACATGGATCTAAAAACGTAAACATTGCGATAAGCTTGAAGAATTTGACACTTTTCTTACTTTTTCCTGTCGTGGTTTATTTCGTGGTTAATTTAGCAGAATCATTTATATATATATATATATCTATCTTTTTTTTTTAAATACCATTTTGTGTTTTTTTATTTTATTTTGTTTTTAGGTAAATATACAGAAGTGCGGCTTTTCCCAAAAATGATGGGAAATTTTTCGTTGTTTTCGTGTTTGTCGTTTTTGGGAAAAGCCGCACTCCGCTCCAAAGCCGCTCGACAGGGAAAAAAAATTGTTCCCATCATTTTTAGGAAAAGCCCCGAAGCTGCATAATTACCGATATTTGGCCCAGTGACACCGCTGATTCTAATTTAATTTTTATTATAACTTTTGTAATTATTATTCGCATAATTTCATTAATTTCAGAATTTAGTGTTTCAATTATGCAATCCTATGTTTTTACAATTTTGAAAACTTTATATACCAAGGAAACTAAATACAATTAATATGAAAATAAATGAACTTGATTTTATTCAGTCATTTAGATTTCATTATCATCCTTTTCATACAGTAACTTTACGTCCTCGACCATTAATTACATCTTGAAGTTTAATAAGTTTTTTAATTGGAGTAACTGAATGATTCTATGAATTCAATAATAAGTTAATAATTTTAGGAAAAATTTTATTTTTATTTTTCAGCACTTTTATTTGCTCTTCACCATTCTTTTCGGCATGAAAAAAATAAAAAGATTCGTGTACTTATGAGTCAGATTACTGCTTTCAGAACGATTCTACGGACAAGAAACCCGTGGGGTGTAAATATTTACCCCGGTTTGTAGTTTAAAGATAAAAAAATGAGTTTGTAGATCGAGAGTCATCTTCGAACTGATTTTCTATGCAAAAAACTCACCTTGCACTTGGCCACATCGATAGTCGCACTCTTCTCTCGTGTCGAATTTATTGCCATTAGTCCCGCATCCCGAATAGTGGAATTGCTTGCAAATACCGTCACGACTGTCGTAGAACCATTTAACACTGTTTTCGTTGCAAGTGCCACGTTCGTCCGGAAGGAAGCAGAAATCTAAAAATCGACGAAAAGATTGTCGAAAAGATTTTGAAGTTAAATCGTAAATTATTTTATTCCGATCACATTTTTGTTGTTCAGGAGTTTGGATAACGATGATTACCAGTTTTGAATTCGACAGCAGGTGGCGCAGGCGTCGAAAGAGACTTTTCGCAACGACCGGAACAATCGTGCTCAGTTTCGAAATTGTTGCCGTTTCCTCCGCAGCCTCCGTAATAAAACGGTCGACAGCGTTGCTCGTACGAGTCGTAGAACCAGCGTTGTGTGTAATTGTGACATTCACCGAGCAGGGCAGGGAGCAGACAAATGTCTTGTTCTGTTTTTGTTCATTGAAACATGTTAATCGTGATTTTTTATTCAATCTTCTGGCAATTATAAAAAACAATAGCGTCCAATGAGAATTTCCATCACGTTTACAACACAAAAATGAAGAGAGCATTTCTGTAGAAATTCCGAAGCAGTTTTTATTCGAAGTCAAATGAGATTTTTTATGAATTCGGAAGAATGAAGAATTCTTACCAATTTTGGGTGGACAATCGGACTCACATGCTTGCCTAGAGTCAAAGTTATTTCTATTTCCACCACAGCCCGTGTAATAGAAGGGCATGCAACGGTTCTCCGATTTATCGAAGAACCATCTCGAGTGCTTCTCGGTGCAGTTACCCTCGTCCCGGGGAAGGGAACAAGAATCTGTTACCATATTAACCAACCAATTGAGCATGCGGTGTTAAGATAAATCTTCAAAGATTAATCACAGTCATTAAAAATTCACCAGAACCTTATCAAATAGTTAATTAAATTGTTTGATTAAATAACTAAAAGTGCGATTAGTCAACGATGTTGATGTTCGTGAAAAAAGTATTGATCAGCGATGCGAGATGCGAGAGATATGAAAAATTCGTAAAAGTAAACCTGCTAATTTTCCGAAACCACTAAATTAGATTTTTTTTATTACCCACAAAATTTCGTAAGCAACTCGTAGCTCGAAATTTAACGAGACTTTCGAAATTTTTTCTCATTCAATTTCACGAGAATAATTTTAAAAGATTTGAAAAATAATTAACTGCGAAATGCAACGTAAATTTTTTTTAATGACCTGAAAAAAAACGTGATTTTAAACAGATAAAAGTCTCTTTGCTGCATTTTTACGAAAAGCGGATTCTTGATTGAGAAATAGCCTGAAATTGCCCGTCACCAAAAAAAAAAAAAAGATTTCAACCCCCGGAGCTCGATCGTTTACGAGGGTCATCCGCGGGTTTAGAGATCGTGTGCAGTAGCGATGGGAGCTGCGGTGCGAAATGGCTACTAAAACAGCGAATCTCCAGCCTACAATTGCGGGGCTACACAGACGAGAGAAAGATGATTGAAAATGGCTCTTTGTCCCCGTTTTGTTATTTGTATACCTCGAAATGGGCAACGTCGCTCGCAGTCGGCGCGCGTTCGAAATTTATTGGCGTTGCCTTTACAACCACCATAAACGAATTGTCTACAAGAACGAGTAGTTGCGTCGTAATACCAGCGCAGTAACGAGCCCGGACACGGTCCGGGATTCCTCGCTAGAGAGCACTCGTTCCAGCTGTCATTTACTGCAAACATGTTTTTTTTTCATCGACATTCTTTCTCTGGCGAAAAGAGAACAAAAGACAAAATCCTCAAAATCTACCCAATTCACCAAAACGCGATCCCGCATCGATATCTAATCTACGATCACCGATAATTAAACGAGTTAATGACCGATTTACTTGGTTAATCGGATGCATTTCGGGGGATCCAAGTTGCTCAGTCAATCGGTAGAGGGACAAATACAATGCAAATTGTAAGAAAGAAAAAAAAGATGGCGCTGGTTGCTTACCGCGACTATGGCCTGGCTGAAGACATTGCTGATGGCAGGCAATCTCGGTGAGGTAATTGTTGTCATTGGGTTTGCATCCGCCGTAGACGAATTGCTCGCAACTTTGACGCTCTTTGTTGAAGTACCAACGCGTAAAGTTGCCTTTGCATGGTCCGCTTTCCTTTGGTTGATCGCAAGGATCTGAAGATCGAATAATTCGGTGGAATGTTAAGTTGAGATTGAGTGAAGGAGCAGTTGATTCTAGATTCGTTTGAAGCTAAATTCGGATGGCACTTACCAACACCTTCGGGTGTCGCACAGAGTCCCTCGCACTGTTCGCGCGTCTCGAACCTGTTGGCATTGCCAAGGCATCCGCCGTAGATGAATTGTCCACATTGTTTCCTCTCGGTGTCATAATACCATTTCGGATGGTAGCCTTCACAGCGGCCCGCGATTTTGGGCAGATTGCAGGCTTCTTTAGCGGGCGGTGCGACACAAACTTCTTTACACTCTTCTTGGGTCTTGAAGCGATTGTCATTGCCTTCGCAGCCACCGTACCAGAATCTCGAGCATCCGCCGTATTCGGTGTCAAAGAACCATTTAACGGTAAAGTCCCGGCAGGGTCCACGATCGCGTGCCAAGCTGCACGCTGCTCCAGGGTTGCTCGGGACGCTGAGACAACCTTCAAAGTTTTCGCCCTGAGCTTCCTCCACTCCATCCAAGCAACATCCGAATTTGGAAGATCCGCAAGTACATCCGGCAAAGTTTGGTCCGCTAGCCGGGGTTCGGTTGTCGGAGCAACATTTGAACTCGGTGTGTTCACATCCGCAGCCTTGTCCGTGAGGTCCTTTAGCGACAGTGATGCCATCGGGGCAGCAGCCGAATTGATAAGTGTGGCAGGGGCAACCCTCGAAGTTCGGACCACTCGCTGGGGTGAATCTGTTCGGGCAGCAACCGTGCGGGGTGTACTGACAACCACAGCCTTCGTTGTTGTGGCCCCGAGCCGCTGTTGTGTTGTCCGGGCAGCATCGGAATCGAGACCATTGACAGCCGCATCCAAAGAAATCGGCTCCACGAGCTGGAGTGATACTGTCCGGGCAACATCCGAAGGTTGATGTGAGACAACAACCCTCTTGATTGGGACCATGGGCTGGTGTTGCATTGTCTTCGCAACAGCCGTAGATCGTGCTGTCGCAAAGCGTACGGCAACCCTCATTGTTCGGGCCCAGGGCGGCTGATGCGCCATCCGGACAACATCCAAAGTAGGATGCCGTACAATTATCTTGATTGATAACTCCGCAGCCCTCGAAGTTTGTTCCAGTTGATGCTTTACGACCATCCGGACAACAGCCGTAAGTCGAGTTATTGCAATCCTCGCCCATCCGATCTTCGATTGACATACTCGTCGTACTTTCGTAGTCACTGGTTTCGCTTTCGGTCCACGAGGTTACGGGTGTTGTTTCCTCCTCCTCGCAGCCTTCGAGATCGGGCCCGCTCGCTGCCCTTATTCCATCCGGACAACAGCCATGCATCGTCGCGTTACAACATCCAAGATTGTCTTTGCCACTAGCCGCAGTTTCCTTGTCCGGACAACATCCGAATTCGGTCTCGTTGCAGGGTTTCTTGCAGCCTTCATTTTCATTGCCTTCTGAAATTGTTACGCCGTCCGGACAACAGCCGAATAGCGTCTCGTTGCAGTGTGAGAATGGACAATCTTCGTTATTCGGACCGGCCGATGGTGAAACGCCGTCAGGACAACATCCGTAGACCGTTTCTTCGCAAGTCTTCGGCGTTGGACAACCCTTGTCGAACGGACCTTGAGCCGCTGTTACTCCGTCGTAACAACAACCGAATTCGGACTTCTTGCAAGATTTCTTCTTCGGTACTAGACACTTGCGCATTTTGTGCTCTCGAGTAATTGCTGCGTCTACCGGGCTTATGGTTGTCCAGAAATCGGTGATGTGAGATTGACCAGTGAGATCGTCCCATTCATCACTCGTGTCTGTTGTCATGTCGCTGCTCGTTGTGCCGATTTCTGTCGTTGCCGATGTCTCACCCGAAACCGTAGATTCTTCGGATACGGTTGAGCTTTCGGATTCACTGACGGATGTTCCCGTTGCAGATTCCGTACTGGAGTCACTTGACGTAGTTCCAGTTTCGGTTGTCAAATCCGAAGAGTCAGTGGTAGCGCCGAATTCAGTAGTTGCTCCGGATTCGGTTGCAGTTTCGGATTCCGTTGCGGATGGTGATTCCGTTGCGGATGATGATTCCGTAACTTCGTCCGTTATCGAAGTGTCGGTGCTTTCTTCCGATGCCATACTGCTTTGTGACTCCAAAGTCGGAGTTCCGTCGGTGGTACCAGTTTCTTCCGATGATACGGTCGAGCCGAATTCATCGGAGCTTTTAGAAGAGTCAGTTGATCCATCAGTCACCGATTCCGAACTTGTCACGTCAGTCGTCAGCTCGGCATTCGTAGTTGTCTCGCTTTCCGATATCGAGCTTACGGTAACTTTGTCGGGATCGTATTCGCTATTAACGTCGCCGAAAGTGAATGAAGTTTCGGATCCTTCTTCCGAAGTTGCTGTTCCGGATGTGGTGGTTTCCGAACCCTCCGTGGTATCGCTCGAACCGATGGTCGTATAATCAACCGTAGTCTCATCAGTTTCTCCACTCACAGAGGAATCAGTACTGGAAGTGCTTTCCGTAACATCGGTCGGTGTGGATTCGGTGTTATCGGTTGGGGTAGTGTCGGTGGGTTCGGTATCGGGCGTGTCTGTCGATTCCGTGGCATCGGAATCATTCGTAGCGTCGGTGGAAGCTTCACTAGAGTCACTGGTCAATGTAGTGGTCATATCGGTACTGAATTCAGATACGGACGAATCACTGGTCGCCGAAATTGTCGTTGCAGGCTCGCTATCGGTGCTGAATTCACTTGACGATTCCATGGTCGATTGCTCCGTTACTCCTGTGCTCTCTGACGAGGCGTCCGTACTACCCGAAATTTCGGAGCTGGTTGATGATTCCATGGATGTTTCCGTAGTCATGTCGGAACTTTCGGCTGACAGAGAAGTTGAACTCGCGTCCGAAGTTCCAGCGCTCATTTCCGTCGATACATCGCTCGATCCAAAACTTGTTTCGATCGTTGTGATCGATTCTCCGGTTTCCGTAAAACCGCTACCGGTTTCTTCCTCTTCGGACACTTCACTCGTTGCGGATTCGGTAACTCCGCTCGTAAATAGCGTCTCCATTTCACTTGAAATCTCGTCCGTGGTGGCACCACTTCCTTCGAAACTAGAGTCGAAGCTGCTCGAGCCTGATGAACCGGTATGGTAGATCGTGCTCAAAATGTCGCCGGTATATTCGGTATCGCCACTTCCGCTGCCACTTCCTCCCTCGGCCGGCGTTATGTCACCTCGACTGTATGGCGCATCGCTTAACATTATGTCATCTATGCTTGTGAAACCTGAATTATCGGTATCGAAAGGCGAGCGTGTTTTTCCAGTCGAATCCACTTCGTTGTCTTCCTCGCTCTCGAAGTTCGGATCGAACGTCACGAAATCTTTTTCCTCGTCCTCGTAAACTTCGCATTCTTCGTCCTCGTCCGTTGGCACTTGAGTCTCTCCTGGTTCCACGGGCAGGACCTCATCTGTGTTCAACATTTACGTCACTAAATACTCTTTTTCATTCTTTTGAGCTCTTGTAACATCAATTTTCATTTTATTCAAGAAACAACGGGTAAAATGGTCGCCAATGTTTTTGTGACGCTGTGGAATGTTGAATTAAATAACTGACCTTCGCTACAAGTGAATTCGTTGCAAGTCTCGCTGCTGAACATTATCATGTCGACTTCGCAATTGCTCATCGGCACGACCGTGCCATTTCTCAAGCAGATGACTTTGCGAGTCATGTCACCTCCTCCGCAAGGCTTGGAACACTGATGGGAGAGAAAAAATGACATGATTGAATGTTGAGATTGTTTTTTTGAGTTCGAGTGTTGACTAGAATTGATTTTGTTCGTGAAACCGAAAAACGAGTGACTAATTAACAAAATAATGAAAATGGTGGCGGCAAACCTTGCTCCATGGACCAGCAAACCATTCGCCTTTGCAGTCTTCGATTTCGGCCTGGCATTCTTCGGTGTCGTTGAACTTCTTGGCAGAATCGCATTTTTCATCAGCTACTTTTTTTGTCGTGTCGCCCTCGATACTAGCGCAGAATACTGTACGAGATCGGATTCCTTTTCCGCATTTTGCAGAGCACTAAATTTTTTTTTTCAAAGTTACATCATATTTAGAGACTTGGAGATAATCGAGAATGCGCTATTTTCCTTTATGTTCACGGATATACGACTTACCTCGCTCCATTGGCTCGTGTACCATAGAAATTCGCAGCTCTTCGGATTTTCACATTTTCGTGTTAGTTCCGGTTTTTTGCTCTCGTCGCACTGTTCCTCCGGATAAGTCGTGCCGTCCTGAGTCGCGCAATGCGCTGTTCTCGTTTCTTGTGTCAATCCGCATTTTTCATCGCACTAAATTCCACAATATAAAATTTAACTCATCGCGTTATCGGTCAAATTAGGGACTCCTGGATCAGAAACGATATACAGGGTGTCCCAAAAGTCATATGTCAAGATTTACAGAATCGTCTTATCGCAGCATGTAGAAACGAAAAGTCCTCAGCCACTTGTCCGTCCGAAGCGCCGTTAACGAAATGTTAATCAATTGGCAGAAAACATCAAAAACGTCGATAAAACGTCAATTGCTCAATGCTTCATTAACGGCGCATCAAACGGACGGATGTCGGACAGTTTCTTCAGAGTTTCACAATCAGTTGGTCGCCTATAGGGATGCTTAAGCGTCTTGACGCCAAGTATTAAAAGAAAAAAAGTGTAAAAATTACTTACGCCACTCCATTCGGAAGTGACCCAGTCGAGACCAGCGCATGGTCTGTTTTCACAAGCTTTTTCTCTTTCCGGCATGGGCTCTGCCGCACAAGCCGAGTCCTCGAGGGCTTCGATTTTTCCAGTTTCCTCGTTTTTCCTGTAGCAAATTACTCGTCGCTTTTGTTTACCAGCTCCGCACAGATGGTCGCACTTTTAAAAAATCAAATAGTTTCCAAATAAGTTATGAAACGTTGTCGTATGTTTGACACTGGGTTGAAAAAAAATAAAAATTTTCTAATCCCTACCGGTTTCCATGGGCCTTCGTGCCATTTCGGGCAGTTGACGTCTTCGTTGCATTTCTCTTTTGTTTCATTTTTCGGTCCCAGATTCTTCAGACACTCAGAATCATCAACGATACTTGGAATACCACCAGCCAAAATCTGTTCGCACTTTATTTCTCTCGTACGTTCGCCGCCTTCGCCGCACTGTTTACTACAAGGTCCCCATTCGTTGGCTACCCATTCGGCTGGGCATGGATCGTTGCCACAGATTTCTGTGTCATCGGGCTCCAGTTGCCGGTCACAAAGTTTATCATCCACAGGCTCGTTGTCACGACGTTTCACGCACATCACCCTCCGGGATTTGTAACCTTTTGCAGAAATGTTAAAAAATTAAATTCGCCCGTTCCCTTTATGAAAATAGAAAAAACGTTTGAAAAAAAAAAAAGAAAAAAAAACAATATTTGCAGTTTCCAGCCTCATTTCTTCAAACATTTTTTTAAATTCAAGTTCCCTCTCAATTACTTACTGATTTAATGATTTCTGATGAATTAGAATAATCGTTGAATTATAAATTTTAAAAAATGTTGGACGTACCGCCTCCGCAGGTCGAACTACACTCTGAAAATTCATCGGTCACCCAGGTGTAGCTGTCAGGATCGGCTTGTTGAGAGAACTTTTTGGGAATGCTATACTCGTAGTGAACGCCAACGTTTCTGTCTTGATAGAGCAGCTGTTGCCGAAAACGAGGGTTAAATTTGGAGAAACGTAGGGAAATGGTGAATGCGATATGATCCATTAATTCGGACGTGAATAAATACACTTACCACGATGTAAATGGCTTCGGTGGTAGGTCCGAGAGCTGTGATAGTGTCAGGTGCTGAGAAACCTTGCGGTTCTCTGGCGTAATGAAATATCGTTCCAGCGAATCTGAGACTCCGTGGAAAATCGATTCTCCAATGTCCATTTAGATAATAATATCCCGTTGTATTGCGAATTGCTATGTCAGATAAATTGATCAATAAAACATCGCAAACGAGACATTTCCTTCGCCCTTAATTCGAACTTTTTTTTTTTTTACACTTACCGAGATAATTGTTCGAAGGTGAAATTTCTTTGATGACGATATTCGTTGCGCCCTGAGGTATCAAAAGAATATCGATGTAGCCTGAATTTAAACAGAAACGAGAAGTTGTTAGAAATCTCAGGACGTTCGAAAAGTTCCCCGAGCCCAAAAATCGTGTGAAAAATAATTTATTCGACGTTTTTTAATTGAAAGAGTCACCCTTGGAAACTCATGGAATTCATTCCGCACGTTAGTCGTAAGAAATTTTTTCCCGGCACTTGTTGTGCAAATATTGAGACGAATATGAATCGCTTTCAGATTCGGAATCTCGCGTCCATCAAGTTGGAACCGCCAATTGCAAAAAATGAAAATTGAAATATCGAATAATTAAGAGCTAATTAATAGAGCGAAAAAATCTTGTATGGTGCCAATTAAAAATAAATTTAGAACACCATAATTTTTACTAAAAAGAATTGCAGCTCCAAATTCTTTTCTTGCGTACTCAATCAGCTCTGAAATAGGTTTAAATTTTGCATGGTATACGAAAAATTATCATAGAGCGAAAAAATCTTGTGGCGGCGTTAACTTTTTCAAAATTTGAGAACGCCATGATTTTTACCAGGAACGGATGGAGCTCCAAATTCTTTTTTTGCGCATGTCATTAGCACTTAATTATTCGATATTTTAATTTTAATTCCTTGCATTTGCCGGTTGCAACTTTTGATGGACGTTGAAACCTTTTGGATGTGTGCAGCATTCGTTGTTGTGTCAGTTAATCCGAAATTTATTTATAAATAATTGAAAATTGCGACATTTATCGATATTCCAAAAATTGGGTAATTTAAGGAACAATTTTTTTTTTTTGTTTTTTCGACGAAAATTGACTGACCGACTTGAAGGTCGTCGGTGTCGAATATTCCTTTGACGGTGTTGCAATCGGATCCATCACCGCCGCATTCTCGGCAAGCGTCCTCTCGTGCTTCGCTTCCCAACATCATGTCACAGCCAACGGGCTAAAAGAAAAAAATCGAGGCAGCTCGTCAAGTAGAAATTCTTATGACAGAAGGAATTCGATCGCTGAATAATTGTCCGAGAAATGATTCTATCGCGCCGCTTACCATACATTTTCCCTCGACACAGACGTCGTTTCTCTCAAGATCGCAGGGAGTTCCGTCCGTGACGCTCAGCTTGTGCCTGTAAAAAAAGCGCTCGCCTTTCGGCCTGCAGTTCAACTCGCACTTGTTCGGTCCACCGGTGTATGGAATCCAACTGCACAAATTAAAAAAAAAAAAAAAAACGATTAGAAAGGTCCAAACTTATCGGTTCGATCTACACGAGCGAATTTCGTAGAAGATTGATTGGGAGTCGTAATTTTTCAAATTCTTCCAGTTTCCACTGTCCAACAGGGTGTAAAAATGTTCAGGTCGATTATCAGGATGTGTCCATTTTATTAGAAACTCTACTTACTCGTAATAAACACCCTCGAATTCGATATTGTTGTACTCGGCGCACTGCTCAGCACGAAAGTCTGTCGTGCCATTTGTGCATTCCTGTGCAAAGAGAATATGATAAAAATTAGATTCATGAGTCAAATATTTACGTTGCAGTCTAGAAAGGGAACGAAAGGTCTTTGAATAATGAAAATCGTTCTGTAAATAAAATAAAACTAATGTAAAGGAACAATCAACGTCCAACGATCTAGAGGCAATTCGCTGGAATGAACTTTGGGGTCGAGACAATTTTTGACATCAACTGCAGTCTCCATTTATCCGATGAAAAAGGGGGTTAATAAAAACTCATATACATGGGCGATTAGCACGCGTCTGAGCCGAATGGGACGACCAGAATATTTCTAGAGGAGCGTGTCCTTGGACAACTTGGGAGAATAAATTTATAGATGCAAGAGTTTGGACAGCGAGAGGAAAATTGTGGTCCAGTGGGAACGAGGACGCTTATAGGCCTGAGGATACAAAGGGTAATATCAATAAATCGACACCGCTCTCCTAAGATGACGATGGAGCGACAAAAAAAAGTCGGGGAATCCCCCGGGGACCGACCGAGAATTTAGGGGAAACATTTTCTTCCGAAACTGCAGAGCAGGGTGTCTCTGGAGTCGTGGGCATTAAAGATCGCGAGTGGGCTCTCATATCGTGAAAAGGGTCGACATATGGTTTTAAAGGAAAATCCGTTTCGTTACAATTTAAAAAAACTCTGACTGTAAAAAAAAAGAAATTAATAAAAATTATTTTTGCGTGAATGACGATAATTTTGAGTTTTCTCATCAAAGTTGGATTTGGAAAAAATCAACAGAATTTTCAGGCAATGTGTCGTACTGACCGAGCCACGAATTTCGAGGCCAAAATTTTTCTATACCGGAAATTCCATCGGAATAAAAAAAGTTTAACCCCATTTTGTTGCCTTTATTCTGCGCTGACCAAAACTTTTTTCACTCCGATCGCGGAGGAACGTCGTGAGGAAAAGTCATTTTCCAATATTCGCAGGCAACAGGGAGACAAATTCCCTTAAAAAAAATTTTGAATATGGAACTTTTTTTTGCTCGGAGTTCGAACGACCTAATTTTCTTCGTATTCCAATCGTTTCCTTCTCGTCAAAGTGGATCGTCTTTGGAACGATCTTGATATTAGAATTTTTGACGAATTTCCAAAAATGTTAATTTTTGTTTCAATCGCGTCATTCAGAAGAATGATTAGTGGCTCTGCAGGAAATTTTAGAAAATTGAAATCATGAAAAATTCTAAGGAACGAAATCCTACACGATTTCTTTGATCCATTCGATTATCTTTTGTAGATTATTATCATTTTTTTCGATAAACATATACGAAGAATTTTTCTAATGCTAATACCGTCGATAGAACGCCCATTAGTGTCAAAATAATTCTTTCATCAACAGCATTAGTGTCGACCGAGGGGACTTTTCGAATTGATATAGAATTTCATCGAAAATATTTTTTCAATCCTAAACAGTCGAGGCGATATGATGTCATCGAACTTGAAGAAGAAGCACACACGTCTTTGTATAATTTCGATGATGTATGGTCGAGCTGTTTCCTATTTAACTTTCGGCCCTGTTTACTACGTATGCGACGCGGATGAGAACGATCATTCTTGTGGATCGAAACTTGTACGAGATTATTGATAGAAATTTTAATAATTTTGAACGAAAACAAAAGCCTCGAGATTTGCATCGCGAGTGGCGAGTCACTGACTTCTTGTATTTCTAATTGTTGAGGACGTTGTATGCTAAAATTTCTATCGATAGAATTCCTTTAAATTTGCACTAAACAAAGAGAATAATGGTATCTAATAGCTCGCGCAATTTTAAGAGGTTTCACCATGTAGAAGTCGAGATATTTATTTATAAAAATCTCATAAGAGCGTGTGTTAAAAGTTGCAATTTTCAACATTAAATATTTCGATTTCCAAATGGTGAAGCCTCTTAAAACTTTGCATACACTTTTATGTAACATCGAAGAAGCTTTATTTATTTTTTCAAAAAAATCGGTCGTAAAATTTTTTCGAAATTTTGTTTATTATACAAAAAATGCAGATTACCTCGGACAATTTTGGATTTAGAGTATGTTGTTCTTTAGTCAATTTGTAAAAATTTTTTATGTAAGAAAAACTGAAAAGAAAAATTTAGATTTGACCGTCGCCATACAACGTCCTTAATCGATCGATTACGAGCAGAAAATAATCGTATTGGCTTACCTGGAAGTTGCAAGAGAAGAATCTTTTCTTGGCACCTGTACACCGGTCGTAGCCATTGTTACTGTAAAAAAAAAATAAAAAGGTTGAAATGATTCGTAAAGAAACGAAATGCTGTAGAAAACCGAAAATCTTGTTTTTCTTCTCGGCCATAAAGAGTGAGGGAAAATATAGGTCAAGAAATGCATGGATGCTTTGGATCGATGGAGGAATTTCTAATCGGGTTTTACAGATCGTTGGCTCGCGTTTCATAAACTATCAGGAAAAGAGAGAAAGAAAAGAGAGAGAGAGAAGCGAGAGTTCCAGCTCACACGTATTTCCCGTTCTTTCTCGGTTCGTTTTTGCGCTGGGTGTGAAGAAAAATCGAAGGAATTTATATGCCAGGAATGAAAAGAAGAGCCCCGTGCGGTTCGTGACGTTTATGACGTTGAAAAAGAACAGAACGGTTTGAATGAGAAACTTTTAACCCGGAAGAAAAAGAAGGAAAAAATATTGAAGAAAGAAAAACGCAACGAGATGCTTCTTTTTCGTAAGATCGTAATTCACGAGGCTGTAATAATTCCGAGTTTCTCGCGCTTGCAGGATATATGTCATACGAATATTCCAGAGAGTAGAGACGATGAGCCATTAAAATTTGATTTTTCGTGACGTTTGTAACAAAAACGGAAACCGGTTTCCCTTCAACAGGCTTTCATGCCCTCGAATCCGTGAAAATTATGAATTAAGCACACGCGCGATTCGAAGCTGCACGAATTTTGCATTCAACCGCGTACGTATTTATGTTCCCAAGATGCAGAGCACTCCGAAGAACTCTGGGGAAAAAGAGAGACGCGCAAAATGAGCCTGGATCTCGACTAAATACTTTGTCATCATGGAACAAGTGTCCAGCACCAGGTAATAACGTAAAATGCATTTCGCAGCTTCGTGGGTGGCAAGAGCATATACAGAGTGTCCTCAAAGTCACAGGACAAATAAAGTTGAAAATGCTGAAAGAGAAAAGATTCTAGAAAATCGCATAAATTCGGTGCATTATTGACAAAAGATGTTAAGGGCGTTGTGTCGTTACATAAAAATGAAGAGATTCCAACGAATTTCCACAAAAATTTAAATATTTCCGAAAACAATAAAATACTCGAATAGTTGGACAATTTCAACGAGAATTATTTACAAGATTAAAATTTCGTGCTATACGAAAACGAAACTGAACTATATTTTGTACATATTTTCCCCTTCGCTTCCAAAATCGATTTTTGCTCAAAATATTGAGCACGATTTTTAAGGACAGCCTGTACGTAAAGGAACAGCTATAAATCGTAGCCCCAAGAAATACGAGCTACTGGGAAGAGCGATATATACGAGTAATGACATACAAATTTAATGCTTAAGGATTAACGCCGCATACATTTCAATCGAACCATAAAAGTTTAGCCTGGACGTTTTGCTCATTTTGATAACTAAGAGACTAAAAATACAGAATTTTCATATTTTCCAAACACGTACTTTGCCTCTCGCGAGAACGTTTCATTAAAACGCAATTTATGTAGAGCTTTGTGTCATCGATGTTTAAAGAATATTAAGAAATAATTTATGAATTAAATCCACGATGTAATCCTCGTAAATAAATGTTTGCTGACGTGTGTCAAAAAGGGAGCTCCGGATTTATAAATTCAAGTCACGTAATGTTAATTAACCGTACTGTTTATGCCTCGACCGACGTGTACAAAAATTTACGAGGCAGTTGGAGGATTAGATGCATTTATGCAGAATCGATTCGTAAAGAATAAAACGGTAATAATAACGTCAAGTACGTGAAGAGAAAAAAGCTGATTATCATATTTAACTTAATGATTATAATTGGATGATCATTGCATATTTCTAAAAGCTTCGTAGAGTCTCGTGTACCAAGTTGTAAATGATAAATAATTATAGGGAGTTATCTCGGTGCGTATACTTACTCAACGTCGAGACACTGTCTCGTCTGATGAGCTACACCGCCACCACAGGATCTTGAACAGGAGCTCGGTGGTGACCAAGGTCCCCAGTTGCCCCTTTCCGGCTCATTTGTGTCGAGCACGAAACTACTTGGCAAATAACTATTTGCGTGCTGCCTCCTGTGCCTTCCATGCCTCAATTTGATGTGATGCTGAAAAGCAAAAAAATCGATTTAAACCTTACTTGCCACACCTCTGTAGAATTACGTACTTGCCACCATGGGGTAGATTTGTACCCCAATGACAAAAATGGGCATAAAAAATGAACTGCTGAATATTTCGACGTGAAAATTATTGTAGAACATATTGAAAGCTTTTTTTTTTAAGATTGTTTACTTCATATAGCCGAAAATTAAATTTAAGTACACTAAAAAAAATGCTGAAAGCAAGAAAAGTGGAAAAATGACTATTTTCCGTAATAGGCCTGGGGTAGTTTGTACCCCAAGGTGGCAAGTGAGGGTTAAAGTACATCGACGCTAATTATTGGAGTCAGTGCGATATGGTGTCGAATGAGTCGGATATTTATTTATTTGCGTTAATTCGACGCTGACAATTTTGACGAGGTCAGCATGGCTATGGGGTTATCAGCTACGCGGACGTGTCATGGTGTGTGCATGAATTAGTCATGGCTAAACTTGTCGAAGGCATGGTGGGAAGGATATAGACATAAAACAAAAGTTAAAGAGATCTGAGAAAATCGTGGCGACGTATGTTCGTGGCCATTTGTGTGAATGGTTAGCGCCTAGGTCGGTTGATTAGTCTGTTGGCTATAAATCAAGTGATTAAGAGATGAGTCTCGGCGGGACGAGAGAAAAAGACGAAAGAAGAAAAAACGCCCACGAGTACTTCGGAGCGTGTGTAACAGATTGATAAAATGATTCGTGACGCGACGACGACGACGAATAGTGAATGTGAATGACCAGAGATCCGAATTACGCTAGAGCTTGAATTCCATACGAGTGAGAAAATAATGATAACAACCTCAGCTGCTTTGGAGCTCGAGATCGCAACAGACGCTCATTATTTAACGTCCATTATTTTCTCTTTGCCGAATGAAAACTTAACTAGCTCGTCAAGACTTCTCGTGAATCATCCGAATTTACGTGATCAATTTTTATCATACCGGAAGTTTTTTCTATCCGAGAAAAACCATAAGTCAGAAGTTGAAAAGGAAATAAATGAAAAACTGAGCGATGGGGGAAATTTCTTGAGGAAAAAAAATGTCATTAAGGCGTTAACAGGAAAGTAATGGCTTGTGATCTTGCCGCTACTTATACAGGGTGTCCCAAAAAATTTTGTATCGCTAATTTGTTCGTATTGCGAGGTCAAATTTCGAGAAAACTGCGGATGAAGATTTTCGTATTGAAAATTTTCTAGATAGAAAGTTTCCAGGATGATTGGCACGACTTTTGCACACACTTTATATTTTTATATATACAGGAACTATTCATTATCGTTATCGCGTCATTCGAGGGCGCCAATTGCCCTTCAAAGTACGAGCTTTTTTGCACTCGAGGCACGTGCCCTCCGTCATTTTCTTTTCTGACGCTCGTACCTGTAATCTTACTTCCTTTACACCCTTTACGAGTCGATTTTATGCTCGAAATTTCGCGATATTCAGGCGCGCCTGACGCGGCTGTCTTTTTGCGTCAATTTTTATTTTCCCCTTCGTTCTTTGAAAAGAACCGAAATCACCGCAGGCCTGTGGTTCCGGTTGGATCATTGGAATTAGGGCAAAGAGCATCATAACGAGAAAGCAAAAGACATGGACGAAAACAACAGTTATTGGTCAGAAAATCTACGAAAAACCTTTGACATTTCTTCGGAATAATTCGAGCGACTCGAACGAGGTCACTGAAAATTCGTGACTGCTTAAAAAATCGTGAAAATTGACCTTTGGATGATTAGCAACCGCGGAATAATTTGGCGACAAACGCTCAACTTTTCCGTGGCGGCCAAACGATAATAATTGTTGTATGTGCGTTACTGTGGAAATTTAGAATTTGTACACATACAACGTTGCACTTTGGTACTGCGTGGTTGAGGTTGGGCGAACAATATACGTACGCAAGACTAATTTGTGCTAATGCTTAGTGCGGTTTCCGCGAGAAGACGAGAGACCGAAGCGGACAGAGAACGAAAGATCGCGTGCGTGTGTGTCAAGGAAGTGCAACGGTCCACGAGTTCTCCCGATGCACATTAATTCTGACGTCAGTCATCTCTCGTGTGTATTCTCTGAGACTCTCTCTCTCTCTCTCTCTAAGTAGAGACATAACTCGGCTCCAGCCACGAGCGACGACTTTGGCCCGATGAGCAAACCGTGCCAATAAGGACGCATGGAGCCCTTCGAGTTAACGCTGAGGTTCGGTAATCAAATAACCCTTTCATGTTACTAAATTTAGCGTATCTTCCCAACACGAGTTTACTCCACGCCATAAGAAACAGCCAAACAGATCGTTACCGTGAGAAATATCGTTTCGACGATTCCCTTTTTCCCAAAATGCATTAAATAAACTGAAGTTGTTGAAATTAATTGTTGAATAAAATTGGAAATCCTGGAAAATCGAATTGGCGTAGAAAAATATTGTTTAATTTTCTTTTTGAGCAATAAATTCGTTTCTGGAAGTAAAAATCGCTTCCCTAATTCTTTTTCTCTTCCAATTACGAATTTACTTGTTTTTTTTTTTTTGCTTTACGAATTTCGAGTAACGACTTTAAGATTGCGGTGAGGCTGTCATTCACCGACACTGCTTGGGTGTCTTTAATCGATAGGAGCTCAAAGAATGAAACGATGAATCGCGAGAGTCAAGTGGACGTCAGAGCGAAACGCAAATCGGTCCCTTTTTGAACCAAAAGAGCTAACTACAGGGTTTCGATAATTATACGATTTGTGGACTGAGGTAAAAGAGATTGGATAAACGAGTCAATCAAGACGTGTCAGGCAGGCTTTTAGGAGATTGAAATTATGCATTTCTCAACTACTTTTCTGTGCACGAACGAAGAATGTTTTCGGGAATAAATAACATAAACAATAAAAAGCGAATTTTCCATAAACATTTTTATAAACTGTCAATAAAAAATCGATATAAACTTGTCTCGAGTGTGTTTTAAAAATTTTTTTTTTTTTTTCAATTGGGCACTGTGAATACTTGTGGTCATTATTCTCGATTATTGGCAAAAATTACTCGGAGGGCGGTCTCGGTACACGGAGCTTTCGTGTACCCCTCTCGCTGTATCAAACATATAATCGGTGCGTAATCTCTCGTCTCACAAGAAATGCGATCCGCGCAAAAACGCTTTGAGAGGGGCACCACTTCTCGATCGCCAAACCGATTATTATCTCGAGGCGAGAGTTTCGGCTGAAGGCATACATGTCGAGTATACAGGCTGTCCAAAAAGTCGCGTCCGGAAGTTGGATCCTGAGTAGATTACAAAGTTTGAAAAGAAAACGTCATAGCAACGTTGTTGCACGCGAACATTTGCATGATAATAATTGATGCCGCCTACACTGGAAAAGAAATTTAGTTAAAAATCGTTGATATTTTGTTGAACACGGTAAACTAAATATTTTTGGATAATTTCAAAATTTTCGTCATTTTGGCAATTTATTTGGTTTCTAACGGAATTTTTGGCAAAATTTACGATTGGAACGACTAACATTTGCTTCCGAAGAGACTTTCTAGAATATTTCTTGCTATAATGACACAATTTTTGAGATTATTCAACAAAATGTTTGGTCGAACGTATCGAACAAAATATCGATCTTTTCCAACAAAATTTTGTTTTCTGTGTGTGCGTCTCTCTGGGAACGTGTTACGTGGTTCCTCTCCAACTTTTTCCAACTTTTAAATTTTCTATAATGAAGAGAATGGTGTATGGAAAAGTTGCGATAAACATTCGATTGGAAAAAGTCTCGAAAATGAAAATTACTATGAAAATCGTGATCGGATCGGAAGAAATTTTTTCACAGCATCCTGGAGCCACTAATTGGTTCGTTGTGGACTTTTAGGTCAATGAAAACTTGGAGAGAATAAAATGCCTGAAGACTTTTCTTTTCACGATTGAAGTTTTTATTTTTATTTTTTTATTTTGTATCAAGGTTTTTGGACAGCCTGTATATATTGCTACGAGAGTCTTCTCGCTTTTGTGAAACGTGTGTATCCACGTGCTCGTTAAACCTACATTTCAAGTAATCATCGAGTTTGGGAGATGAGAATGATAAAAAGGAATCAAAACGAGATTATCTCGATGATGAATTGCAATTGTTCATGCCGGAAAGTTGATAAGATCATTTCGGCGAACGATTGTGCTCAATAAAGTCTCGATTATAAATTCGATCGTTTAATCATGTTATTCACTGGGAATGCAATTTTGTTAAAAATCGTCGATATATTTTGTTGAATACGGTAAACTAAATATTTTTTGATAATTTCAAAATTTTTGTTACTCCGGCAGTATATTTGGTTACTGAAGGAATTGACAGCGAAATTTACGAGTGGAACGACCAAAATTTGCTTGCGAAGAGACTTTCTAAAATATTTCTTGCTGCAATGACACAATTTTTGGGATTATTCAAAAAAATGTTTAGTCGAACGTATCGAACCATCTTTTTCAATAAAATTTTGTTTTCAGTGTGTTGACAAAATGAATAGCGAGTTGTTTTTGTGCTTGAATTATTTTCTCGGTTTCTGGTTTATTACTGGATTATAATTTGCAGGACCAAGAAGCAGGCTCTTAGTTATGCGTTCAATCGTCCATGCATTTCTGTGCACAAGGACTTTCTGCGGGTTCAACTCTTGACGATAAAGTATTTGATATACGATCGTTTTATGCCTCCGAAGCTCTACGTCGGTCGCTTCACTCCTCGATAACGACGCAAAGAGTTTAAGACATTTTGCAGCAAGGCGTTTTCTTCCCGCGGACAAAATCGAGAATATCTCGAGTGTACAAGAGCGAGAGAGACCGCAGAGACGATGATCCGAACAACCTACGACATACGTTCTCGCGAGCATCCGAACAGAGGTACTTTGGCCCGAGACGCTCGATCCTCGTTGAGAATGAAAGAGATAAAAGGGAAGAAAGACGCGGGCGTGTTCGAATTCCGTCTGAGCCTTGCAAAGAACATCATCCTTTTTTTTATCCTTTTAATACCAACATGCATCTTTATATACGACGGAACTGTCAAACTTTGTAAACAAAAATTACTTCGAATTGGGTCACGCTCTTCTTCACCGCATTATCAAATTATTAAGATTCTTGACCAATTTTTATAGGATCAGCTGCTCGTGTGCATTTTGATTCTTTTTCATACTTTCCTCGTTCATTTTTGATTTTTTGAATATTTCATGATTTTCCTCGGTTGTTTGGTTTAAATCCAAAGAAAACAAGATGCTCAAGATGCACGATGCTCAAATTTTCCTCTATGAGGAAAATTTATATTTTTAATTTTGACTTCCTCATAGAGGAAGCTTTGAGCACTGTGCATCTTGAGGAAGCAATTAGCAAATATCAATTTGCAGCGTTTTTTGTGTTTGCAATTAAATTATATAATTTATACAACTTTACTAGAAAGTAAAGAAGAAGTACGGACTTATACTCAATATCTTACAAAATTTGCAGAAATCAGAGCGGTTGGAGGATTTTTCGAAAAACTCAGATTTTCGTAAAATTCGAAAAATCATAAAATTTAAACCGTTCAACCGATATTTCCCTAATTCAATACCAACCTTCCTATTACTATTTATAAAAAAAAGAAATTAGTAATCAATCTTAAAATTTGCGGAAGTTAAAGCCTCAACACCCGTTTTTTGAAAATTTCAAAACGTCGTAGAATTCGTATTTTTTTGCAATTCCGACGAAATTCCGACGACACACACATCCGAACATTTTTTTTAGATGTAATTTTTCGATGTTTTGGGACATTTTAAGCAGTTTGACATTGAAAACTGGAAAAAAAATATTTCACCGTCACATAGCTGCCTCTATGAGGAAGCAAAATTGGGTTTCATCATTCCTTTTCTCTTGTAGAGAAGATTTTTGGATATTTATGGAGACAAATCCCTTGACAAAATCTTGAAACATAAATTTGAATCTCGTGCATGATTTTTTCCATTCGGCTGGAGGAGTTTCTGCTCAAAATCTTTCGAGACGTTATTCCCATGAAACACACGTTGTGTGCGACGAGTGTCTAAATTACGGTGTTTTTCGTGATCGAAAGGGCGAGAAGAGATCGAGAGGTCAGTGGTGGAAAAAAATTCGTAGTATATATATAAATAACGAAGCAAAGTTTCTTTATCGTTCCGAAGGGAAGAAGTATCAAGGAGAACGGGCTAACGAGGATCAGACCAACGGTGAGAATATCGTCGTACCAGAAGCCAACTAGAATTAGCCACGGTGCAGTGAGCAGAATTTCTGCAGGGCGAATCAACAGCAAACGATGGAAGGGGGCAAAATGCCTTAGCAAGACACTCGTTATAATAAGGGACTCCTCCAAGATGCGAAACAGAGAGAGAGAGAGAGAGAGAGAGAGAGAGAGAGAGAGAGAGTGAGAGAAAGAGGAAGGGGGGGGGGGGGGGAGGACTTAAAGCGATAATACCAAGATGAAGTGCCTAGCTAGATAGCCGGACATCGTTATCTAAGTTAATGCGGATATTGCGTGGTCGCTAATTCCCCACAAATGGAAATGACTTGAACATTTATTAAAAATGACAAAAAAATGTTTTCGGAATATATTTCATCTCGTCTCTCCAACATTTTTCTCACCGTGTATTGTTATTTATGAACATTGGATAAAGATTACAAAAATGCAAATTTTTGTTAATATTTTTTGCACAGTTTTGTTACTTGAATTTCGCTATTTTTAGGTGAATTTTCTTTTTTAGTAGTTTTCATTAAAACAGGAGACATGCGAGTTTGATGATATTAATCGGAGAGGCAAAGGGTCGGTGTAGGTTGTGGGATTTGTGCTCCGCTTTCGATATCGTGACGAAGCGAAATCCGAGAAGGGCCGAAAGCCGTGTGTATATACGTATAGAGCCCTTCGCGTCCTCGGGAAGCGAGAAGCCTGCAATAAAAGCTAGAGGAATGCCGATCGGTTCGATGGGCTTGTGTGGACTGAGAAAGCGAAAGAAAAAAGAGAGGAGAGAGGATGAGATTGAACGCGAAGGAGTCGAGGAACTGTGAGTCGAGGGCCTCTCTCGATTTGTGCCTCCCGCCTTCGGGGACTTGTTTTTGGCCCTGCGTGTGTATCGCCCCCGGAGCGATCATTCGATCGTCTTTTAAATATATGTACAGGGTGTCCCCTATAAAATATCTCAAGCTGTTATCTCCCAAGGTACAAGTTGTGAAGTAAAACATTCATTGGGATCGAAAATGCAAATACGAGGCACGAAAACGCGGTTTTTGAGTAGTGTCGGTGCCATATTCTAATTTTCGGTAAAACCAAACCTGAATATACGCTTTTCTACTCGCGGGCTCTAGTTTGAGTACCCACAAGCCAGGGGTCAAAACATTTTTTCCCAAACCTCATCCAAACCCTACAAAATCGATCATTTAAATTCGTGAAAAACTTTGCGATGTCTGTACCCGAAGCAATCGCGTTGAATATCATAAAAAGTTCAGTACTTACGTATTTGCCTGTGACGTCCTCAACCTGGACGACAATCACAAAAATGAGTAGCACCAACGACCTGTAACAAAAAAGAAATTAAATTATTTGAATCATTCTAAAATAATGTTTCTTTTTACGGTGAAAAATTGCTCTTCTCATTTTCACTCTAAAAATCATCAACGCGGGTTCACATTGATGACCCAGAGTCCGTCGATGATTCGCTATTTTTTGCCAGTGAAAATTGGAGCAGAGCAGCAGGTAGTTGAGAAATGTGATATGGAGAACACGTGCGTATAAAGACGTTAAGAAAGGTACGGATGTCCTTAAAGAACTTGGCAGTAACGGGTGCCTGAAGACCGAGAAGTTGTCTTTGGGCAAGACAACTTTTCGTTTCACTGTCGAGGACACAATTCGAAATACCGGTTCGCATCTGGGACCAATACGACACAAATTCGATTTCAACGAACGTTGACCTTCGCTCTAAGGAGTTTAACGAAAAACCCGGAGCCAGAAAAAGTGTTGATGAAGTTACTCATGAATCCAATAAAACGATTGCACGTGACAAACACAATTTTTTGCACGAATGAAAAAAAAAAAATCTAAAAAATCGATAAATGTTTTAACTGGGTCCAAAAAAAATAAGAAATCTTGGTTGACGATGAAAGTACAGCTTATGAATCGCCTCCGTAATAAAATTAATACGTGTTATGGACGATTTCACATTATTGGATGGCAAAGTGCATTGTGAAACGTGTGCAGTAGCAAAAGTAAAAGTGCATCGTGACGAGTCGGCTTTGCCTAGGAGTGCACAGCTGATCATTTGAGAGAGGAAAGTGAATCTTTAATATGACTGCAATTTACTGTTGGATGCACGTGGCCTTCTCCGCGGTCTCTTGTACAGAAGATCACAGGAGTTCGAAACGGGTTATGAGCATGGATTACAGGAATTCAACTACGGGAGCAAACGTATCATGACTGCAGGCATGTATCGTTTCGAGGATGCGCTTAAATCTGTTGCACCAGTGACCGAAAGTGAATGAACAAATTGTTTTTTTCCTCGATTCTTTTTCAATAGGAAACATAACGAAAGGTCTGCAATATTTTTTGACTGGACGAATAACGTGCAGAGTTTAGCGTCAAAATTCAAATGTATTCGGATCATCAATTTAAACACATTTTATTTTTACGGTTTTTGCGCATATCCTTGCGAGATTTTACAAGCCCATTCCATCACGTTGACCCCATTTTCTTGCACAGTTCCCGTTCCTATGAAATCTCCCTCGGAGAGTGCAGCGACGCCTTTCTGATGCACTTCTCCATGGCGTTCGCACGCGAAAGCCAAGGAAAACTGCGGGGAACGTCGACCAGACAGGCGTTTATTTTTCTTAACCCAGCGGTCACCCAACCGAGCATTGCGACCTGTCCTAAGGGTTCTGATGTCCAATCCACACAATGTTTTCGGTTACATCGACTTGAATATGGAGAGAACGCATAAATAACTGACATTGTTTTTTATTTGTTATTATTACGAGGGAACCGTAGCTCGCGGTATGATTTTGTGCCATTTCATTTTCTGCAGCTTCTCTCTCTCCATTCTTCCCATTCTAGACTGTGCGCTGTTACTCGCTTTTTCATATTCTAGGAGACGACTATAGGAAACAGCTACGAAAGAGATGCAATAACGAGTAGCAGTAATATGCGTTCCACAGGCTGTCTCGCGATGCTGTATATATGTAAATGTTCAGGGATGCACCGCGAAGAGACACTTTTCTATATATTTATATACAGTGAATAAAATATGAAAAGCACATGCATGAACTGTAACGAGCCCCTCTCGGCAGAAGCGGTAACATCAGCACCTAGACGAGCTGCTGCTTCAGAAAGTATTTTTCCAGTAACATTTGTGGCGACTGTGCTTTCTATGTATATAACGAAACTAAAACGTAAAAAAATATCGTGGATCTTATGGGATCGCCTGCTAGAGTAGAAATTTATTTCCTGTCCCTTGATCCATTTCTCAAATGCCTTATACACATTCTTTACGGCCTGACCCCCCAGCCTTGAGATTCGAGACGTTGGTTGAGGACTTTATAAATTTTTAATCCTAACGGTTTTACCATTTTTATTTGTTTTGGATGCAAAATTTTCTATCGATAACAGAATTCCTTCGAATTTGCACCACTCTAAGAGAATAGTGATATCTAATAGCTCGCGCAATTTTAAGAGGTTTCACCATGTTTATTTATAAAAATCACAATTTTTGTGTTAAAAGTTGCAATTTTCAACATTAAATATTTCGATTTCTAAATGGTGAAGCCTCTTAAAACTTTGCATACACTTTTATGTAACATCGAAGAAGATTTATTTAGTTTTTCAAAAAAATGGGTCGTAAAATTTTTTCGAAATTTTGTTTATTATACAACAAATACAGATTGCCTCGGACAATTTTGGATTTAGAGTATGTTGTTCTTTAGTCAATTTGTAACAACTTTTTTTAATGAACTTGGGCTTGCAAACCATTTTTTATGTACGATAAACTGAAAAGAAATATTTAGATGATCGATCAGTGACGGTCAATCGTAGAATCGTCGAGTCATGCCTCGCCCTTGCAAACGTAATTTGAAATGATAAAAAAACGTTTTCTTTCGAAATTTTCATGTTTTTGTTTCTTCTAAAGTTTAAGCTTCACAGCTCAACTTTCGCGACGTACTATATGGACTTCCAGACGAGACCGAGACAAGAGGAAACCCGGGAACATTACTGTTGTATCTACACAGACTTCTCGTGTTCTTCGTCTTGTACACTTTCCGAGAGACACGACGACGACGAATGGTCCAGGGAAAACAATGAGAGATGCCGAGGCGAGATACTGCACACCGCCAAAACCGTACACACTATTCGATCATTGTGCCAGCTTTACCATCCTCCTCGGTATATACATCTCCCTCGCTGAATTCACAGCACCCAAACCTCTGTCGTGTTTCCCTCATAATATGTCGAGGCAAAAGTGGACTGTGTACCGGAACAATATCGTCTGTTTCTCCTTCCTCTAATGTGGTCGTAGGCAGACATTTATATTTATTTGTATGGTGATTTTAACGTCAAGCATAAAATCGTCGAAACTGTTTTTTTTTTTTTTTTTAATTTTCGGCTAAAAATTGTAAATGACTGAGTGGATGTTCCGAATCGTCGATTTGATGGAAAAAAAATTATAAATCAGAATAATTGACGTGTATTCGAAAACAATTCTTTGCTGGCATTTTATTTATTCTTGGCTTATTTTTTTTCTCCATATTTTGATGAATTGTTTTGAATTTTTTCTTGGATGAAATTTTGATCCTCGCAACAGACGATTGGAGGCTTCAAACAAAATATTCGTGGTGAAAATTTGTCGCAATTTGCGTGGAGCTTCTTGTATATTGAAATATATGTTGCTGCGTATATTGAAAATACAGAAGATGGAGGTTGATATAGCGGTGTTGCACTTTCCCCAATGAGCTCGTCCACTCTCTTATACTCGCGGCAATGTTCCCACTACCCTTTCTCTCCCTTCGTCTACTTATTAGTTCTCGTTCGTTGAGGATGAAAAAAAAAAATACAAAGTCGAGACTATGTCGCTCGGATTTTTCTATAGAAATCTTTTATTCTCGTGTCCCATTTTCATTTGTGTTTCCTTTACCTTTGCCAAATCGTTTTTTCCTCTTTTCTCGCAAGTGTCTGATCAAGCACTATCATTATCGAGGACAGACTCGACAATATACGTTGAAGAAAAAAAGGATTTCCTTTGGACCACAAAGTTTAGCTTCAAGGAAATGAAACAAAGCTGAATTTTTGAATCGAGAATTACAAAAATTGTCAATATTGCTTTGATTTTTATATTTTTTTAGATTTTTGGCTGACGTTGAATATTTGTGTCCGTGATTTAAATTTTAAATGACAGTCCATCAATGACGCGAGGCACACGAAAAAACTTTTGGAAAAGGATCGAAAGGAGTAGCGATACTTTTAAGGAGCTTAATCGATCGCGATTACGATCGGAAAGGAAGCAAAGCAGGCAGAGCAGAGACAAAATGGCAAAGAGGATCGTTCGATACTTATTAATTGCACACGTTATAACGCGGGGTGGGGTGAACGATTACGCGTCGTTAATTTATAATATCGAGAGTCATGCGAGACGAAGAACGGAATCGCGAAAGAGACGAGGACGATATATAAAAGCGGCAACGGGACCGAGACCTTCTCTTCGTTCTTCCTTTCGTCTCGGTCTCTCTCCTCGATTCCTTCCTCGAAATCATTATTCGGTCGAGCCTCGCGGCTTCGTCTCTCTTACTATTCCAGACTGGTGGGAGAGCAACCCTGAATCTTGTCTATATTCTTTCGACTTGTTCTTCTTATCCTGCTTCCTTTTTTTTTCCTTGACCTTCGATTCGACGAGGCGGACCAAACGCTCCCCAATGTCTGATATTTGGGGGAAGAACAAAAAGTACAAACTTCGCTAACTTTCTGTCTTAGAGAACCTCGAAAAATAATAAAAATCTGATGCAATGAAACTTCAAGTTTTCGTTCATTATTCATGTTTTTTTCAAACTATATCGAAATTCAAGAAAATTTCGATATAATTAGTAGAAAAAAGTTGCATTTATGTTGACAATATTCTTTCAAAAATGATTGTGGAAATTTCTTCGTTGTAATTGTTGCAATCGTTTTCCAGAAATTCTCGACTATGTGTATACTTTTTTGGGAGCATTTTCCAGCGTGTTAAACGGGCCAGTAACTTCGCAATATGTGGCAAATTTGTTTACAGTCGTAACTCTCTGTTCCAGTGGCTTTTCTACGCTGCACGAGGACCATACGAGCCGTGAGATTGCTCGAATTTCTGTTTTACATTCCCATACATTGAACAACCTCCGAAACTCTTTCATGACTTTTCGTACCGAGTTCATCAGACGAAACGGTGCAAACGAGTTAACCAACTCAATTAACACGTGCACTTGGCACGAAACACACCTCAACCGAGAGTAATTTATTGTTTCGATTGTCAACGACGAAATTAAAAGCATTTTTGTTCCCTTTTGCCATTTTCGTTGTTGGCTCATGAGTTTGATGGATTTTTTAAACAATTTCGTTTTTGCAAAACAAATTTTCGCAATCTCCATGACCAAAAGTTCACAAAATCGAAAGAAGGAAAGTCGCGATGTTTGAGCTACTGCATGGATAGAGCTTCGCTTTTTTTATTCGATGGTCCAATTAAAGGAAATGCGGGGGATGGGAGATACTATTCGTTCGTACATCCGGGAAACGCTGTTTTCTTATCATCGACGGACACAAGTCAGGGCACATGACACGTATCATTAATAACTACGAAGCCCACGCTCAAAGCGTCTGCACTCAATTTAACATTTAATATCGTACCCGAAAATTAATAACAACGAAATTTCGATATTTCACCGACAGAATGTCCGAGAGGAATTTATCGGCTAATCGTGTTAATTAATTTCATCGAAATTCCATCGCTGGAGGAAAAAATTCTCGAGCACGATATTAATTATCTTTTTCGTTACAAAATAATAATAGAACATTCTGCGATCGAGCCCTTTTCACAATAAAAAAAAAAAAAAAATATGCAGGCGAAGCCTCATTTGGCAACGAATTTACTGGAAACAGACGTATCATCGTGAATAATATATATTTAATGATCTGAAAGGTAACAAAATTGGAACATTTCAGAAATTAATTATCACGGATATAACGAATCTTTCACAATAATTCGACATTATTTGATTCGCTTCATTTGTTAATAGAAACTTTGATTTTCTGCTAAACATTATTTTCCTCGATGAATGAAATTTCTCAGTTAAATGAGACCCAGCAGTTAATTTTTTTATAAACAAATATCATTGATTCAGCTAGAATTAGTTTTAAAAAAGTCTCTTAAGGAGTTACTCAAGGAATTTATCTCCAACTATTATGTTCTCGTGATTGTCATTGGATCGTAAAGATTTATTGATTGTCAACGAACTAACGAATCAACATTTTCGGCCTTGTAATTTTTTCCTCATACGGAAAAACAACTGAAAATTATAAAAATTTATAAATGGCGTCAATGGAATTGTTATGGTGAAAGATCGACCGCACGACTTTGTCTCACTTGCAGTTCGGCGCGGTCGTGAGAGAACAGTTTTTTTGATAGCTCTCACAATGTGCCACTAAACTTCCGTTTTTTTTTTTTTTAATTTATCTCCGTCTTCCGACCATGTATAGACTCGACTGTATTACGAAGTATTACGAAGCTCGGTATCGCGATCGTCGTTATTTGTTAAATAATTGGGTCATGGAACATCCTGCTTTTTACTGGAGATGCGTAGCATGAGCCACGAAACTAATTTTTTTTTTTCCTCGGTATCTCCATAGAAAACAATGGAATCAAGTGCAATGGAATGAGAAATAAATTGATTATCGATGCTTAGCGATAACGATGCGTAATAAAATATCAAAAAGTTCGCGAAATATCGGATTTAAAACAAAAAAAAGCTGTAACTTTTTTTCTATTTACAAATTAATTACAACGCTC
This sequence comes from Hyposoter dolosus, assembly GCA_963921915.1. Taxonomy (NCBI): domain Eukaryota; kingdom Metazoa; phylum Arthropoda; class Insecta; order Hymenoptera; family Ichneumonidae; genus Hyposoter; species Hyposoter dolosus. The sequence continues at coordinate 19,616,739 of OY998131.1, read as the reverse complement.
GTTGTCTTCGATTTTTAATTACCTTGAAAATGCGATTTTGCGTTTTTTATCCATACGGATTTTTTGATTACTGGAGTAATTTTCAAAATTGGTATTTGCCTAAAAAATAAATGAGCTAAATGAGTCACGGTCTCCATGCTATTCCGATTGACGAGCTTCATTTGTATGAAAGATTCATCAAAATCGATTCAGTCGTTTCCGCGTGAAAAGACGAGAAACACCCTTGAATCTGTCGGTCGATAAATATACACGGGAATATTTATGAATACGAGTAAATAATGTTCGCATGTTGAGACGCGATTTAAGTGCAAAATATTTTGCAAGAGATTAGGCACGCTCGCTGACGATTCGATCAGTACGAGTTATCGAGTCCTGGGGACAGTCAACGAGACAAGAGACACATGGAATATCAATGAGAACAAAGAGAGGGAGAGAGCGCATTAGCCAAGCTAACTAGCCGAGACACGCGTCCCGGGATTTCCGTTTAGCTTTCAGTCTTTTGTTTTCTTCTCTCTCAATCCCAGAGATGCCTCAGATATTTTTCACATGCTCCCTGTAACTTGCCATCTGTCAAATCCCAAAACTTAACAACCAATTGTCGCGTTATCCGAACTCCTTTCAACTGAGATTAAAATTTTAAAAAATCAAAAACTTTTTAAAGTCGAATTTTGAGCTTGAACTGTTGAAAAAATTAAATTAACGCTTCTGGTCAAACTTTTCGAAACTCCTTCAAACAGTTTCGATAAATCGATTCTTTCCTGGATATTTTTGCCAATTAATTAATTATTGAGATTTCATAAAAATAATCTCGTTCGTTCACTGGCCAGTCAACTCAATCGAGAAAATATTAAAAATTTTATTGAAATTGAATAAAAATCGATATTCAAAGTTGTTTCTGCTAAGAGCACGAGATATCGCGTTATTCCTAATGCAAGATTAGACATTCGATAATCCATCAGAAAAGTTCTAGGTCTAGGAACTGATGCTCGAGAGTCCTTAATTCATCGTCCGTATGTGCAGATACATCGGTATGTATAATTGTGAATGCACGTGACGATCTTGGATCGCGAAGGTATTCACTTCCCGCTTGCCTGGAGAATCTACCTCGTTATACCGCGAGGTAAAGCGACATTAAGCACATGTATTTTTTGTGTACAAAAAAAGACAATATTTTTGTTGGAAAAGTAAAAAAAATGTCCAAACGCGGAGCAAGATAGAGAGAGAGAGAGAGAGAGAATGAATAATTGAAAAAAAGGAGCAACAAGAAAGATCGAGTCGTCCAGCAGCAGCAGCAGCAGCTACAGAATGTTTGATCTGTCGAGGATCTCGGTCGACTAATCGTCGAGGATCTACCTTTCGTGAGCTTTTTCGGAGAAGCAACGGTTCCCCTTTATTTCTACGTGACTTTACACACCATTCCATACATAAAAGTATCCTCACATATACACAAACATTTTATCATTTTTATACGGAGATTTAAATGTGTGCTCATGAAAAAGGTCCGCGGAGAGATGAACGGATAAGATGTTAAAATTTGGAGCGAGAACAACGACTTTGCGGTAATGAAGAAGCGGAGAAAAACCGCGAGAAATGAAAAAGTAATACGACGAGCTTTGACATTTTCGTCGTCGACAAAAAAATCTTCCGGAAACTCGATCGTTGGAATTCGGGATTTTAAGGATTGTTGAGTCCGAAATCGGAAATGGTAAGAAAATTCGGAAAATTTTGTATTTTTTTGTATAAAGTATTTAAGCGATCTCATAAAAATTTCACGACGATTAGGAAGCTCCTTATTAAATAATTAGCATTAATAAATTAAATAAATAATAATAAATTAAATAAATTAAATTAAGTAAAGCCGGAAGGGAACGGATGAGGAGGTGCGAAAAAATGTAAAGAAATGTAATGAAAGGTAAAGAAATATTTGTAGGTATAATTTTGTTAAAAAAGGGTGTAAACGAGGATAGACGTGGTGCCCAAACCCCTCGGGGACAGGGGCGCAGAAATAAATAAAATAAAAATACAAATACATTTAATAAATTAAATTGGTGTAACTTTGGAATAATTTTTGTTTTTTTAAACTTTCAATTTTTTAATACCTACAATATACTGAAAGCAACGGAAACAAAACGAAGTTTATTGACAAATATTTTTTGTATTTGTTTAAAAAATTGTTGTTAACAAAATGTTAATTTTTCAATAACGAGCTTCTTACTCGTCGTGAAATTTTTGCACGACTTTTTTTAAATACTTCATACAAAAACGTACTAAATTTTCAGAATTTTCTCATAATTTTTTATTTCAAGCCTCGAGATGGTTGAAATAACGATCATAGAATTCTTAAAATTTGAATAATTAACATTAAAAAGTTTCATAGTTACTCAACATCCTTATTTTCGACAACTTCATTTTTTAAAATCGATTCTCTTCTCTCGAAGTTTCACTTTGAACTCCGATTCTGAGGGTCAGTTAAATTTGCACTTTAATTTGTTTACCGTTGTGATCGTCCCATACACGTGCTGAAAAAAAAAATCTGAATCAATTAATCGCGATTATTCAGACTCGGAGAAAGTGTTCGGAAAATATTGGATGCCCCATTGACCAGCTAACGTTGAATTCCCCATGTGAATTGTACACGTATGAGCTATGGGTGGATAATCGTATGGTGATGGAGCAAGTAATGCTTCGCTAACTCCGTTCGGCAATCAACCTTCTTCTTTTTTTTTTCTTTTTTTATTCTATGCGTTATTGTGCATATTCTATGTGTGTAGAATAGCGAGGGGTTTCGGTGTGGCTGAGATGTTACATGGTTTTTATATGTAGCTACAATGAGATTGTTACGGGGCGCAATGACTCGTGGAATTTTGTCGTCACCGGCGCCGACTATTCAATATCCTCTACACTCTTTATAAATCCTCGAGGAATAAATCATTTTATAAAGTTAAGTAGACGAACGATTTGGAAAATATAGCATTTTTATTTTGGTTTTTTTAATGTTGTACGATTTTTCACCAATTTTTCAATTTCGCGACCATTTCCGATTGTGCAATTCTGAAAAACGTATAAACGTGAAAATTGAGTTTACGTATTTATATTTTAGAATTTTTTACTTTTTTTTTTTTCAACAATTTTTCTGATTCACGCAACATTTTGGATTATGCAATTTTGCAAAACGTGTCAACGGAATTCGGGGCTCAACATTGTGGTTGAAATTTTTTTATCGAGTTCTGTGACCGGGCATTAAAAATTACGACGTGTCTCAAAGGCGTAAAAAAAAAATGTTTGCAACTTTTTATGCTGGAAGCGTTTAAAAGTTGTAGTTTTGTGTGACCCATAAAAAATGGTGAAAAATCACGTTTCACGATGCTGCCGAAATGTATTTTAGTTACGTGAGTCTCAACAATTTTGTGCTCCAAAAAATCATGCGATTCCTAGGAAAGCTATATAAGACTCTGACCACAGATTCATCTCGTCAGAGTGGGTAGAAAAAAGTGCTTGTTATAATATACACGTGCCGAGCGAAAGCTGGTTTCCGGTTGCGTTCCCCTGAAAACGCTTGCTCCACGCAAACTCGATGGAATTTCGCGAGGTTATCGAATTAGCCATGTAAATAAACGTCTGACGAACGACAGTAGAGTTTCCTTTGAGCTTTCTCAACTCCATCTTTCACATTTTCTTTTCTTTTTCTTCGCCAACTTCCCTCTTGGAATGACGTTCAATTTTCAAGAATCCTCGACGCACTCGTTTCCTCATTGAGAAGAAAAAATCAGTATTTAACAAATGTGTCCAACAAACGAACTTTAACAAAAATCGTCCGATAAAAATGTATCAAAATAGGCATCGTTGAAATGCAACGAAAACTGATTATTTGTCAAGAAAAGTGGAACAGAATTCTTTGCTATTCGAAAAGCGAATTTACTAAAAAAAAAAAAAAATTGAATAAAGTGCATTATCAAAATAAAGAATAAAAATTAATTTTTTCGTTGCATTCCAACGATGCAAATTTCAACATCGTCAAAATATTGAACTGCAAATTAAATAAAAATAATTGAAAATTTCTCAAAAAAAGAACGTTTTTGGGATTTTTTAATTCACAACTGACGATCGTCAACTATTAACAAACTGGCTAATTCATCATCGTACGATTGCTACTTGACGAACCAAAAAAAAAACCAAAATTGCTAAAATCATTTCTTAGCTCCATAATTGTCTGAATCATATTGCCAACAATAATTTCATGTACGTCGGAATCAACGAATATTGGCCTTCATGTGTGCGTGTAGATTCAAATCCATGGGGAAAAAAATGTTATAAGACACGTGTATACTTTGCACTCGAGAAATCTGTTCTCGCGCACGTTCCGTTAGAGGCGCCGTGCGAAATTCAAAAATTTATAGACCCGCTATCGCCAGAGATGTTCATTGAATATATAACTCGTATATTTGTATATAATCGTTAAAATATAAAAAGAGAAAAGGGAGATCGAGGATTCTGAGAGCGGTGTTGTTCGTCGCGGCACAGTCGTTGAAAGCGAATGTGCGGATCTCTTTACGCAGCATCCCATCAACAACTCGCTATGGGTTGCCGAGTTCAAGTGCATCTCTCTTTCTTTTCATATATACAGCGATGTACAAGAGCCATGTATATACATTTCTTTCCCTTTTTTTTTCCTTTTTCACTCTCGAATGATGCGATGACTCTCCGAGAGATTCCCCCGCTGGGATTTTCTACTTCAAAGTGCACGAGGGAATGAAACCAACGTTCAAAACCCACGCATTAACGTCGCGGTTCACACATACCTGTGGGCAATGCTACAGGTGCCTTTTATCTTCGCTACACTCGTATACAGCCAAAGATAAAACAGAGAAATCGCAGGTGCTTTATGTGCTAGAAATTTTGTTTCCTCACCGAAAAGGGCGTATCTGCAATATTTCGAGTCTCGTTTCTTCACGCAGAGAAGCAGGCTTTTCCATATATACTCTGCTGCCTCTATGCACTTGACGTCTCGACGTAATATACTTCATTCTTGTTTCCAACGAGAGACTCTCGTGACTCGCGTCGAGTATCGATGCGATACGTTTTCATTCACTTCATAAAGCAACGAGGGAGAAAATCATCTTAAGGGATCTCCTGAGGGTGCGAGAAAAATCGTTCGAAAAGGAATGTCAATTTTGTGAGGTCATTGGACAGTAATTTATCAAAGATTCCAACTCTTTTGTGTATGATTATAAAAAAATTAAGTGCTTTGTCGAATTTGTATGATCGATTTTTTTAAGTTAGTACTGTCGGTTTTATAATTATTGTTCAGAATATAAAAATTTTTTTTCCACAGAAAAAAAAACGTTATCAAAGTCGAATGGAAAAAAATTCCAACTTTTTTTCCATTCATTTTCTTTTTTTTTTTGTTACTGAAAATCCAAACCGAAGTCAACTTCAAATATTATTTTAAGGTAGTACTGTTGGTTTCAAAATTACTGTTTAGAATTTAATAAAATTTGGTAGGTTAGTAGATTATGATAAGATCCAGTCAATTTTTCAAGAGGCTCCAGAGAACCAAAAAAAAAAGATATTCGCATTGGTAATTTCATGAATCATCGATTCATACATTTCATTGTATTTTACAATGAAAACTACGACTTCTCTTAAGAATTGATAAGAATTCATTGGAAAATACAATGAAAACAGAGATTTATCATAAAACTCAAAAATCAAAACGAATATTTTTTTTCTGATTCTCTGTAGTCTCTTGAAAATTAGACTGAATCTTTTTCTAATTATAATCTACTAACCTACCAAATTTGATTAAATTCTAAACGGTAATTCTGAAACCAACGGTACTACCTTAAAACAATATTTGAAGTTGACTTCGGTTTGGATTTTCGGTAACAAAAAAAAAAAAGAAAATAAATGGAAAGAAAACTTGGATTTTTTTTCCATTCGACTTTGATAACTTTTTTGATTCTATGGAAAAAAAATTTTGTCACAAATTGAAAATGCCATCCGTGCTGGAATGAATGAAGTCTTGTGTTTTTGGGAGATTTGTCAAAAGTCTACAGTCGAGTGTAGAAATTCCGCGCACTCTGGTAGTCGAAAAAAAAAAAAGTAATAATAAAAAGGAGGAAAAATGTAAACGTAGGAGAACCCTCGAAATGAGGAGAACTGACGTAAGGAGTGGATACGAAGATTTTAGAGTTACGAAACTTTTTGGAACGTTCCATATATCTCTGTATATAAGTGATAAATACACACGTATGTATATATTTAAATGTCGTGTAACTTGGTCCATTAGCCTCGCATGATCTGTCTCGTATACATTGGTAAAAAACGAGAGGGCAAAAATGAGAATAAAAAAGGGAGAGAGCACACGAGAAAATAAGGGAATGACGAGGACGAAGAGACCAAAAGTTGAGTCATCTTGAGTGGCAGGCTCGCGGGATGTTGTCACGCAAGGATTATCTTGGTCAGCTGAGCCAGGCGCTCGAGCACGAAAGGAGAACGACCGAAAAATCTCGTCCACGTATATATGACTCGAGAGAGCCCGCCCCCATTTGTACAAAATTCAACAAGCTTCGTTCCTCCAAAAACGAATGTGTTCGATCGACATTGTCTTTTTGCTAAAAATACCGAAACGATGTTTCCACTGTCCCAAATTTTTCATGGTTCACCGTGAAAATACTAATTTGAGCACTGAGGTGTAAAAAAATAAATAAATACACGTCGCTTCCTTTTCTCATGTTAATTTCGAGTTTCGAAAAGTTGAAAAAAAAAATGATCCGAATGTACATTTGATTATTGAGTGAAAAAAAAAAAAAAAAGGAACAGGAGATCGGGGTGTTCCGAAAAGCTTCACAGGACCAGAAAATCGTAGTCGGGTCGTTTGAAATGTTTTTTTTATTCTCTCTCCTATCCTCTTAACTCGCGGGTGGTAAAGTTTGTGTGTGTGTATGTGTGTGTGTGTTTTTTTTTAACTTCTTTTAATACACGCGGAGATTCGGGTCTGAGGATATAATTCTTGTGCCTGAAAGAGAGAAGAAGATCCGAGTCGTGTGTTCTCGGACGATTGGCCCACCCAAGGGCGACCAGAGATACAGCTTCCGTTCTGCTTTTTTTTTTTTTTTCATTCTTTTGGGGAGAATTTTCATTCGATCGAAATGAAGGTAAATAGTGTCACGAGGCTTAAGCTATCGTGACTTTATTTTCTCAATCTCCACACACATATCCCTGACATTCTTTAATATAAATCTGACGGAGATCCGATCAAGGACGAGTGAACCGGACAACTTGGCCTTCCGTAGATTTTCTCCAAATCCCGATATTTTCTTTTCGGGTTACCTTAATAAATAAGAGGAAAAAATATATTTATCTATATATGTACGAACGCAATAACGAGAAGCAATATTCAGCAGGACGTATTTCACACGATTCCGAACTTTAGACAACGCGAGATACGCCCTTGTGGTTGTTGCTCACATGCGGACCAGTCGGAGGATTACAGAGTCGGTTGAGGATTTGTCTGTCGTCAAGATCACGATTCAAGATTATACGCCGAGGTAAGGGGATGCGATAAATAGTCGCGACGTGCGAGTGAGGATTGACCGCCAGGCTAAGAGCCTAAGACCAATCTTGTCGACTGCCCATGACTGAACTTTTTTTTATATATACAAATATAAACCCCATGGAAATGTAAACGGTGTACTCAGAGTCTTGCTGCCTTTTCGTGAGATAAACAGACTGTAAAGTTCTGCGTTAAAATTCCATTTCTTCCAATGCATTGCTTACGACTTGATAAATAATTAGCGGAGATCGTTTATCGAATGAACTAAAATTCATTCAGTGAGCTCTTTCCTCGTTAATTTGCCCTTGCTCAATTTTCTATTTATAGGACTCCCTTAATTTCCTCAATTCATGCCAAACATCGAGTTTTCTCAATTTAACTATGTGACGGTAAAATGTCCCAAAACATCGAAAAATCATAAATCTAGAAAAAAATTCCGGATGTGTGTGTGTGTGTTTTCTGTGCACTGTAAAATTCAAACGTTTATAACTCGAGAACGGTTTGAACTACAGGTCTCCCGTTTTCCACAGATGTTAATCCATACGAGCTCTTCGTTCTCTGAAAATTTTGTTGGAATTGCTAGAAAAAAATACGAATTCTACGGTGTTTTGAAATTTTCGAAAAAAGGGTGTCGACGCTCTAACTTCCGTAAATTTTAAGATTTATTACTAATTTTTTTTTTTTATAAATAAAGTGTCTTAATAGGAAGATTGGTATTGAATTTGGGAAATATCGGTTAAACGGTTTGAATTTGATGATTTTTCGAATTTTACGAAAATCTGAGTTTTTTGAAAAATCGTCCAACCGTTCTAATTTCTGCAAATTTTGTTAGATATTGTGTATAAGTCTGTACTTCCTCTTTACTTTCTAGAAAAATTTTCGAAATTATATAATTTAAATGCAAATACAAAAAATGCTGCAAATTGCTTCCTCAAGATGCTCAAGATACACGCGATGATCAAAGCTTCCTCTATGAGGAAGCCAAAATAAAAAATATAGTTCCTCATAGAGGAAGATTTGAGTCCATCTTGAGCACGAGGAATGTCCATTTCGTATTCTCCTATTTTATTTTTCCTCATTGAAAACCGATCGCAGGGCTGCTGATGACAAGCAAGTTATTGAGTGCGCTCGGGATCAATAAAGACAATGTGTCAGTGCAGTGGCGAAATGTAACTGTGTCGATCACCGAAGAGTTAACGTTGTGTGACATGTTTATCGGAGAGATAAATGGCCGCGGAGACCAGTCTGTTGATAATTCAACGATTAATCAAAATTCTGCGTAAAAATCGAACAAAAGTTTTGGACACTCTTCATCTAAATATATCGATGATCAGTGTGCAGATTTTTACAGAATGGGCTTTGCGCAATCAGCAGCCCTGCTCAAGATCGCATCATATTTCAGCGAAAGTACCGATTGCATCGAAAACAATACCAAACGCGAGAGACGAATGAAAAATCGTCCGCGAGGGATCGTCGCACGATCGACCGATATGCCGGTATTTATCCAGCGTGATTCGAGCCCGACAGACTTATACACAGCAATAAAATGTACATAATCAATTTAACGATCGAACGGGGACATTCTGGACATTGTAGTTGCGATAAAAAAAAGTTTATCAGTTCGTCAGTGTTTTTTATAAAAGAAACTGGGAAACGTTTGATTTCGAGGAGACCCAGGGTGTGGAGTTCGTTATGAAAAACTGGTGTTAATATATCAATGAAATTTGATAAGCAGTCAATACTTTAGACGCTCGTAATTGCTTGACAAAATAAACCTGACCATCAAGTTTTTAGAAAATGGCGATTATTGCGAAAAAATTTGGTAACGAGGAAGCATTTGATAATTAAAATAAAAAAACAACATCGAATTTTTCGTCTCGACGTGCAATTCATCGGAGGAAAAAGCTTCTTGAAGAATAATTAAGTGATTATCATAAATGGCCGGGAGTTTCATTGTCGAGAGTCGGAGCGTCAATATTGCGGGTGGTCAGAATAACTCAATTAAGCCTATTTTACCTCTCGTACGTTTGGTATATCTCGTGGTAACGATAGTCTCTCGCACACTGGCTATTATTTCCCATGAATATATACTTAGCAATTTTTTTTCGCTCAATTCTCTAGATAATAATAACAATAATGAAAGAAATAACAATGCAAATATGTGTGTGTATATACGGGAACGTGATTATCGCTTATAGGACGTGAAACACATGGCGAGTGCTTCATTATAATATATCCTACGGTGGTTTATGTCGGTAGACACATATATATATATGTATATTTATTGGGGGATGTTCGTCGAGTGATGCTGCATTGGAGGAGCACGAGTCTCCTTCATTTTCCATAGTACTCCGTGGTAAAGATCACGAGATCCGTATATCGAGATACATAAAGACGTTAAGAGAATGAAGAAGAAAAGAATGGGGAGTGAGAGAAATGAAAAGATTAAAAAAGAGTGGAGAAGAGATAGAAAGTGGAGGGAGAAAAAACTATCAACGGCCAGAAGATATTTTGTTTGTCTCTTTTCGTTTCCCTAGCTCTTCCTGCGCGTTCCTCTCGCATATTGTCTTGAGGATTTCAATCGGCATTATAACTATGCACACACTCTTGCCTCCCCTACGGCAAACTGCTGCATCGTTGTTCTCGTCAGCATCTCTCTCGCATGGACCAAACCGCCCAGCGACGAAGATGCCCCTCGTGGAAATCTGACCTGCAGCTCATCGTCATCGTACTCTTGTGTATAGTTAGAAATATTTTATTCCAACGCGTATTCATACACAGAGACCGATGGATGTGTGTATATTATATTTATATTTTTAATATGTGCTATTAAGAAGAATCGTATATACGCAAACTCGTTTCTTCGACTATAAGAGAAAGAACGAAAGAGCGGCGGGCTTTTTTTATATTTATTTTTTAATTGGAACGACGTCGGCACGTTTCTATTGAGGGAGAGGGCTCCTGATTCCTTTTTCTTCCTCCTCTTCTAACTCTCTTGCTCTCTCCCTCTCTCTCTCTGTCTATACGTTGCTCGAATTCCATAGGGCTTTGTCCTGTCAGCGTCCGGCTTCTTCACCCTTTTTTTCTTTTATCTGTCTCTCTCTCTCTCTCTCTCGTGTATTCTTTTTCCTCGCCCCCGCATCAGCTTTTATTTGTATCTCTCTGTCTCTCGCTCTCGCCCTCCCTTGCTCATTAATATGGGAATAATGTCTCGTACGAGAAACGTTCAGGACGATCAAAATTCAACGGTCCTCTTCGGAGACTACTTTTTAAATCTTAGGCCAAAGACTCTTCGACTTTGGATCGTGAATCGTTTGTACGAAATAAACAAGATTGAGAAGAAAAAAATACGAAAATTTGAGAAATGGACTTTTTTTCACTTGTGATCTTCACAACAACGTAACATCGATTTATTAGCGGAATTTGAAAAATTTGTGGTACCCAACAATTAAGAGTTCCAGAGCCAAGATTTATTTCACGTTTCCTCAATGAATTTCTCTCCGTTATGAGGCCGTTCAACGCTCCGAAACTGTCGACCGAAGTAATTATCTTTGGGACACGATCCGGCGATCAAGATCGAGCATTTCTCGTTAGCTTTCGATACATATACATATATGTATTTATACGTACCATAAATATATGCTATATAAAGTACTTTGCCGCTGGAATGGCTTGGAGACGCCGCGCTGTCTGCCTTGACGAGACTGCAAGGCGCGAAGAGATGAAACATACGTGCGTCTTTAACATATACACACATATTATTGGACTCTTTACGCGAGGAGAGAGCAAGCGCGAAACGAAAGCTGTCCCGGCGGTTGAGAGGGAGGAAGATGAAAGAGGAAAACCGCAGCGGGGAGCGCTTCAAAGATGAAGAGACGAGAGAATCACCACCTCGAGATCTTTCTCGCGTGTCTCATGCATGCGAGCACGTATAGAAATATTGCTCATACGTATTTTCGCCCATTTTACTCTTTTCCTTATTCACTTGCTCACTATCCTGATTGCTCGTTCCGTCTCTCCGCCTGCTGCACTTTCCTGTCAGGAGCATGTGAACCTGACGTCCGAAATGCTCGTCTGCGTAAAATACTTTGTTTATGAATATTCATTGCTTGTTTGTTCAATCAAAAGCACGCACTCTTGGGCCTTTGCTGTCTCCTGCACTTTCGCCACTTTTCGATCTTCCACTCATTACCGTCGAGCATTTTTCGTCGTCGAAAGGAGTCTCTAATGGGCACAAAAACCTTCTCAAACGTCATACAATGCCAGTAAATGGTTAGGAATCCAACAGAAGCACTCAGAGCCACCGACCAACCGCCCATATGCCCAGTAGTTGTTTTAGGCACGGATTTATGGGCTCGGGCTTAGCGCAGACTTCGAATCAACGCCGGGATTGCAGTGCGTAAACGTTAAAAAGAAAAATTCTATTCTTCCCAATGCTGTCAACCAGGAACTTCGAATTCGTGACACACGAGCCTGCTGTTGGGTCGAGTAATTATTCGAATCATTACGTTTTTCTTACTTCAACATTATTATCTTTAAACTTTGTTATGGACGATCAAACGGTGTCGTCGAATATTTATTAATATTATTGTTGATTCTACGTGAAATTTGAAAAAAGCGATTCATCTACACGGTCGAGCATACATAAAGCTTTTCACTTCGAAACAAGCGAGGAGAGATGCTGCATAAACGAACTAGACAGTGCACACCCAATGGGTATGTACGCTGTATATACATATGGCGGTGGGCACCTCGACGATTATATTCACCATCGCTTCTCCATATCTACAACTTGCCAACACACACACATCTAAACCTCACGAATAATTGGAGAGGCAAATTTCTGCATCCAAACGTTACATATATCTATAATTTTCTTTGTACGTGTGTTTGTATGTTTCTATCTTCCTGTTTGACGCAGGATTTAACAGTGTTTGCATTGCAACCGTCGACTTCAATTGCTCTGTAAATACAATTGTTCAACTCGTCGACGTACTGTACCAACAGATTTTCGTAGCATATGAAATGTTTTCTTCTCAAAATTTTTCCTGGGAAATTGATGGAAATCGTGGGGAAAAAACGAATTTGGAGACTCACGCCTGACTGGAAGCTAAAAAAAAACGATTTGCTTGATTTGAAAAAACTTCTCAATTATGCGACGTGAAGAAATTTTGGAGAAGGAAATTTATTAAATATTATTTTCCTCTAATGGAAATGAAAAAAAAAACGTCTCACCGAATTTCTGTAATTATTCTCTTGACGAACTGTATGAGAGAATTGGTTTTTCGAAATTTGTACCTCACGACGACTCTATCGGAAGCTCAACCTTAATTGAGAAGGATCGTTTCCGCACGAGGAAATGACACGCGATTGATAAAAATATGCAAAAATGTGAAAGAAATCTTCTCGAAAGTGTGACAGATTTATTTATAAATCTTTTGGAACATGACTGGACAGCAGATGAATATCAGCAGTTGCTATGACTTTCCTCTTGGCTTTTCGCTAATGAACGCGCCGGTACATCTTGGACTTTATTTACTCTCGAGATGCTTCCTTCGTCAATGTTCACGTATAGGATACAAAAAATATTTCTTTATATCTATATAAGGCTATCTTGGAAAAGTTTATTGCTCGTGGTATTTTAAAATAAATTGCGTTGCTATAGTTCGCGGTGATCGTCGCGTTTGCTGAGATGAATCCAAACATGCAGCCTCTATCACGACCCTTGTAGATCCACTCTCTCGCGCAAGAGGCCAACCATTACCAGGGCACACATACATATACATCGCGCAAATATCTCGACACAGAGTCAACGAGTTATTTATCGTAACCACCTGTGTTGCTAACGCGTTTTAATACTCACTTTTGTGTACCGAATTGACGATAAAGCTCTACGTGCTGTACTCTCGTATATTGAATGCAATAATGAGAGCCAAACGCTGTGTAGTTACTATCCTACGTAGTACAATGTACATATGGGTGTGTATCCACGAATAATCACATACAGATATACACATGCTCAAGTGTGTACTTTGGTTACGTGTTTGACTTGGTTATTCTCGGTTCAACGTAAAAACTACATAAATAAATATAAGCAAATATGGTCAGATCAAGCGATTTCTTCGTTTAATTGTTATTTCAATATTTCAACTTTATAAATTTCAATTTGTAATTATCGAGCATGAAAATTTAATATTCCCAAAATAGTTGATTCGTACGGATGTGAAGTGCTCCAGATTCCGACATTTCGGTCAATCGTATCGATTTTTTTAAATTTCAATATTTTAATACTAAAAAAAAAAGAATTTTTTTTTTCGAATTTCTTGAAGTAATCTGATTGTTGGAAATTTTTTTTCTAACGTGGGTAAAATGAAAAATTTAATTGTTTGAAGTTTTCAAGAGTCTGGAGAATTTAAGAGGAAAAAAAATTTCTTGGATTCGTCCAACTTGCAGACCAACCGTCGTCCGACGTTATTGTATTCGTAATTTTTATGATTTCGTCATTATATTCGCGAGACTTTACAAACGTGAGGACTGTGGAGAGAAATTTTAAGGGCAGGCAAGCTGCTGCAATGCAAAAAATTCAGGAGCTTTTGGGCAAACATTTTTTTGTGGACCGCGAGTGAGACCGTGGAGTGAGTTATCGTTTTTTTTTTTTTTTTTCTTCTTTTTTTTTTCGGTAACGTATTTTCATCGTTCACTTTCCTGGCAGATTTATATGTAGATATAAACTCTGTGTGTAGTATAAAATAAATATAAAGTTCGTGGAGATGTATATACGAGAATATGGCTCGGTATACATCGACTACACTGGTCGCTAAAGGCGAAGCTTTGAGAAAATAGCGAGCAAACTTTTACCAGCTCAAAGTAAATTGGATTCGTTAAGAAACAGTTTTCTTTAGATTTTTCTTCGCAGCCTCTATATAGTCGATCAAGCTCTCACTTGGCCGGCGGATGGTTGGAAGAAAACTCGAGTTAATTGCTCGTCGATCCGGAATCTTATTCGGCGCGATTAAAATTCGTAACACACACATGACCGATAAAAATGTCGAGGAAAAAAGGACAATTTATCGCGACTATGAAATTTTTTTTCTAAACTTTTCCGATAAACTCCATAATCGATAAAAATAAAAACAAAAGAAAAAATTCAAGACGTCGAAGGAAAATGGGATCGAAAGGGAAGTGAAGAAGTTAATCATACAGCGATCCTGAAAATGGAACTTTTTTCTTCTTGTTTGAAAAAGATTGAAGTTGGAGTTGAGTGGAATTAAATGCCAGGTAAAAGGGTTAATGGATAAACTCTAGCAAGTTGGGAGGAATGCCAGCAATTGCCGCGATTATAACCTACAAGGTGGTTGTACTCTATGACTCGCTATAGTTATATGAATGTGAAGTCTCGTGGGGTGAGTCATCTGGCTTCTACAGCTCTTTTACTTCCGCTATTGCTCTCTCACTCGCTCCACTTTAATTCTACAATCCCGAGGAGGTACTTCCGAGGACTTGGACCGCTCGTGCTGCTCCAGTCAGTGACAAATGGCACGTCATATAAGTCCGCACATAGAGAGAGACAGAGACAAGCCCGATGTACCAAAATCCACCGATTTTACTATATACACAAACATATAGAAGCTCCTGCCTATATACAGGGTGGTCAAGAAACCTGAGTCGACACGCAGCGAGCGAGTAAATCGCGAGTGTTCGAAGCTGCGATGCCAAAAGTCTTTGCCTTGCTCTGCTAAATAATTGGTATCGCCTAATTCGCGGTGTAGATATGGCAACAAAAAAATGGACTTGGAAGAGCGTCTTCCGGACTCTGGACTCGGACGAATGGAACGATGCCAGCCACGCCCATTTGTTTCAACGTTCCACTGAATAGCTAATTAATACGTATTACTATCACAAAGAGACTTTATTTAGGGTTCTTTCAAAATTTTGTATGAACGTTCTTGGCACCAAAAATCTCTTATAGAAAAAAAAAATTTCTGACGTTTAAAATTTACGATATTTAATTTCCAATTTTTTATTTTTCTCATGTAAATGCGTGGAAATTGAAGTCACGTTTCGTTAAAAAGTTGCAAGAAAATAATAAAAGAAACGCGACTTGAATTTACGCGCGTTTAGGTGGGAAAAATGAAAAATTGGAAATGAATAATCTCAAATTCTAAATAACGTCAGAAAATTTTTCTTCGTAGGAGAAAACTGGTTTTGGTGCCAAGAGGGTTTACACAAAATTTTGAAAGAATTATAAATAAAGTCGTTTCGTGATAGTAATACTTTGAGACTAAAGAACGATTTTTGGAAACGGTTTCTTCTCAATTCTCAATTTCTTCCTCTACTGCTTTAATATTTGAGACTCGATTTTTAAAACAACCTGTAGAATCTTTGAAATATACCAGTTTTGTTCTTAAACTTGACGCGCCCTTTACTTCCGGTTTACCGCAATAGCAGACCTGATAAGAAACGAGCAGCGTTCTCCTTAGTTTGCGTTTAAGCCAAATACCATTGCCTTGGTGGGTTGTGGTTCTCCGTGGAGCAGAGAAGTAGGGAAAAGACACAAGTGCCATTCATAAGTGCCAGAGATGCGCGAGACCCTCTTATCAGGTTCCACGTTTTTTTTAACTCGACTCCATTCATAGTTTATCAATTTTTTCAAAATGTATAAAATCTTCACGTGCAACTTTTTGAGAAAAAAACAATCCAGCACCGTCTCATGTGTGTATCTTTTGGGTTTCAACTATTTTTCGAATAAAACACGTGCTGGTAAAAAAAAAAAGAGTAATTAACGAGAAGCCATTTTCGATCGGATTACGAAATACGTTGAGCAAATATTCCAGCAGCGTGTCGAGATGATTCATTGTGCAATTTGTCGATGGGAATACCCAGAGCTCGCGCGGTTGTCGCGACGGGCCAGACTGAGCGTGTGAACTATTATTATGGGTCCTCACCACGAAACCATAAGCCGTGGATCATAATTGATGGAGCAGGTTAGAGAATAATCGGGTTCCTGCTGCGTCGAGCACAGATCAAAGACTTCTCATAATACACGAGCAGCGTGCTCTGATGATTACGCTCGGAACTCACAGGCGGAGAGTGTCGAGTTACGGGAGATCCACCGGAGAGAAACGTTCTTACCGTTTTTTCTCTGCGATGTATCTCTGAAGAGATTTTAATTAATCGATAATAGTCAATCTGGCGCTCGAATAATCGAAAATCTCGAGGCAGATTTCCGCAACGCCGCGCACTTTTTGATAACGCAGCGCTGCTCCGGATGAGCCGATATTAATTAACTGCTGTTTCCTCATTAACGACGCGGCGATGAACAAAAATTGCTACAGAGTTTTCAGACTTTCTAAATTGTAGATGCAGTTTTTTTTTGCCAGCATCCGTGTCTCCGAACAAGTGCAGCATTATTCTCTCTTTTGCTTGGTATACACCTGAACGACTGGATTTCACGAGCTGCTGGTAGCATCAAAACGACAGGAACGTCTCAATCGTCATCATTTTCGCTTTAACTCTGTCCTCCCTTTCATTCGTCCTCCGCACCCTGCGCTCTTTCTCCTCTATTCACTCTCGTCAATTTGAACGATCAACAGCAGCAGAACGGCATTGCTCGTACGCGGTTCAATGACGTTGTTTGAACGGAGATGCATCATCGTCATATATATTTGAGGGAACACGCGAAAGCTCGATCACATGCACCATTTCTCAATCGTTGCTTAATGGTCCTTGCTCACTCTGACGATGATATTACGTGTGTTCAATATCGATCACCAGCTGGTTATGATTTTAGCTGTGACCTCGATTCGTATAATTAATCCTGGAGTATTAAACTTTAGCCAGGAATGTTTGTATCGATATTTCGCCAACCGGAATTCTCAGGTTCTGCTTCCCGAAATTGTTCCCGGAGTTCTATCAATTTAAAAAAAAAGTGTAAATATTCATAAAGGCATTTCTGTTTGGGGAAAGCCAGCCGGTGTCGATTTCGATAAATATGTACCGCATTTGTGGTGTATTTTATCCAGCAGGTGGTGCAAAGCCCTGATACGTGATTCCGGAAGCACAGTACAGGATTTTTCGTTTATTTTCACAAGCTTATCTACGTTATATAGAAAGTACATAAATAAATATATATGAAGATACTTCAGCGTCTTACGTCAGGTAATTTGTTGAGTTAGGACGAAGGGATGGCACGGAGTCGATGACGCTGCTGTTCGTAGCGAGTTTCTATGCTTCTCTGTGTTGGTTCTGTGCTCCCTTATCCTTCGAAGAAGAAATTCGACGCGAGCCACCTTGCAAACAATCGCCAGTGGCCTGTCACCGAGCAATTTGTAACTTGACATTTTTAAATACTTATAAATGAAAGCAACGAGGCTTGGTTATCTTGTTCGGAAAAATTCACTCGTCAGGCGATCATTGAAAAGTGAATGAATGAAAATTTGTTCGAAGAGCTCTTAATTCCCTCTGGCCATGAAGCCTGTCAACTCCATTCGTTTTCCCGTTGTACCGGATATTTTTTCTCGCCATAAATGTCCTGCAGTATCTTCTGTTTTAAACAATTTCCTTTCGGCCTTTATTTCTCCCTAATTTCCTTTATTTTCTTTGTTTCCCCGCCTTTTCTTCCTCCGGAGGGAAGGAAGGTGTTGACTCAACTATATTACGAGCCCTGTTGTGTGTCTCATGAATTCATAGTGGCCAGACCTCGGCATCAAGTTTTCTTCATACCACGAGCTTATAAACTGCTGGACCAGTAGTCACCCACATGCTCCACCTCGTCCCCGAGAGAATATTCCCTTTTATTATTATTATATAGCTCATCACAACGTTATACAAGCTTCTCGTTTAAATGAGAATCCTTACATAACGAACAGAGCGAGAGGAGACAACAAAACTGCGCTCAGGAACTCTAAATTTGCTTACGAAGACATGGAGAGAAAAAATCAAGCATTCGTCGCACGTGACATCACTATCGCGCATAAAATCAAGAGAAGGACATCATTTTGAAAAAAAAAAAACATACGTATGCAAAAATTAGCCTCGTTTCAACGAATGGAGATGAAAAAAAACGTTGGAGACAATCATTCGGAGAATTACCATCGTAAAATAATCAGTGACGTTATTTTTCATCGAAGTAATCAACATATTACGAAAATTACTTTCAATCCAATGGCCGATTACGTTGAAACAAGATTTTCTTGCCACACAAAAAAAAACAGGAATATTTTCATCAAAAACAACTCCCAGAAATTTTTTCCTCAACCCCTAATTTCCCTTTTTTTTTTTTATAATTGGCACAACTTTTCACAAAACAATTTCTCGAGCATACTGGCTGCTTCGCCGGATTGGTCGGAATCTGGCGTTTCGATTTCACTACAATCAAAAGTCGATAGACGCATTTGTTACAGTTTTACAGGGCGATGAATGTCCTCGGTCCACCAGACCAACAGTGAGGAAATCAGGTACTAAAAGTTATAATTGTCTACCGATGGCTACAAAAACGACTCTACATGATTTCCCGGCCAATAGTAATTCGATTGAATTCCCAAATTGTATCGATTATCAAGAAAAAAAAATCAGCTCGACAGGAACTTTGTAAATACGTTGAAAAAAATGAATTTTTGAGATATTTTCTCTCGTCCCGTTATTTCGTCAGAGCAAAGACATGTTTCGGCATCCCTGGATACTTGTATTTATATTTATATTTATATATGTACAAAATATATGTGTATCAGGCTAGCAAGGGAGTGAAGAGGTATGGAGACGAGAAAACGCGTCAGTTTATCCGTAGGCCGCGGGGGAAATACACATATATAAACTTCCGCGTAACCTTCCGAGAAAAATAATAGACGAAAGATGCGTACGAATCCACTGAAATGCAGAGAATGAGAGAGAGAGAGAGAGAGAGAGCGCGATAAGCTCGAGTGATTTTACCGAGTCGACGCTAAAACGTTGAATTCACAGAGCTTGGGATACTACCACGTTTACGCGTTCTTCCACGAGTTATTTCAACAGATAAAAAACACGAGGACCCGGTGAGATGACAAACATGTGCAAATATGTATGAGACAAGCTGTGGTTGGAAATTAGCGAGATGCTCGCTTCTGCGTAGACGGACCAATGCACTCGTTCATCTTTTTCGAAAATGTTTCGTGGGTAGAATTTTATTTTTTTTTCAAAATCAATACTTTTGTAAGAATCATGAGCATTTTATTGGAAAGTTAATGAAATGGAAAAAATGATGACGTATCGAAACAAAAATTCCAACCGGCCGAAAATTTATTCTCTTTTTTTAAAAAAAGGGAAAAAAGCTCACAAGACGTCATGACGTCTTTTTACGAGTGCGGCGAATAAACACGTCTATGTGATTACTGTCAAAGGGCAAGAGCGATTAGATACGCGATAATTAAAGTTTCACTAGTGAGCTCGTTACAGAGAAGAGCTCGCAGTTTCGTAATCAAAAAAAAAGTCAATGCTGGACGAAAAGAGCGAGAGCAGGTTTCGTGTCTACTGAGACCGTGCCAGCTGTTTCTCCAATTCCAGCGAATTACTGGGTCATCGTTAACACAGATCATCGACTATGAAAATCCCCACCAAAAATTCTCACTCATTCAGAAAAAAAGTAAATTTATCTGAACCTCGAATGCATTCAACAAAATTTATTTCGAAAGTTGAATAAAAAAAGAATGGTAACAATTTGAAAAATGTGCACAAATGTTAATAATTATTTATAAACTTTCTAGACATTTCTGTTGAATCGAATAACTCGTCGTTACGAGTGATCGAAACGAAATTTTATGACACACCTGACCATAAAGATATACGAGTTGTTCACCCTTGCGTCAAAAATAATATGCTGCAAGGACGAAATGAGAATTTTGAGCGATTGAAGCCATCAGGAGGTCGAGTCACGATGCTAAAATCTCTGAGGCCATAAAGACGATGTCTATGGGTATAATTATCTGCTCTATACGCCTTCATAATGTTCTCCATAATATATATAGACATACCGAATGTATATAGACATTTAATGCGTATCGAATGACCCATGTGGTGGAGAAGGAGGCACACAGGTACGTTGTCGAGGATTGAGGCTAGAGAGTGTACACAATGAGTATAGTCTCGAGATATGCCGAAGAGGAGGACTGAGAGGGAGAGAGTAAAAAAAAAAATCAAGTGGTATTTGTGGAATGCTGGAGGGAAGCAGGGGCTTGATGGCCCACGAGCGACGAGCACGCGTTCATACGAGGACCCCTTTAGGCTGGTCTTAGGTCAAGAGGCTGATGGTAAAAAAAAAGGCTCAGAAGTATAAGCGAAAAATCCATATTTCCGCCAATAAATATTTATATCTCGAAGCGTCTTACGTGTGCATTTTCAATCTCGTGTAAAATTTCGCATAAATATCCGCGCTAAAAATGCCTGTGTCGCAAAATGAAAGAAACTGAAGCTTAAGGACATTGTATGGCGACGGTCTAAATTTTTGTTTGAAAGTTGAGCTGTGAAGCTTAAACTTTAGGAGAAGAAAAAACATGAAAATTTCGCAAGAAAACGTTTTTTTATCATTTAAAATTATGTCTGCAAGGACGAGGCAGGACTCGACGATTCTACGATTAACCGTCACTGATCGATCATCTAAATATTTCTTTTCAGTTTTTCTTACATAAAAAATGGTTTGCAAGCCCGAGTTCATTAAAAAAAAATTGTTACAAATTGACTAAAGAACAACATACTCTGAATCCAAAATTCTCCGAGGCAATCTGTATTTGTTATATAATAAACAAAATTTCGAAAAAATTTAACGACCAATTTTTTTGAAAAACTAAATAAAGCTTCTTCGATGTTACATAAAAGTGTATGCAAAGTGTTAAGAGGCTTCACCATTTAGAAATCGAAATATTTAATGTTGAAAATTGCAACTTTTAACTTTCGCATGAGAAACTGCTGAAAATTGTGATTTTTATAAATAAATATTTCGACTTCCACATGGCGAAACCTCTTGAAATTGCACGAGCGATGAGATGTGACTATTCTCTTTGTATGGTGAAAATTTCGAGAAATTCTATCGATAGAAAATTTAGCATACGTCCTTAAGATCGTTTGAGAATAGCGAATAAAAAATAAACAAATATTGTACGTGTCTACACTCTTCTAACGTTTCGTAGCTTGGAACAAGAGATCAGTAGGTGGTGGAGGCGAGTCGACGTAGAAAGTGGAAGAGCTTCGTGTACGCGACATGTATATATAACGATTACTCATTGGATGGATGGAGAAGGAAGAGATAGAGAAAAGTCCGGGGAGTAAAAGAGGATGGACAGGTGTATGGAGGAAAGAGAAAGAATTGGTACGTTCCCCGATATATTTATATATGTGTACGAAGTGAGAGGGAGAGAACAAACGCGCGAGGGTGAAACGATACACGAGAGTTTCACCGAGAGGCACGCGGTTGAGAGAGAAAAAGGGAGAAGAAGAGTAGAGCTGCGGAAGAGATTGAAGAAAGAGAGAAATTGAAATAGGGAAAGGATTGACAAAGACGAAGAAGAAGAAACGTATATGCGAGAAAAAAATGAGTCACCAAAAGTGAGAGAAAGAGAATGACGCGGCAATGAGGAAGAAGAGAAAGAGATGAAAAGCGAGAGAGAGAGAGAGGGAGAGAGAGATGAAGGAAGAAAGCGCGATATGAATGACGAAAAGTATGAGAAAGATGAACGTATATGAAGAAACGAAAGAGCAACAGAGAGTGCAACGTTTGAGGCCTTCGTGGCATCGGGGTAACATGCGAGCGAACGGGTCTCTGCTCTCGAAGCAGTAGAGCTCTTTCTACACAAAGTCTCTCGCTCTCTCTTCTTCTTTCTTTCTCTTTCGTAGTCATAACGAAGGGCGCTCTATCGTGACGTAGTGCAGAGAAGAAGAGACAGGTAGATGCTAAGGGGAAAGGAGAAGAAGTGAGAACGCGAAGCAGCGGAATAAAACAGAGAGGAAAGAGTTGGCGGAGCGATGGAGAAAAGCGAGATGAAAAGAGAACAGGACAAAACTGACGAGACTCTAGCCACTGCGTTGCGAGCGTATCTACAGACATCCAGCACTTAATGTGTGGAAAAACCTGCACATATAGGGGTGGCTTTGGTTGGCATGTTGAAAGATCGATGAAACAAGGGAGAACCGAGAACGAGCGACGGAAAGAAGAAAAAAACGTCGATTACGATGCAACAGGTCCCGGAATTCGTCTATATATCCACATGCACGAGAAAACTGTATAACTATAGATTTTCAGACCGACTAACCTACTTGAATGAATCGCAGAGACCTCCATGAAAAGTGTATTCAATTTCTACCCCCATAATCATGCTCGTCGAATTAAAATCCCGACAACATTCTTTCATTAAACTGTCAAACGTGCATACAAAAAAATACTCGTTGCCAAATTATTTTATACACTCACTCATTCTATTGAAAAAATTAAAAATGAGATGCTCAAATCTTCCTCCATGAGGAACTATATTTTTTATTTTGGCTTCCCCATGGAGGAAGCTTTGAGGAAGCAATTTGCAAATTTCAATTTGCGTTTTTTATTTTTGCATTTTAATTATACAATTTCGACAATTTTTCTAGAAAATAAAAAGGAAGTACAGACGTATCGACAATATTTTACAAAATTTGTAGAAGTTAGAGGAGTTGGACAATTTTTCAAAAAACTCAGATTTTCGTAAAATTCAAAAAATCATAAAATTTAAACCGTTCAACCGATATTTCCCAAATTCAACACCAACCCTCCCATTAAGATGCTCTATTTAAAAAAAAAAAATTAGTAATAAATCTTAAAATTTGCGGAAGTTAGAGCGTCGACACCTTTTTTTGAAAATTTCAAAATACCGCAGAATTCGTATTTTTCTAGCAATTTCAACAAAATTCTCAGAGAACAAAGAGCTCGTATGGATTAACATCTGTGCAAAACGTGAGCCCTGTAGCTCAAACCGTTCTCGAGTTATGAACGTTTGAATTTTCACAGCGCCAGAAAACACACATATACACACACCCACACCTGGAACTTTTTTCTAGATCTGATTTTTCGATGTTTTGGGACATTTTAAGCACATTGACATTGAAAGCTGGAGAAAAAAAAATGTTCACCGTCACATAGCTCTCTCTATGAGAAACCAAAAATAAATTGAACGATATGCCGATAAACGAATGGTCGCTAACACATCGAAAAAAAAAACACCTCGTAAATGAGAAGAAGCACATAAAAATATAAGCGTATGTGCATGTGTGACGTATGCACACATACATGTTCCCAAACAGGTAATATCGTCTCTAGACTTTCATTAAGGGGTTCAAACAGAGCCCCACGTTTATTACACCTATATATGCGCGTAATAAACAACATATATGTATAAATATGTATATGTTGATGTATGCGTGTATGCTGGTGTGTTTGAGGGAGTATGGTTGATCGAGGCGGAGAGTGTAGTCCTCGGTGTACACAAAAAGAGTAAGTACGTGTGGCAAGGACGATGAGAAACGAGGATCGTTTGTGCCGGTACGTTGCATCCTGCAACGGAATTACCCTCGCTCTTTTTTACACCGTGTGTCTTATGGGGACACACCGGCGCGGAGGAGTAAAAAGAGGGTTGTCCGTATGTAGAGATCGCAGGCGAAAACCACGCAGCAAACATCTCGCTTTCTCCCTCTCTTCCCATCTCTCGCTCTTTCGTCTTCTTGTTTATTTTTTGTTGGTACACAGCATCCAGCATTATAATAAACCCACCTCATCGCGATATTTTATCGGCGGCTCACGATCTAACGAGAAACAGCAGCAGAAGCGGAATCAGGCGAGTGTGCAGCGGGGCGCGGGATGCTGCGGATGAGGACACGAAATTAATGCAGCATCCTCGTTGTCGCGGAGGACAGAGAAATCGAAAAAAAAAAACTGTTCAGCGAGGGCGGTGCGGAGGGAATTGAAATTCCGAATGTCGGATCGAATTTGTTTGTCATCGGTAAACGATGGAATTTTGTCGGAAATCTTCTTAATTAATCGCCCGATAATTAAAACTATTATTCAAGCAAGAAAATCCAAAAAAAAAACGAAATTTTTTGATTTAATAGATAAAATTATAAATTTTCGTCTTTGCAGAAAAGCGAATCCCCGCTCGGAACTCAATGTGTTTATTATAAGTTGCGGATAAAGTGGCCAAGCAGCATGGACCCCGGTATTTTTTCTCCTCCTCGCTCATTCGAATGTCCAGTGGTTTGGACGACGTGGCAAAAGCCGCGAGAGTGTGAGAGAGGAAGAAAAGTGCATACGTGCGATGAATTTGCTCGCACGTCTCGTAATTACCGTAATCAAACAATCCAACGCGGCACTGGGTCCGTCGTGATGCGCTCTCGCACGTTGCCTCGTTTATCGCCCATTTCAACCAGAAAGAGTAAGCAATTTTCTACACAGATACATGCGCATTATCCACGATTGTCCGTCGATACGATCGTAAATTTCAAAATCAATATCGCGGTTGCAAATTAAAAAAAAAAAAAAAAAAAATTTTTTTTTTTTCGTTTTTAACTTTTTAAACCAACGGAAAGATTCGACAAACTTTTTTGTTCGCTGGCGAAGAAAATATCGCGCATAAGATGCACAGGGATTTTTGACCTCGAAATAAAAATTTCCGCTTCTAGTTTAGGACGTGTCTCGAATTTTATTCGTAAGCCAGAAATAGATTGATGTCTTCGTAAAATTTGTCTTCATACACGTATCTATATATATAAGAATCTGTATATATTAAAAATGAGTTACATATGTGGAGCCATGAAACATTTTTCAAAGTCCACATCCGTTCCTTTCGTAGCCTCTGCTCTTTTCCAAAAGTCTCTGCTGCTTCTTTCTTCCCTCCGGTGTGTAAAAACGTGATGTTACGTCACTGTATATATGCGAGCCCGACATTACGCCATAATATTTAGACATACGGGGAAGCAACGTGAACAGAAAGTCATTTCGATTTTTTTTTCTCTCGCAATCCATGCGAAGAATCGACAATTTTATCGCCTCTGATTGAATTTTAATTCGTAAAAAATGAAACGAAAATCAACGATTAATAATAATTAAACGGCGACGAAGATCGAGATTCGTTCTCAAAAATTTCACGAGCAAATCTCAAGATGAGTATAACAATAATTTGCCTTTGAAACAAACGAGAATTCGTTGGTGACGCTTGGCCAATTGTTCGATCAAAATATATACGACGTTTGTCCAGAACAATTGAAATTTATGGTACACAAAAGTAAAATTTGTTCCTTTATGCGTCTCGTCCAGCTGCATATGTTTTATGAGCATGTATTATTGTTATTATTGATATTATCTTTATTATTATTATGCTGTCACGTGCATGGACGAGAGCTGCGGAACACGAAAGCTCGTAAAATGCAGGGCCAACGAGCACGTTTCGATGGCAAATTCGAAAATACATAATATTTCTTGTACACGGTGTACCAAAAATTGCATATCCCGGAAATGAAGCTCGATTGAGAAATAAAATTGGAATTTTTCAACGAAATTACTGCTCGCGACAACAAAGCAGAGAGCTCGAAAATCGTCCGGCTCGCTTTTTAAACCATGGGGGATTCGTTCTTACGGGCTTCGCTTTATATTTGCTGCAGCATCTCCTTTTCGGAGCGTTCGAGTAGCAGCCACTAATGAATTAGTGACTCGTCCACCGTAAATCGCAGGGAGACGAGCTGCAGACATTTTTTTTCAAAATTTCCCAATCTTCTTCGCTCCGAAGAAGCGAAGATTTTGAGAACACCCTGTGTTTGCACATACACAGATGATCACGAATCGAGTCGCAAGTGGGTCAATACTGTGGCTGGATCGGGGAGGAGGGGGGGGAGCGAATTTCAAGGATTCACGTAAAATCGAGATAACCGGAAGTTGGAGTTGAGAGTGGAAGAGGTTGCAGGTCTAACCAAGTATTATGACACGACCGGGTAAACCGGAAGTTTGGAGAGTTCACAAGTTATTTCAGAGAAAAATCCTTTGGTCCTTGGTGCTGCTTCAGCGAGATCCCGAGTGTGACCACAGACTTTTCATCGCTACGTATATATACAGAGTTGGGACGAGAAGCAAAAACAAGGAAAACATGTGTTATCGACCTGCTTCTTAGACTCATGTTCGTTGTGGTTTTTCGTCCGGAGGCAAGAAACAAAAAATGGAAAATGTTGCCATGTTTCCTGTTTTCCTCTGCTCCAAACTCTCCTCGTGTGGGAAGAACACGTCCCATTCGGTAAATCCTCGAAACGGAAAACACTCGCCCTCTTATAAACTAGCACGAAGCAGGGAGAGACTCGGAGACAGTCTCCTGGTTATTTCTCTCGTAATGCTATAACTCATGTCAAAAAACCGAACGAGATGTTTTCTTGGTATTTACTCAACTATATACAGCTCTTCCTACGTCTCTTTACTTTTATGCCCGAAAAACTCTTGGGAATTGGCACTTAAATTGCACCGAGCATCTTTTTCCATATGCACATTTCGAGAATATTGAAAACTCTACCGTCGGACTATTTGATACACCAAAAACTTCCCCCATAAAAATGTCAAATTTCATTAAGAGACCAATTTCTTTGGATGAAAAAAAATTAAAAACTCATCGAGATTCTTCCTCATTTCGAATCGAAATAATTCATCGAAAAAATTGACGAGTTTCCTCACACAGTTTCACTGAAAAAACCAAACACTTCATCGGACTTGATGAAATATTTCTAATCACCAAAAATTATGCTGTGACGTGTTTTTAAAAATATTTAATTTTTTTTTTTCTAACAGACATTTTTTTTTATCTATGCAGACAAAATCTAATCGTTTTTAGGGACAAAGCAAATGTTGATGGTTGGACATGGAATACCCCATGCATATTTTAGTATGTGAGATAAACATCGAGTGCATATATGGAGCCAGTGCATGTATATAGATATATTTTTACATAAGGTCAATGTATACTTTGAGGATCAAGGATCTCTGGCAAATGTAAACCTACGCTACCTTCGATCCTTGCTCTCCGAAGCGAAAGAAAAACACTCTATCCTTCCATACCTCAGCTATTCCGAACAGGGGTAGGTTTATTTCGGTGTCGCGAGCTCCCATATTACGATGGAAAGGCTTATCCGCTGTTGAACGTATGTTTTCTGACACTTTTTTCTCAATACCCTACAAACTCACTAGTTTCACATCTTCCCAGTCGATTTTTAAGTCACAGGATGTGGACAATCCTCGAGAAACATAATTTCAATGTAAATAATAATAAATCTCATAGATAAAAAAGTGACATTTTGTCATCAGCAAAAATCATCATTTTTTTCGGAATTTAATAAAGCGATTATCAGTGAAAATCTTTGGAGTATTTTTTGGAGGTAAGAAAATTTTAAAAAACAAGAAACCATTCTCGTAAACAAATTCTCGAGTGGCTCAGAGTACGAAAGAAGCACGAAAATTTGAGGAGGAAAGGACGTTGACGGTGGAAGATTTCCACTGTATCTTTTCAGAGGATTTGACGTCTCCTGAGGAGGAAAAGTTTCAACGGTAAACGATAAAATCCCAGCGTCGCGACGTCTGGATCCTCGTACCTCAAAGTACACATATAAACTATATATAAGGAAGAGATGCGAGAAAGCTTATACGTAGATACTTTCATTTGGAGACTCCATATAAATATAGTCGTATATATATTTATACGTATGCTCCAGGAATAGTGACGAAACGAGACAAGCAGATGTTGAAACTTTTTTTTTCATCCTTCACCACCGAACAGTCGTGCAGGATTCTCTAACGCTTGTATTATTATATGGCTAAGAAGAAAGCACGAAATCCAAGCAACTTTTCTGACAACAGCGTGGACACATACGGTGCTCCAAGAATCACTCCAGAACTTCAACGAGCGTAGAGAGCGTTTAATTCCGAAGAGAAAAGTCTTTGCTCATTTTTCTCTCCGACGCTCCATTGACGAGTTATCAATGAATTAGGAGCACAGCCAATCAAGTAGAGCAGAGAAAGATGCAGGCGTACCAAGCGCAGCAGTGGGCAGGCAGAGCGCTCTGCCCCCACGCTGCGGTCCTCGTCAGCGAAGCGCCTCATTGGCTGGTCTTCATTGGCAAATATCTCAGCGCGAATGCATCGCAGAGAAAAATAGTAAAAAACTTTTTTCTTCGCGATTTCGCAATCTACCGAGTCAAGAAACCAGCCAACGTTCAAGACACCCCGGGTAACGGATATAACGGATTTCTTCTAGGATACACATGAAAAACATTTGTGTCACCGATCCGAAACGGGTGTACGAACCCTCCAGCGTACACAGAAATAACAGTTGCTCTCCGGAAGCAAAAATAACTCTCAGCTCCATCAAGCTATACCTATATTTATTGCTAAACCATTTGTACCTACACATCTCGATATATCCGCTGGATCTTCAATCCTCAGCTTTGGACAATATTCCAGTTGGACTCTTCGGACAATATTCCAGCTGGAATATTGTCTGAAGCTCGTGACTCTTCCTTCGAGACTGTGTACATTCGCTCAGCAATATATACATCGACCATATGTACCCAGCAGCTTTCAAGATATGTATATACACTTCGTTATTACGCTCCAAGACATTCCATGCCAACTAAAAAAATTTGGGCGAGTGAAATATTTTCGAGATGACCTAATTCTCGACTGATCCTTGAAAACGTAACATTTACATAATATCCACGTCGTTTTAGCAATGCGAACGTATCGCACATGTTCAGCTTTAAATGGTCGAAAAAATTCGAGTTAAATCGCAAGCTTTGCTAGGGCAACTGAGAAGAGCTCGAGGGAAAACGGTCAACTAAAAAAATTACGTAAAAATGTAATTACACAAAAAGGCTGAGCAGGAGAACCGAAGAGAAAAATGGACTGGATCTAGGGACCGGACAACAAATATTGTGTTACGTGTCTACTTGATAGAATTTGAAAAGGCAGAGAGAAAATGAGGAGACGAGAAGCTGAGATGTAATTTTAAAAAAATAAAAAAAGGATTCGAGAGGGAAAGTGCAGTGTTCAGGAAAATAAATCAATGTGTTAATTGAGGATGTTGCTTCGGAAGTTAATGGAAATTGTCTACAATACGAAAATAGCAAATTTTAGTTAATCAAACGAGTTTCGTTAATGCGAGAAAGTCAACGTGTAGAGACCACACAATCGATGCACGAAAATGAATAACAGAGCTGTTTGTACATTCTCTTTACCGATTATACACTTCGAGACTTGAGCCACGTTGAACAATGCTCGCCTGCCATTGTATACATGTATATTTACTGCAGAAATTAGCATGAAGCATTGTTCAGTTTCCCTGGACACTACTCCGGCAAAAAAAAAAGATTCACGACACTGCTACTGATTTTTTAACTTTCTTACTTTCTTCACACGCGGCCCTTCCTGGTCCTGCGTGCAAAAATAAAAACTGAGAAAAAGTACTCGTATTTTTTTTCCCATCGTTCCGAAAACGATAAAAATGCCTGGAGTGGTTTTGGAGATCGAAGAAAATAAAAATTCAAATTGAAATATAAAAAAATGCATTGCGATTGATGGAGAGAAAAAAAAATGGATTCTGGAGATTCTTGAGATAAGGAATTCAATCGATTATATTGAGTCGTCATTCATCTGACAATTGCTAAAGGGGCGACGATTCCTCGTTCGAACGAAGAATCGAGAAAAAAAAAACGGAAGTTGTTAAAATTTGAGACTTTCGGTGAACTTGAAAGCGTGTTGAAAAATCTTATGGGTTTTCCCTCCTAAACATTTTCACACACGCTTTGTACGTTCCGTTGTCATGTGCTAACTGATCGTCTTCTCGGGGATTTGACGATTATGGTTTCACGCATGGGACTCCATAGAGGCGTGGAAAGAGTCCGGGAGGTCCGGACGACTCGTAGAGACTCTTTTCTTCTCACGTTCAATTGCCTCTCGAGCTTGTGACTCCACATGACCAATGTGACTCGAGTGACAACTATAGCCAGAAGGAAAAACAACGACTAACACATAACCTATTGCTTGCCAACAAAGGACCATGAATCGTTTAATTTAGCACGTTAAACTATTTGTCCAAATTCTTTTTTTTTATTATCTGTCGATCTGTGAGTCGCGTAGAAACTTTTTGACGTCTGAAACGTTGGAATAATTAACAAATTTATAAAATACAAAAAATTCTTGATGGCGATGGTTCCACGTCGATCCTAAAAATGATCGAAGCCCCCAAATTTTTAATTAGCATCCAATTACAAATATTTTTTTGGCATGATTTAAAAAAAATTATTTTTCGAAGAAAAAACAGGAAATAAAATTTAATCCGAAATTAAAAATTTAAATTATTCACAATTTTTATGAAAATTCGTCGCCACACAATAAATCATGAGATTTTTAATTGTCTTCGTGACTTGTGCAAGTGCTGCGTAATGTATTATTTAAAAATAATGTGTACCATAGACGATATTTTGCTCTTGTCTTTTGTGGACAACTGTACAGTGTGTCATCGACGAGCATCACTAACACGTGTCGTACAAGCCTCGACTGTTGAGTTTTACGGTGAAAAACCCCCACAGCACACGAGCAGATCCGAGCCGATCTCACCCGCGCATTATTCTTCACACAAGAAAAAGAGAGAAACTACCGGACGAGCCGGCAAAGCGAACCTACTAAACACGTGCGTTTCGGGGGTAACGCCCGCTCGAAATAGAGAAAATATCAGTCGAAAGGAATTTTAATCCTAGCTACAAATTTCATTCTCTTTCCAACTTTTTCTCATCAGCAGATATTGTCACTAGACATGGTTTGAGGCCTAACATTTTGGCGAGTAAAATTTTCACAATTATATTTAGCAAGCTCAAAAACTTTCGATCGATTCCCAATTCTTAGAAATCATTTCAAAATTGTGACAAAAAAAATTAAACAATTCCAGAATAAAATTTTGCACCACAAAAGCGATTTGCAAAAATTTCTCCATTTTTGCGAATCGATTCGACGTAATAATAATTCACCTGCTAAACGAGTCACGATTCAAAATTCATTGATCGAAAGAAATGATGATCAATCGGGTTGATCAAAATTTCTAGTGAAAAATGGTACAAAAAAATCGATTACGAAGTTATCCACTCGCAGATAAATGTTGACTCGTTCGAGTGAGAGACGTGAGCTGATAACTTGGGGGCTATGCTGGTCACGCAATCTCTTTGGATGCTCGCTGTGTTAAGTGTACGATATAGTTGAGTATTTTCTCATCACCCGGACGGATTTAAGTACTCATTCAAAAATGAAATGTTAAGAAAAGCTACGCCGGATCAGTGAGCTCGTATAAGAAAGATTGAAGGCAGCATCCAATATATATATATAATTAGCTTATGTCTACGTATATATATATATAAAAAAAATAAGTACGAGTGGAACGAATGTGCGGGACAAATTCTCACGCGATTTTTCACATCCACGTGTAGAGCCTCGCAAGTAGAAACTAATGTTAAAAAAAATTAATTAAAATCCTTGAACGTTCGAAAGTGCTTTCCTTCCGGCCAAACTAAACTTTTCGAAAACATAGCACGAAAATAATAGCGATTCTCTCTTCGCCGACGATTATTTGTAAGATTCTTTCAATTCCGGAAATGGCGATTATTTTGAAATTTTGAAATTTGAATTTGTGAAAATTGTTGATTTTTGTTGTTGTAACTGACCAGCACGTGATTATTTTAGTGACAAACGACATTCCATCAGTTGTTTTCCTCATCTCATATAGTCGAGGGATCCCGAGACGTGTTGACGATTAATTTGTCATTGACTAAACTTGATTCACTTTTACGAATTATTACTGTTGTTATTATTATTATTATGAATGAACGGTATTGTTGTTTATTATTGATTATTTTGATAAACGCATTTATGGATAAATGTTAAAGTTCATGAGCGAGGATGAATTTTGGCTCAACGAGCCTCACGCGATGTAATTTCAAATGGAAAAAAAGTTAAAAATCACGTTCTCGCACCGCCACTAGCTTCGCGTACCAGGGTCGGTCACTGACTGCCGATTCTGTGAGGGACCACTTTCTGCGAGCGATATATACGGCTTCACGAATATGGCGGGTTTCGCGCCTATCCATGCCTTTATCAATATATTTATTGCCGAAATTGCGCGGGAGAGTATTTTACCATAAATCGTACTTTCGAAATGAAGCGACTGACTTTCATCGATTTAACTGATTGTTGTTTATTGCGTCGCCAAGGAAACATGTAAAAATCTCTGCGAATTTCTTCATCTCGTATAAATAATTAACGATCAACGACCATTTTTTTTTAAATTAATTTCTTGAACTATGAAAAATTTCGCGAATCATTTTTTTTTCGATTTAATGAACGTCACGAATTCAATGATTGCGAATTGATTATTTCGAAAAATAAATAATGAATCTCGCTCGACTCCGTACGGTCTGGTTCAACACTCGCTTAATGAGACTTTCCACGCGCGCCTCTTCCTACGATATTATCAGGGCGAACTATTAGAAAAACGGAAAGGGTACGTTTTTAATAGTTTTATTCTTTTTTGAGTTCTTCCGCAGCAGGACCAGAACGTACCCCGAGCGTCGTTTGGAACGCTCAAGTGGGAAAAAAATAAATAAAAAGATGGAGGGTCTTGGCCGCGGCCGCATAACAACCTGACCGGCGTCTCTGATGTATTACATTCAAACGGCTTAGAACGAAATTCGCTAATTGCTCTCGTGCTCCGTCAGTGAAGCGCGCGCACGAGTTTACCCGTGAGACTCTATCCTCCAAACTTTTGCTAACCACAACTCAGGTAGATGTCTTGGTCCTCAGATCAAATTAAGATAGTGCGCTCTGACCAAATTTACCAAAAGTAAATTTTGCTGAATTAATACTTCTCTGTTTACTCGACCATTTTGCACGAGTGTGAATGGACAAATAAAGAATCACGCTATTCGTCCATTAAGTTCAATTATTTTTATTTTTTTTTTCAATCTCTTGGGTTATTCGATAATTTTCTGACGAAATTTTGATCGATTTTGGTTACAACATTATTAGACATTGAGGGAAATTACTTTCACGACGTACGTTTGTTCATTTTTTCACTTTACTTTTGACCAAGAAACAAACAGCGCAATCGAAAGAATTTTATTTATTTATTTGAAAGTGTGGAAAATAATCAAAGAGATTACAAACGAGTGTTTTTTTTTTTTTTTTCAACTAGTTTGACGATGCCTGGAAAATTATGAAATTGAGAATTTATACAGGGGACCAAAAATATTAACGATCCTTCGAACATTTCTTTTTAGAAATGTAATTTTTGATATTAAGATCGACAAATTTTTTTTTTTTGCCACTGAGCACTTTGGTGCAGATGTTGATATCAATTGTCGAGAAATTGCATGCGGGATAAATGGAAAATAAATAAGAAATATATAAAAAAAACTGACCATTTGAGTCGCTGGTACATGTTGAGGCGATCTCTGTCCTCGTCCCGGCGTAGCCGGCCGCGCGGACACGACGAAGTTTCAAAGATTCCCACAAATTAACGTCCGATAAAAAAAACCAATTGAAAGAAAATTTTGTTAAAAAAAAAAAAAAAAAAAAAAAAAAACAAGAAGATCGGAATTTTTAGATCGGCGAGGTTTCGATATCGCCGATTTTCGCGCTGAAAAATCGGGTCGAGAAAAAATTTGAAATGGTGTAAAAAAAGCGCCGAAATTTCGGACAATCAAAACTTCTTATCGCTTACGGAAAAAGAAAAAAAAAAAAACAAATTGTCTCGATCAACTCTATCCAAGCGAGAGAGAGCAAGAGAGAGAAAAGGATTAGAAATGTTGGGTTGCACCGACGACGAGAACTCGCGAGTAACTGAGCGAAGGATATGCTCTCGGGTCGTCGTGAGTGAAGCGACCCCCGATGGATACTGCGGCGAGGTGGCGACTCTCTCGTTCGGTCCAGAGGGACCAGACGCCGCGGAGGAGCAAAAGGGAAAGAGAAATAGAAAGAACGAGAGAGAGGGAGGAAAGGAGAGAGAGAGAGAGAGAGAAAGAGAGAGAGAGAGAGAGAGAGAGAGAGAGAAAAGATCCACCACCGCGCCCGCGATATAAGCTTAAGGGCCGCGCCGTAACGGCTCCTCTGCATGCCTTGGCCTCTCATCCTCTCAATTCTCTTATAAACATTCGTCTCTCGCATCCTGGACAAGGATTGTCGAGCCCTCACCGAAAGGATAGAAAGAATGGGACAAAAAGGCACAAGGAACCAAACAATCAAAGAGAAAGATTCTAAAAAATGAAGAAAACAAACGAGAATGAAAAATTGCAGGAAAGAAAAAATCAGATTGACAAAAAAGATTGAGATAAAGAGATGAAAAAAAAATCAGAAGAAAAGGAGCTAAAGGAATCGAAATGAAAAAGGAAAAACGACGATATATACTGAGCTGACAAGATGGAAACAAAAAGATTGAGAG
The DNA here is from genome assembly GCA_963921915.1 of Hyposoter dolosus. Taxonomy (NCBI): domain Eukaryota; kingdom Metazoa; phylum Arthropoda; class Insecta; order Hymenoptera; family Ichneumonidae; genus Hyposoter; species Hyposoter dolosus. The sequence continues at coordinate 19,581,693 of OY998131.1, read as the reverse complement.
GAAGACGAGTAAAGGAAAAATAAAAAAATTTAAAAACGAGGAAAAAAAAACACTCGCACACAAAGAAGCGGACAAAGAGATATGTGAATACGTAGTGAGGAGAAAAAGGATAAGGACGAAGAGAAATAGCTGCGGAGGAGCGTGATGTACCATTCGGGGAAACCAGGAGGAGATTTCTCACTCATTCATACAGAGAGACCCACACTCCCCCCGCGACCCCGCGGCACTCTGCCTCCGAGCCCTGCGACTGTATGAAAAAGTACGTGAAACTCTTTGCAAATTTTTCTCATTCTCTCTGTCTCTGTCCGTAAAAAAAAAACGAAAGCGAAGAATCTTGAATAGAATTTCAGCGACACTTCTTAATTATAAAAAAACCCATAAACATAATTAAGTAAAAAAACTCTCACTAATTTGTCGCCAATACGCGATAACGAATTCGTCAACCACAAAATTTGATAAACAACAACGAAAAGTTAACTCATTCATTATTTTCTCCATTCACGAGCAACCCGCCGTCGCTCGATCTCTGATTTTTAGTTCCGGTAGCGGTAGTGAATAGTGTGTGGCACGTGCTTGTATTTCTCGATCACACGATGACGAGGAGAAGAAAACAGAGACACGACGATCGGAGAAGGGAAAGAGAGGCGGTGGAGAGGAAACAAAAAGGTCGCGCGGGCTACGAGCGAGACAGTTTGCATGGTATTTAGAACTTCCGATGAAACGATCGGTGGGCAACGAGCCAGGATGCGAGATATCCGATGATAATTCGAAAAAAAAAAAAAAAAGAATCCTTTGCTCCAACTTACTTATACATATGTAAAAATATACAAGGAAAAAAATGTTCCTGTACGATTCTCGTGAAATGAGATATTCTCATGGCACCATACGGAGAAATCGTTTTTCTAATATCTTGGCACTTCTTCCGGAAGAAATTAATCGCAGTTTACGAGCATCGCCTCCTCTCTCCTCTTCCATCAAAAACCAGTGGAACATCGTCCTACTCTTTCAGGAAATGACCGCACACGTTATCTCGATATGACGAGAAAAAATGTATAAGAATTGTTTGTATTTTTATATACATTTGCAATGATATATAAAAATACAAGCTGCAGGATACGTCGGGACAAATATAGCTTCGACGATTACGGAAATCACTGCGTGTTCCCACAATGTATCTGTACGCATACGTACACACTTGGCAATTGATTATATAGACCCAAAAATATTTTTTCCCCTGATTTACATCCTCGAGATACGCCCTTTTCGTCCTCGAGCCAATCGTGTGTAAATTCAACGAGCATTTCTTTTTGTTTTGTTTTTTGTTTTTCTGCTTCGTTAAATTAATTGGGTCGTTCGATAATATGTCGTTCGTCATTTCGTTCGTAGCTCCCGACGTCGTCGCGTCATAAATTCGATAGCCCTCGTCCCGAATTTCGCTCATGAGAACAAAAAATACGCGAGAATAAAAATAATATTGAAAAAAAAAAAACAAAAAAAAGATTGTAGAGCCACGACGAGAGACTCTTCCGCCAACCGGATGTCAGATTTTACTTCATGTCCCGCGGGCGATCAAGGGAAGCGACCAGACAAATGAGATATGTCCGAGCTTCGCGCAGAGACCGATGAACGACGAGCCAACCAGAATTACGTCCTCCTAGCTTAACCCTCTCAATGTGCTTTTCTCCTGGCGATTTTCCTCCTCGATAATCGCGACCTCCTGACAAAATATTCTCTCTGCTGCATCGTTTCTTTTACGACAATAAAGTGAAAAACAGAGAAAATGTCCTTTATCTACGATGTCGATGAAGAAAAGGAAGCTGGAGTTGATGAGAAAATTCCCAACCTAGAACATGACATTTCTCGTGCCAAAATTTTTTTGCAACGATGCAGTCCTGAAAGTGGTGATAGCCTGTGAGTCTTGCTTACGCGTAAATAACGAAATTTTTTCCCATTTCTTTCGTGTTCCTTCTCGGATTTTTGCAAACTGACCCCATTCCTTGAACCCTGACGAACATTCATATCCCTGTGAAAAATAAAACCCCCCCAAGAGCCTTTGCGCGAGGACCAAGGAAAAGTCCGGACAAGCCGGCCATCGCATCGGAAACTTTAAAAAAAAAGTGCCTTTATTGGTTCAACGATTGACGCACGCGAGCCGAGTCATAGCCAAGCGGTCACCCATCCGAGTACCGAACCTCGCACAAAGGCTCCTCAATAATTTTATCACGCAATTTGACGATATTTCATTATTTAACGATGTTGAGTCCCAAATAGCAAATGATAAGAAAATTCGAAAAATTTGGTATGTTTTTGTATGAAGTATTTAAGGAATAAACATTAAGAAATTAATTAAAGTCAAACGTAGTCTTTTGAAAACTGGTACAACTTTGCGATAACTTTTTTTTGTGACCTCTCTATTTTTTAATATCCACAATATATTGAAAGCAACGAAAACGAAACGAAGTTTATTGATAAATATTTTTTCTGTATTTCTTTAAAAAATTGTTCTTAACAAAATGTTAAATTTTTAATAACGAACTTTCTAATCGTCGTGAAATTTTTACACGACCTCTTAAAAACTTCATACAAAAATACACTAAATATTCAGAATTTTTTTATCATTTTTTATTTCAACCCTTAAGGTGGTTAAAGTAATGATGATAGAATTCTTAGAATTTGGTATATTTTTACATGCAATATTTAGAAAGTAGTGTACAAATTTCACGACCATTAAGAAGCTATTTATTGAACAATTAACATTAACAAGTTTCATAGCAACTTTTTAGCAACTTCTTAGCGACTGTTTCATTTTTTTTTTTTTCGTTAATTTTCGTCAGATACAACCACTTGGCTGAGCTGCTGGAAAAAATTTTGGCTGAACGTCCTAAAAATGCTATCGACATTTTCGAAGACTACAGCAAAAAGCTCAAAGATGAAAGATACAAGAGCAAAACTAATTACCTCAGAGAACATTATGTACCTCCGATACCATGTGACGAGGCAAAAACGTTCATCAGACTTTATCAGGTTATCACGTCCTAGAGATGTCACTCGTCGAATACGATTATCGAGTTAGAGAAAAAAATTCAATTTCAGAGCCCCGAACGATCGTTTCGTGTTGGCTCAACGAATTAATCGTTGAGCCAACACGAAAAAATGACTCGATTTTTCTACCGAATCGAGAGAAATCCAATTTTTATATTATTGCGCGATAAGATTGAAATTTTTGATGATTTCTATTTTTTTTTCTATTCAATTATGATCTCATTTAAGGGCTCGCGTCCATTGAGGCTTTTACTTTATTTAACAAGTCGAATTTCGGTCCAAATTTTTTTCTCTGGATTCCAGAAAAACTTTACGTTGCACTACGTTCGAATATTACGTGAAAATATGTTTTTCGAATTTGGAATTTTCAAGCTTCTTTCGCGTATCTTATCCCTCAACCACAATCAATGATTTATTATTTTTATTCTGAAGAATGTACAAAACGAAAAAGAGTCTGGAGATGAAATCGAGGACGAGGAAAAGGAGAACGATTTTACACGGACACCCCCTGATTTATTCGATCTCTTTTACAATCTTGAAAGAATCGACGTCGGTCTGCCACGTTCTGAAGTTGTTGCTCTGAATTTATCAATTCGTAAACTTATTACCGACAAGCCGATTCAAAATGTTAGGTGAAAAATGATCTTTTTCATTTTACAATTAATTTGTAATCGTAATTGTGATTAAAAAATGTATTTTTTCATTTGTAATCGTTGGATTTTCTCTTCTGAACTTTTTGTCATTGACAATTTTTCGGTGTTTCTGAAAATTCTTTCGAAAGTTGAAAATTGGCTTTGTTGAGTTTGGAAAAGTACGATAAACATGTTTGGCTCGGAGAAATATGAAAGACTGAATGAAAAACGTGTTTTTTAATGTTTTAAAGATTTTGGGGTAAGATAATCGGAAAACGAAAAAACTATTATGTGGTCGAGACTGAACTTTTGGAGGAAGAATTGCTGGCTCGACGAGCGGCCGTGGTAAGATCTTCGCACTTTGCGTCTGCCTGCGCTTAATTAATTTATTCCTCAACTTTTCGGCAATTATTCACGCTAAAGTTAAAACTCCGTTTGGGCTTTTAAAGGAGACGGAAGTTGCCGAAAGGGAAGAAAAAATGAGGGAGGATGCAGCGGAGGGGAACGAGAAGTCGGATGGAAATGAGAAAACAGCGAAGGAGCAAAAAATGACGATGGAATCATCGGATAAATTGCAACTCGTGTTTCCACCGATGCCGAAAAATTATTGGAAAGATCCGGCGGTCGTACCGATCGAGGAAATCGGCACTGGTCTCAATGGACATTTTTATTTCGTTTGCAATTCACCCGGCATTGACGATTGGCTGGAATTGCCTTTGGTAACGCCCCAACAAATCGTCGCCGCTAAACAAATCGTTCGAGTTTTTACCGGTGAACTAGAAACTCCGGTAAGTCTTGCAGTCCCACGAAAAAAAAAAAATCGTAGAACATTTTTTTTCAAATCTTTTAATTCCTCTAAAAGCTGGAAACTCTCGCAATATAAAAAAAATACATCTCATTATTTCTACGTGTTTCTGGCTCAGTAATAACGAACATTTGTTAATTAACAATTGTTCATTAACAAGAAAAAAGCGCAACGAAAATCATTTTTTCGTTGCGCTCTTTGCTTATTCCTCACGAGCGTAATAAATTGATAAACGTGAGTTGAACGATGAGTAACGCTTTCCCCTATTGGTTAATATATCTACATATATGTAATAATCGTTGCGGCAGATATACACTTTTCCGCCGTTTCCTGGTACGGAAAAAAATTATCTACGAGCTCAGATAGCACGAATAAGCGCAGCAACCCTCGTATCGCCGATCGGTTTCTTCACTTTTGGTGACGCCATCGACGAGGAAGACGAAGAAGAAGAACGTGACACGGAAATCGCTGACGAAGAAGACGCCACGGGTAGAATTTCTTCATTTTAACAACAACGAATAATTATTAAGAGTTCGTTATTTTATCGATGTGATTAAAACTTGTCGTCCAAAAGTTTTAATCACATCGAATCCGTGGTGATTAATATTTTTCAATAATTATTAATCGTTCCTTGACATTAACACATTGAGATATTTGTTTCATCGATTTTGCTGAATCTTTATGTGAATTTCTGCGTCTCATCAATTCATGATCAACGACGATTTTTTTTTTATTTTTATTAATTTCTGAAAACTATGAAAAAGTTCGTTCATTCCATTTTTTTTTTAGTAATTTCATTTTTTTATTTCTTTCTAATAAACATCACGATCTCAATGACTGCAAATGAGAATATTGAGATTTTGAGCAAATTCCGATAACGCCGTTATTAATCACAAAAATTGAGAGAATCGGTTGACAAAAAAAAATTCAATGACATTTCCGCTTAAGGACGTTGTATGGGGACGGTCAAATCTAAATTTTTCTTTTCAGTTTTTCTTACACACAAAATGGTTCTCGAGCCCAAGTTCATTAAAAAAAAGTTGTTACAAATTGTCTGAAGAACAACATACTCTAAATCCAAGATTGTCCGAAGTAATCTCTATTTGTTATATAATAAACAAAATTTCGACAAAAAATTTACGACCCATTTTTTTGAAAAACGCTTTTTTTTAAATAAAGCTTCTTCGATGTTACATAAAAGTGTATGCAAAGTGTTAAGAGGCTTCACCATTTAGAAATCGAAATATTTAAAGTTGAAAATTGTAACTTTTACGAACGCTCTTATGAGAAACTACTGAAAATTGTGATTTTAATAAATAAATATCTCGACTTCTACATGTTGAAACCTCTTGCAAATTTAAAGGAATTCTATCGATTGAAAATTTAGCATACAACGTCCTTTTAACCCACACTGAGAAGAGAAATTTGTTGATTCAACAAAGCCTGCAGAGCGAACGAAATCTATTATTTTGTTGATTTAACAAAAAATGTTGTTTATTTGAGAAAACTGCCACATATTGACAAAAAGGTAATGGAGGCGTTGAGCAAATATGTAGTTGAGGCAATAACTTGTTTTGTCAAATGAACAAAATGAATTTCGTTCGCCCTGGCTTTGGTGAATCAACAAATTTCTTTTCCCAATGCATACTTGGCCTAAAGAAGAAAAGTTGAATTAAATAGCAGGTTCGGGAATGATATTGGAAAATCGTCATTACGAGGCTCCGCCGTTGAAGGAACTGATAGATCCTTCGTTATCGAACTGGTGTCATCACAGTCCTTACATTCTGAAGCAAGGTCGAGCAGTATGGTGGGATCCAAGAAAAGGAAATTCCGGAGAAAACGAGGTGAGCAATTTGGTTGGTGTAACGGGAAGCGATTAATTAAAAATCTAGCTTATCGGATAATCGGTCGCGATAACGGATCATATTGCAAGGAGGGTGCAACTTTTGTGATCAGGATGAAACTGACGTAAACGAAGAAGACGAAGTCGAGGACGAGGAAGACGAGGAGGACGAAGAGAAGGAGGATAGTCCTGTTGGCGAATTCCAAAAAGAAGTTGGACCACCTTTGCTAACTCCGTTGTCAGAAGATGCGAGGCTTGGTTCGATGGTGCCTTGGACAGCACGAGCCTCATCGACAATTAAATCCGATCGTACAGCTATCGCGATAGTTCGCTCAAACATCTGGCCAGGAAGCTTCGCTTTTGCCACGGGCAAGTACGTGCCGCTTATATATCACTCGTCCCTCAGCTGATTTATCTCCTAAGCCTTAAGGGGGTATTGTTGTTCATAATTCTGTTTTGCCCAAACGTTTCCACGATAAAATAAATTTCGTATCGACTCAGAGGAAACGAAAAAAAAAAAAAAAAAACGACAAACAAATACGGAGCTGTTTTTCCAAAAAATATCATTTTTCGATCGAAATAAAATGAACCAGCCGATTGAGTCGAAATTATATTAGCCAAGTTTCAAAAAAAAAAAAATGGCACGTGTTGCCGAAAAACAAAAAACAATGATAACGCGTGTGCGAAATTTCGGGAAAACAAATTCAAACAGCTGTAAAGACGAAAATCGCGAAAATCGCCCGGGGAATTGGCATTTTATGGACAACAAGACCTTCACCTTTATTACCACACCTCTGAAGAATTACGTACTTGCCACCATGGGGTAGATTTGTACCCCAGTAACAGAAATTGTTATAAAAAAATGAACTACTGAATATTTCGACTTGAAATTTGTTGTAGAAAATATTGAAAGCTTTTTTCAAAAGATAGCTTACTTTATACAGCCAAAGATTAAATTTAACTACACTAAAAAAAAAGCTAAAACCAAGAAAAGTGGAAAAATGATTATTTTCCTTAATAGGCCTGGGGTAGTTTGTACCCCAAGGTGGCAATTGAGGGTTAATATACACCGTGAGTCCAAAAGTTGTCGTTCAAGATTTTTGGCTTTGTGATCAGAAAAAAGTCTCTGGACACTTTTTTCTGCGCACTGGACCAATCATCAGCGATCTCTAATTGGTTAATCAACGGTACAGCGAAAAACGAACTGGCCACAGACTTTTCTCTGTAGAAATTCACCAAGTTTCTTGGCTGTGAATCTTGCCGGAGACTTCCTGGACAGCTTGTACATTGTTTGCATACAAATACGAGTCTGTAGATGCAAATTAGAAAGTGAAGCTATCGTGTATCAATTACTAAGTGTATCGTGGTTCATATATCCGCACCAGGAAATTCGCCAACGTCTACATTGGCATGGGTCAGAAGTTGAACCCTTATAATTATAGTCCACCTGACATGCCGATCGTTCAGGAACAGTATAACATTGGTCCGGAAGTAATGGAGATTCAGGACCCGAGTTTCGAGGCGGAGGAGGCTTATCGCATCGCCCACTTACCCCCTGACAAACCTGGACCGCTCGAGCTCGGTGCGATACGATGACCTCAATTTTTATTGATAAATCATTTTATTTCAATTAACTCGTTATTATTTTTTTTTTCCTTTTTCAAACCTAAAAATAACTCATAATGATAATTCGGCTTCGAAATTTGCTCCGCAGGACCAAAGCTCTCGCGAAGAAGATAAAACATTTGTTGAGAAATTGAAAAAAAAAAAATTAACATTTCTGAACTTTCCAACTTCGACCATTTACCGATCATTGAAAAATTCAAATGAGAAAATAAAACGAGAACCATCAATTTAGACAATTTAAAAATCAAGAGAATGAGCCGTCGATGAAGTTCCGATTGCGAATGAAAAAAAAGTTACAAATTTTTTCGTCAATCGATAAACAAAAAAACAATTCGCGCAACTTTCTGGGATTTTTTTTATAAAAGTCCAAAATATATATTTTTGTACCAAGGGCAAAACCGTGGAACAGTTAGTTAATGATAATAATAACGACAATAATCCTGATAATGAGGACTAATTTTTTCTTTGTATAGAAATAAAATTTAAAATTTTTCAACATTTTTATTTCAAAATTGTTTGTATCAACATTTTTTGATTTTTTAGGCGACGAAGAGGAAGATGATGAAGACGATGAAGAGGACGATGAAGACGAAGATTAGTTAAACCGTTAAATAGGAAATACATAAACGTTAAGATGTAATTGTTTAAATAAATGATTCATATGAGTTTTCTTCGTCGGATTATTGGCGGGAAGAAAGCAGCGAGCGAATCGTAATGAACGTATTTCGGTTTTCGATCGTTGAAAAGAACGGAATTTTAAGGTATCTTGATATTTTGTCGAAACTATCGATAAGACGGATAACTTTATGTTGGCGTTCTCCGTCAGGGTCCGCCACTGACTATAGCCGTTGTGGGAGCGACTCGGACTCTCATAAATTTGCAAACGCTTCGGCTTATGTATACATACGATATATACATTAATAAAAAGTAGAAACATTGACGCCGACACTCCGACACCGACACATTGTCACATTTGACTACGCTCCGCGTTCAAAGCCTCTGAACCCTACAAAAAAAACACAACTGTTTCTACACTCAATAAATGCAAAGTCTCCATATAATAATAGTATGTGTACAAAAGAGAATAAATAATCGATTTTCGTTACGAGTTGGTCGGTCGTATAAGTACAGTGACTCGACACTATCAGTCTCAAATCGTATAATTACAGTTCTCAGCGACTGACTGTCGACGAGAGTAGATAAGGTTTTATCAACTATTCCGAGCCGGTGGATCAATTCGTAACTTTAGAAACTCGACGTGCGAAAGTATAAAAATTTCAGATTTTCTCAAAAATTCGACTAATTTCGTTGCCATGAAAAAAATCGTTATATTCGGTAGTACCGGCATGACCGGCTTGTGCGCTCTTGAACATGCAGTGAAAGAAGGTACTTTGTTGTTTTTTATCAACAGAACCGGTGAAAAAAAAATATCGAAAATTCCTGGAGTCGCAACTTTTAATTCGCATTTTTTCTAATTACAAACTAGCAACGTTCCTTGGGCACAGAGTCAATTGTCTATCTTAAAAAGCCTAATGACGTGCTTTCGAGACCAGCAATGCTTCCATGAGGAAAAATTATAATAAATTTCAAAAAAAATGAGAACACTTATCAAATCTCGTAAATTACAAAGCAGAGAGCTCGAAATTTATAAAGTGCTGTGTGTAGAAAATATTTTGAGATTAAAAAATTAACAAATTATTTTGAAAAACAATTTTTTTTTTCCATTGTGCACCGTCAATGAGAAATGCCAGTGGAAACTCATGCAAATTGTCGTAACAACAAACATTTCTTTACATCCAACACGTAAGAATTGTTTGGCACGACACAAAAAATCATAAAAAAGCTTCAAATTAATTGCACGCAGGTTTCGAGGTAAGAGTTTTCGTGCGGGATGAGGCAAAGATCCCGGAACATCTTCGAGGCAAAGTGGAGGCTGTAGTAGGCGACGTAACGAATAGTGAACAAGTATCCAACGCCATTGCTGGTCAAGAAGGCGTCGTTGTGGTACTTGGAACGAGAAACGACCTGAGTGAGCAAATCCGCATTAACTTCATTTTTCTGAAGCGTTTTCATGGAAAAAATTTGGCCATTTTCATTTTTTATTCCACAGAACCAACGACCGTCATGTCCGATGGAATTAAACACATAATCCAAGCGATGAAGACCCACGGAGTTAAACCCCTTTCCGTCTGCTTGTCCGGTAAATTGATAATTTGAAAAATGTTTGAGAATCTTTCTGCTTGACATTGAGTAGCCGAGACTTTTTTCCTGGAATCTAAACCGTTGAAATATGTCGCACGATAGAATTTTCGCAATCAAGAAAAAACTTGGAACCAAATGACAAAAGATTCTGATTTCGAGGATTGCTAATTTTTGTGAATGGAAATTTCATTGATTTTTCGAAATTTGGATGGAATTATAAATACTAGAATTTTCCATACATTGTTGATCGAAAGAAAAAATTTGGAGCCAAATGGCAAAAGTTTATAACTCCGAGCAACGCTAATTTTTGTAAATGTGAATTTTATCGATTTTTCCAAATTTGGATGAAATTATAAATACCAGAACTTTATAAACATTATTGGTCGAGAGAAAAAATTTAGACCTGAATGGCAAAAGTTGCTGATTTCCAGCATCATCAATTTTTGTAAATGAGAATTCATTCGATTTTTCAAAAATTGGATAGAATCATAAATACTGAAATTTTCTTAACGTTGTTACTCGAAAAAAAAAATTTGATCCATTACGAACTCGATACCCTGTGGAACAGCGAAAAACTGATACGTATAAATTTCGTTCATTAGCTTTCCTCTTCTACAAACCAGACGATGTTCCGGCTGTTTTTAAAGATGTGAATGCCGATCACCAAAGGATGTACGACGCTGTAAAAAAGTGCGAGCTTGACTGGATTGCAGTTTTTCCACCGCATATCGTAGGCGAGTAGTTTTTGTTTATTCAAAATTCACGATCGCCCCAGCAAAAATCCAAAAAAAAAAAAAAACGGAATAATTGTGGATTGAATTTTCATGAATTCGCGTAAAATTTTCAGAAAATCACGAAGCGTTGTCGCGAGAAACCGCGAAAAGTTTTTATGTCAAAAAGAATTTACGTTCCGATAAAATAGTTGATGACGAAATATTTCCAGTCTAAAATAATTGACGTGTAATAAAAATTGAAAAGGTAGCGTTAGTAAATATCGAAGTCTATCAAAAAATTCATTATCTTGACAGCATCGTGATATATTTGACAATTTGAATTAAACGATTTGACAGAGTTAAGTATTTATGGAAACCAAACAATCGCTCGATCCACATTTGTGTTTTCTACTTCGTGCATTTTCTTATTCCCACTTGAATAACCAATAGATCTAATAAATTAGAAACTACGAAATGATATACGTGAGGTATTCTCGATCCGCAGATTCACCGAGTGTCGGTTACCACGTCGAGCACGACAAGTCTCCGGGTCGAATAATCACGAAGCACGATTTGGGAGCCTTTTTAGTCGATGCTCTGCAGAAACCTGAACACTATGGCAAAGTTTGCGGTATAACGTCGAAACAGTAAAACATGTTAACGTCAAGCTGTGCCAACTGGCATGGCACGCAGTACAATTAGACGGTGCTACAGAAACGTAGCTAGCTTCTTATTATTCGAAGGAATTTGGGAAAATTCACGGCCTAGACGCTGCTGCAGGAATTGAAAAGAATTCATCAAATTGTCGTACATTCTATTCGGATTCTTGAGCTTCATTCTTATGCGAGATTCGTCGAGCGATTCAGTCATTTTTTGCAAGAGATTCCTATGTAAAGAGAAATAGAGAAGTGGAGAGATCAGTTGATGGATCGAGCTGAAGTTTGCAGCGATGAAATGCAGCGAAATAATTTTTTTATCCGCTGGATCCCAAAAATTAATGCAAGCTTTGGCTGTGATAACTAAATTATCGATTTTTGTTATCTAAAATCTGAACTCACGAGAAAAATTATTGAAAAAATTGAAAAATTTTGTTTTTAATGAAAATATTTTTCGTTTCGTTCCACCGATGCAAAATTCAGTGCCATATTCATGATCAGTCAAACGCGCAACAATTAATGTAGATAAACAAATATTTTATACATGTCAATTATTATTATTTGTTAAAATTGTACTGTAATTTTGAGCTATAAATGTTTAACCATGTAAGTTTTGTTTGAGTTTATTGTGGAAGTGATGGGTGCCTTGGCGACTGGCATCGGAGGCGGTGGTGGTCCAAAAACTTGTTTTTTCTCGCTGGTCTCGCTTCGCGGACGCGGACTCGTCGAAGTCATTGGCAAGATTATGTAATTCCATATATTTACAGGTGGACAAACAACGTAACCGTTTTTTTCGTAAAAACCCTCTTGCCCTCGAGTCGACAAATAAATTTTTTCAATGAATCGCTTTATCGCGTATTCCTCCGCTCCTCGAAGCAACAACGAACCCAAACCCTTCGATCTCCACTCATTGTCGATAATCACTGCAAAAAATTTTTCATTTTTCAATCGTATTTTCATGTTTCCACAAATCCTCATTATTCGGCTCATTACTTTGTCAATATTATTTATAAATAATTAATTCCATGTTTAAGGAAATTCTTATGAAAATTTTTAATGCTGGGAAATCGCTCCAGCATCAAAACGGCAAGTTCTTTCAGAATTCGGCCAGAAATTATTTGGCAATTCCGTAGATTTTTTTCTCATTTACGAAAAATTGAAAAAAAAATTCTCCGACGAAATAGTTGAGTAGGAAAAATTCATGAAAATGATCCTTACCAGAGCTGAGGAAACAGCTGTGACATTCGCTGGGTACCAGCGACAATTTACAATGGCCAATGAGTTTCTCTCCTTTGAGTAAAACCAAGCAAGTTGGAAAGAGATCGCAGGATTCACGAAACGTCGTCAAACTGTGGGATTAATAATATTTTTATTATCGCATCGAACCAAAACAAGTTTAATCAAAAATATTGAAGAAAATAATTGAATCTTTTTTTTTTTAATTAAAAAAAAATATATATTTTTACTAAAATTTGAAACAAATATGCATTCAAAAATGAAACCAAATTTTCACGCATCGAGAAACGTGGATTTTGTTGTAACGAGAAAAAATTCAATTTTTCGAGAATTTTTTATTCGTAAAGAAAAAAATAAATATGCATTGAAAACTTTTAGCGGAATTGGAGAATCGTTGATAAATGGAATTTGAAATTTAAGAAACACAAACCGCCTAGTTTCACTCGCCGGCCATTCGGCGTTGAGGATTCTGTAGCATTCCTCAAACAGATCCGGTCGCTCGTGTATCGGAATTATACTGTACAAAGGCGAAGGAGAATCCTTCATTATTTCCCTAAGAAAAATGGCAAAATTGAGTGAAAAGTTCCATTAGCTAATGTGAGAAAGTGTAATTAAGACTCACAGCGCATGGGTCAAACCACGAGTAATTATTCCAAAAGTCATAACTTGTTAATGATGTTGAAACATTGGAACTCGTGTTAAGATCACCGAAAAAGGGTCCATGCTTGTTTCCGAAATAATTAGCAGCAAGAACAAAATTTGTTGTTACAAATGTATTTATTTTCATGTACACACGATGCTCCGTAAAATCATCCTGGCTGAATGATTCCTGAGCAAAAACAATCAACACACCATTTTCGTACAGGTTAATAAAATCGTCTTCACACAAAATCACTAAATATTTGTCCAAATCTTTTCAAAACGTACTATTTTCTGATCGTGAAAGATTTATAAAACCACTGGAACAACAACGACTTGCAAAGAGCATGCTGTCGATGACAATATATTAGGAAACGAGACGTCCTTGACACATAGATTCGTATATAAATAGCGGTCAGCGGAGCTGTCAGCACGAAGACCGGAAGTCGAAGATTTCAATCATAAACGAACATTTTCTTAATTCTTTTCATCACAAATTTTCATTGCAACATGACAAGTGGATTTTTCTAGTTTTTTGAATCCTTAAGTAACGATATAAACATCAATAATTTATTTATAACATATAATCTCTATAAAATCGTAAGGAAACATCGACACATCGAGGTCAGATGGCGCTGTTCTTCCAGCCGAATCGTGATCTAACCTGACGTGACAAAAGCTCATTTGTAATGAAAGATCTTTGAGTACGGTTTGTTTATGCGGTCTTTTCATTGGACTGATTATCGCGAGTCTACAAAAAATTAAAGTTTATGCCTTGGAAAAAAAACCACTTAACGAGGTGAAATTCCCGTTCGAGTGAAAAAAATAATCGCCATATTCTCAAAAAAGAGAATGTCTGATCAATTATACTCACTCGTACTTTTTGTTATTCCAATGTTATTAGGTCTCCTTATTATCCAAATTTTATTCTTCAAAATTCCTTCATCTACAATTTCACGATTTTTGGGAAATTAAAAATATGTTTGTTTCTATAGATTTCGCTTTATTGGTAATCGGGAATAATTAAGAGAACAAGTCTAAATAAACATAACGGCATTTTTATATGACATTTTTACAACATGTTCGAGGGCACGCAAGCCGGTCGTGCCGGTATAATCGAATACAACGATTTTTCACTTCGCCACGAAGTTTATCGACTTTTTCTGTCGAATCTGAAACTTTTCTACTTCCTTCTTTACTAAGATCGACGGACACGTTGTTACGCGTTTACGAAACAACGAATTTATTCGGAAACTTTTCATTTTCTTATCTATCTATTTCTCTATTCATTATTTTCTTTTTCTTATCGATGTCTGGCGCCGAGGCTCAATAAAATAACGTAATTCTGTGTTTGCTCGAATTGGAGCCATTTTTCGGTATGTTTTCCTCGTTTCCGGCTGACAGTATCAATTTTGTGAGTGTGTGAACGACGTAAATCAATGTAAACAGACAAGAGGAACCGAAGGGTTTAGCGAGCAGCTGTTGCTCGCAGGCATTCCGAGGTTCCACAGTAAAAACAAAACGAAAATGAGATCCATTTACACAAAAAGATTTTCGTTCACTGAACAAAACTTCTGTGGCATCTTCAATGTCCGCAGTTGCCCAGTAATTTCGTTCAATTCAGCAAAGATTCGATTTTCCGATTAACTCGATTTCCGATGTTTATTTCAACAAAAATTTCAATGTATTCACAACATTTCGTTGACCTTGCAAATTTGGTTTCTCAGTGTATATCGTATTTGACGATTGACTGATGAAATGAAATATGAATACAAATTTAATAAATTTCAGTGCTCATCGCCACTGGTGTCAGTCGTAAATAATATTTTCAATTTCGTCGACGTAGCAAGACGGAAAATAGAAATTTTTGAAAATCACTGAATATCGGAAAAAACTGTTTTGCCTCTTCGCTCATGAAATTACGCCCATCAGTGATTAGAGCCTCCCTGGCCGACCAGATATCCCAATAACTACAAATTAATTAGTAAAATATAAGGAAAACATTAGTTTCTTATTGTGAGAGAGGGACGTGACCAAAGTCACGGATATACGTCGAAGCGACGCAAGCCTTGCTATTAGTCTGAAACCGTAAATACAGGTGTCAACGATTCACTGTCGAAATAAATTCTATATAAGGTTTTCCCACTATCTTGAGTCTCAGAAACATTCGTGACTGTGGGAACGTAACGACGTGCATCGAACTTAGTGAAAATTTTCAGTTTTCTTTGAATTTAAAAAAAAATGGTCGCTATGAATAAAATCGTTATATTCGGTAGTACAGGCATGACCGGCTCGGCTGCCCTCGAACATGCCGTGAAAGAAGGTATTTCTTCTTTGCACAATTAAAAAATTAACAAGCCCAAAATTAATTGATTAAAAATTGCATCGAATAATCGCGTTCATAGCAAAATTTCCTTTGCATATTAAATTTTTTTTAAATATTGCACGCCGATCCTTGAAAAATGGAAAATAAAAAAAAAACAAATTTTACATTCATTTTTTGCGCAGGTTACGACGTCAGAGTTTTGGTACGAAATCCTTCGAAAATTCCGGAGCATTTACGAGACAAAATCGAGATTGTCGTAGGCGATGTTTACAACGACGAGCAAGTTTCCCAGGCAGTTGCTGGCCGAGATGCTGTTGTCGTGGTACTCGGAACACCAACCTTGGGTGAGTTACTCTTCATGAATTTCCTTTCCCGAACAACGTCATTCCTGGGGAAAAAATATATATTTTTTTTTAATCTCTTCATTTTCCAGATCCAACGACTCTCATGTCCGATGGAACGAAACAAGTGATCAAGGCGATGAAGGCTCACGGCGTTAAACTCATCTCTGCCTGCATGTCCGGTAAATTGTTAACTTGAAAAATATTTGAGTAACTTTCTGTTCTATACTGAGACGCTGAGCTAGTTCTTTCCTGGAATCTGGAGCGTTGAAATCTTTGGCACCATAGAATATTCGCAATCAAGAAAAAATTTGGAGCCAAATGACAAAAGTTTCTGATTTTCGAGCATCGCTAATTTTTGTAAATATCAATTTTATCGTTTTTTCCAAATTTGGATGGAATTATAAATACGAGAACTTTCTAAACCTTGTTGACCGAGAAAAAAAATTTGGAGCGAAATGGCAAAAGTTTCTCATTTTCGAGCATCGCTAATTTTTGTAAATATCAATTTTATCGATTTTTCCAAATTTGGATGGAATTATAAATACCAGAATTTTCTAAACGTTGTTGATCAACGAGAAAATTTGGAGCCAAATGGCAAAAGTTTCTGATTTCGAGCATCGCTAATTTTTTTAAATGTTAATTTTATCGATTTTTCCAAATTTTGATGGAATTATCAATACTACAATTTTCTGAACGTTGTCGAAAGAAAAAAAAAATTGATCCATTACCATCTCAATACCCTATTGAACAGCGAAAAACTAATACAAATAAATTTCGTCTATCACCTTTCCTTTTCTACAAACCAGACCATTCCAAAGTTCGCATCAATTTTTAAAAGCTTCAGAAAAAATATTGAAAATTATCGAATTTACCAAAAGTTGATTTATCAATAGAGAATTTTGTACGACACCATAGAACTGAAAAATATTCATTTCGCTCAGGTTACATCTTCTACAAACCAGAAGATGTGCCACCGATGTTCAGACACGTGACCGAGGATCACCACAGGATGTTGAATGCCTTGAGAGAGAGCGGACTCGACTGGATTGCCGTTTTGCCACCGCATATCGAAAGTGAGTATTCTTTGTGAAAAAAAAAAATAAAAAAATTCATCCCAACTCCACTCTCGCGAAGCTAGACGTTAAAAAAAAACTGTAAATCATAAAATCGATTTTTCCTGTTTCTCACACGAGTTCCTGAACGTTTCGAAGCGTTATTGAGCATAGAAAAAAAATTGTTCTCCCCTTAAAATTGCACGATTTGTCAAAACTTTGAGGTGAAATTAATTTGGCATGTTAAAATGAATTTACCTCGGAATTTACTCTTCGAATCTGTAAAAAAAATCCAAAACGAAATTCACACATTAAAAATGTCATGAAGGCAATAAGAATTAAGAGTCCTCGAGATGATGAATTTCAAATTCTATTTCAAAGTTTATTATCTTGAGGGAATCGTGAGGTATTACGAAATCTGAAACACTAATTGAACAGCGTAAGTTTTTTTATCTATGGGAAAAAGCCGATTGCTCGATCCACACCTGTGTTTGATTTGCCCCGTTGAATTTTTCTCCGCATTCCATTACGAGGACATCTAATGAATAAAAAACTATAAACTTACACGTTACTTTTTGTTTTGTAGGTTGGAAAAGTATAGGTTTCAAGGTCGAGCATGGCAAGAAGCCACCAGGTCGAATAATCTCAAAGTACGATTTGGCAAATTTCCTTATCGATGCTCTGCGGCAACCGGAACACATTGGCCAACTTTGCGGCATAACTTCCCAGTTCCAGGAATAGGATTTTTAAGATTCGTTAAGAAAATTCCATGCCACGACATTTACTGTAGATACAGATGTGTTTTATATATTTGAATTATTACTTTTTTATATTATTGTTTTGTTATTTTGGGCAATAAATATTTTACTATGTACGTTTTGATGGAGTTCATTGCGGAAGGGAATATGGTGCCTCGACGCCAATCGAGGCATTGAGAGAGCATTTAGGCTCGAATGATTTTGGTTCCATTTGCACGATGGCCATTCGGCAGGGACAATTTTGTCGTATTTTTCGAATTCATACAGTATTTCGAATTTAAAAGAAAAAACCTGAGGTAGAAACTTCTTTGAGCAATATTATTCGAAAGTAGAAAAAAGAAACCACAACGAAAAGGGCTCAAATCACGTGTTGTGTTTACAAGAGCCATGGCTCCTCATTGTTAATCATATATGTTTCAATCATTGATATACCTAAGCACAATAACAATCAAGAGGCCTGTTTTATGGAGGATAATGAAATCGTTTTCTCACAAAACGGGAGAATATTTTTCTTTAATCGTTTTCTAATCTCGTAATCTTAACAAAATCACTGGGAAAACAACGACTTGCAATGAACATATCGGCAGTAACAATAATAAGAGACGTCCTTGCACGATATACTTTCGTTTACAAATGGCCCCCGGCGGAGCTGTCAAAACGAGAAGACCGAAAGTCAAGGATTTCATATTCGAATGACAATTTTTCTCATAATTTATATCAGAAGTTTTTATTCTATCATAACTATATGGCGCCGAGCCGCTGCCACGTCTCTTGATAACGGAATAATTGGTATTCAAAAATGCTTGAAAAACAGTAAACACTGTTAATTAAATTATGAAAGACAAAACATAAACAAACGTAGAAAATTGTCGCAACGTCAGATGGCGTGAGGCTCCCTCCAGCTGAATCGCGACCTAATCTAACGTGACAAAAACTCAGTATGTGGTGTAGTGCCGCTTGTTTCAGTCGTTTCTCTGTTATTGTTTATTGGCACAGTGATTATCGTAATAGGACAGACGTTTATTGTTCGTAGATTGAGAAACAAATATGCTGCCCGGCAGAACTCCAGTTCCAGGTAAACCGAGTAATGCCAATGCGCTCGAAAAGTATATTTTAAAGGAATAATTAATTGACAAAGTTTTCCGATTCGTCGGCGCATTTTCCACTTGTAAAAATAATGTAAAAACATGAAAAAATCCAGCAGTGCATTTGTTTTTCATTGTGAATACAAAAATTCAATTCCCTTCGAATTTTCTTACGAGAATCGATGAAATCATGAAGTAGAATATTTCAATTATGAGGTTAGCTACATTTTCCATAAATTTGTGCTCATCGAATTCGCGTGGATTCGATTTATTCAATTATCGAATTATTATTTTGTAAGATAATCCCCTGGGATTGTCATGGCACGACAGTGCATGGATTCCCATTCTCAATCCAAGCAACATAATGGAATATTTTTCGGAAAGGAGCAATCCTTTTTTCGACCGTACCTGCAACAATGAAACTGTCAAAATGCAGCGTCTAAATCCTGAACAACTCACGTAAGGAAAATATCACTGGAGATGTTGAAAACAAACGAAACGCACGAATTTTTTCAAGGCAACTCGTTTATCTTCCAACAGAAATATGACGGGTCTGGAATACATACTTTTACACGTGCAAGAACCCATTCTCTACGTGATTAGGAAACAGCATCGATATTCGCCGACTCAAGCCACTCCATTGGCCGATTACTACATAATCGCAGGCGTGGTTTATCAGGCGCCGGATTTGGCTTCCGTCGTCAATTCTCGACTGGTAAATCTTGCAAACATAATCACAAAGTAATTTAAAAATTTTCGACGCCAAAAAATGATTTTACTCTCTCGAAGTTATAAAAAATGATAAATTCATCGTTTTTAAGAAAATGTATTTGACGATTTATGTCTCCTTTCCAGTTGTCGACTGTCCATCACGTGCAATCGGCGTTCGAAGAGGCCAGCGGTTGTTCAAGATATCATCCGAGTCGAGGCTACACGTGGGATTTCAAAAACGGAAAATCCTTTGCAACGAAAAAGGAATTGCCGTCGCGCGAGGAACCGAGTTCATTGTTTCAACGCCAAAGAGTTGATATGCTTCTGGCTGAAATAACTCGAAAGTTTCCTCTCCCTGTGCCCAAGCCGGTTCAACCCGCAGCCGAACCTCGTGAGTCGTTTTTTCGTTTTGTCGTTTAAATTTGACTCTAGCCATCCGGGCTCCGACTCTTTACTAATTTCGATCTTATTTTTCAGCTGTCGAAATCAAGCAGGAAATAAAGACAGAGAAAAAAGACATGAAACCACCGCCTGAACGAAAGCCCAGAGTCAATTAAAAATTACAGTCTGTCGATATTTAAATGTAATTTATGGGAATAAGCGATTTTTCAACTGAAACTTTATATTTCTTTGGTTTAAGCCGATAGAAAATTAAGGACGTACCTTTTTTATTAAATAATTATTATGCAAGCAAATTTTTCGTTAAAAAATCAGTTCGTACAGGAAATTCAAAGGATCCAGCATTTATCCCCTTTTTTTCAATTTTCTACACTCGCTGGAAGTAAATTCTGTAGAAACAAAAACGATGAAAAAATACAAATTTCCAATTGCGAATAATTTCACTTCGTACGACCGTTTGAGCTCTGAATGATTTTCTAGTTTGACATGAAAATAGGATAAAAAAAGAGAGGTTCGATCGAGTTTGAAAAAAAATGATTTTTTGTGACGGAGAAACGTGCAGAAACTTGGATTGCCGCGATGCTCGATCTATGGCGAGCGACCTCATTCCATCCACCGAAGATTTTGTCACCGATATCCGCCATTTCAAGTGCAAAGTTATCCAGTTGGTGCGCAGACAAATGCAAAAGGTTTGAATTCCGGTTTATTTTCGTTGCTCCACGAAAAACTGGTCGACAAATCGGCACGTTTGAAAATTTCAGAAATAAATCGATTTGCAGGAAATTCCACGATGGTCGAATCGCATGATGAGTCCAGGAGCTCAGAGAGTTTCGGGCAGTCACGGAGAAGTTTTTTCCCGGCCAAAATTGTCCGCAATTCCGGCTCAAAATGTGGCAGCGTTCGCAGCACAAGAAACTGAGGTTGACAACGTGCAACGAATTCCCGAGCGCGAGAGAAAAAGTAACGTTGAATATTCTGCAACGTCCCTGGACAACGAAACGACGTTTTTCCATCGCGGCTCCAATCGCCCCAATCAAACTTACGATTGGCATCCCGACACCATCCAAAACGATGGGACTGACGATGAGAACCACGAGACGAATCAACGCGATTGGTCGCACGATTGGCATCGTGAAACTAACCAAAACGATCGGACTGACGATTGGCATTTCGAGACGAATCCGAATAATCAGAATCCTGAAATCCATCAGAACGATCGGACCCACGATCGAAATCCTCAAATCGATCAAAACGATGGAGTTGACGATCGGAAGCCTGAGGCTAATCATAATAATCGGATCCCTGAGGCTGCTCAGAATGATCGAACCCAACATTCGAATGTGCCCCAAAATGGCAACGTCCCACAAGCTGGAGCTGCAATGTCCTCGATTCTGCATTGGACGAAAAAAATGTTAACCATCAATTTTCCAATTTATTGGATCGTTATCGTGGTTGGAATTCTCGGGGCGGCGAGTCTCGTTTGTGGAGTTTTAATCGGCGCTGTTTTATGTGCAAATGGAAATCGAAGCTTTCCATTTTTTCTCCGAATGAAATCTCGTGCTGGTCATGCCGCATATTAAGATTCGATCAACTGCTGAATTTCTACGACAAGTTAAATCTAATGGAAGTGGAAAAAAGAGGAGAAAGGAGCAATTATTTGGTTCGTTTTGACAAAATCGTTTCAAGACTTGACACAAAATATATTAAACTTGGAATAATACACCGTGCGTGGCGTTTCGTTCGAGTATCAGAGTTGCATCGTTGCGAGAAAAGATCGCAATTTAAATTCGTTATGAAATTTGCAAAATCGAATAATTGCGATCTCCTGGCATTTCTTTTTAGTTTCGTTTTCGTCTCTGCGTTATTTTCACTCATTTGACATCCCTGGGCGACGAGGACGTTTCGGATGAATGATTTTCGTTAGTTTTATCGACTTTTATCTTTTTATACCGCGGATTCAGTCGAATACGTTTCTACGTTTCAGGCGTCCGGCTTTGTTCGTCCGTCTGTGGCTTTGAGCCGATTTTTCGCACGTGCCTTACACACGTGCTTCCTCACTCTCATCTCTCTTTCTCTTTTCCACACACTTTTCGGTTTCTCAGCTATTCTGATATGTCACTCTTCCTCAGATTCGTTGATATTTTCTTCGCTTCTGCGTCTCACTTGCCTCCTTCCTTAAACGCAACTCTCCGGACCTGGTATCGAGTTTGCTATTATTATTTCTTTCATCAAGTTTCGATCGGCCTTGAAACTTATTGGCTCCCACGATTTTGCTGAGAACGGATTTAACTGGGGACAGAAAATTTTCGAGATAAGTTCGACCCTCGTTCAACGTTTTCCTCAAAATTTCCGCCACAAAATTCTTTCCATATCGAGAATTTAAAAAAATATATGTAAAACTAAAAATATCGATTTTTTTTGTGGCTTATGTTCATGAAGATTTTTCAAGAAGCAATCCGCACGTTTTGAGCCATTTTCATGCACAGCATTTCCATTAAGAATTTCTCGACCTAATTGCCAAGCAGATTTTTTCCATGTTCAATGTTTCCTTAAAATTACCGCCACAAAATTTGTTCCATGTCGAGAATAGACTAAAAAATAATTAAAAATAAAAATATCGATTTTTCGAATGGCTCAGATTTATGAAGATTTGTCAAGAAACAATCCGCACGTCTTGAGCGATTTTCATGCACAGAATTTCACTTTTTCCATCAAGAGGTTCTCGACCAAATTGCCAAGCAGATTTTTTCCAAGTTAAGAAACTTTGAAACAAAAATGAGGAACAAACTTACGCTACATCTGTTAGTCTGAAGGCCTTGTTTGTGAATGTCATAAGGGGCAAAGAGGGTGTCCGGTCTGACTGGTAAAAAGAGCTGGGGCTCCCTCTTGATTTTCTCTTGGTCTGAAAAAGTCGAAAATTGTGAAAAACGAGTGATTAAGAAAATTTGTGAATTTTACCCGAAAGGAAAAGCTTTTTTGGTCGCACTGACCTTGGGGTGATTGTATGATGTCGGGTTGATTATTCAGCGCATAATCGGCCACTTGTTTGAGTGTATACTCTACGAAATATGTATGGTCGCCATGGGTAACATCGAGCATTGAATTATTTCTCGAATCTGGTGGACTTATGATCGGCTGCTTCATGTACGGTTCGACGTGAACCGGTGACGTTGTTCCACGTCGTCTGTACATCATTAGCATCACCGAGAGGACTGTTATGCCCAGAGCAATCAGACAACCGATGAGCAATAATACCAACGGTATCATGCTCACTCCAGTCTCTGCAAAAACGATCAATTCGAATGAATTAGAAAAAAAAAGAATTTTTGTAAAATGAAACTCATTGATAAGGAATTTGTAAACCTTTTGGTTCCCAATGTTGTGGATTATCGACAGCAACGTTTTCGTTATCATTGGGATTTGTAGGTTTATAATTTTTTAATAAAAAATTGATTTTTTTTAATGGGATAATTGACGATTACATTTGCACAAACTTTGAGAATTTTTTAACATAAAAAGAGAAACTCCAGTCTGTGCAAAAACGATCAATTCGAATGAATTAGAAAAAAAAGAATTTTTGTAAAATGAAACTCATTGATAAGGAATTTGTAAACCTTTTGGTTCCCAATGTTGTGGATTATCGACAGCAACGTTTTCGTTATCATTGGGATTTGTAGGTTTATAATTTTTTAATAAAAAATTGATTTTTTTTAATGGGATAATTGACGATTACATTTGCACAAACTTTGAGGATTTTTTAACATAAAAAAGAGAAACTCCAGTCTGTGCAAAAACGATCAATTCGAATGAATTAGAAAAAAAAAAGAATTTTTGTAAAATGAAACTCATTGATAAGGAATTTGCAAACTTTTTCGATTTCCACTGTTGTGGATTATCCACAGCAACGCTTAGGTTATCATTGGGACTTGAAGGTTTGTAATTTTTTAATAAAAAATTTATTTTCAAAAATGAAATAATTAACGATTAATATTTGCATGAAATTTGAGAAGATTTTTTACTAGAACAGACAAACTCACCAGTCGGTTTGCCCGAGTCCCTGAGAATGATATCCTCCAGCAATGCTACTTCGCTCTTTCCTTTGGCGTTGACCGCATAAGCCGTCAGATAAAAATGGGTCGCTGGCAAAAGTTCACTAACGGGAATCCGAAAAAGGGGCAACTCGTTGCTGGTGCTCGAAACATTGACGCGCAAACTGTTGGTTCTAACGTCGTAAGCCTCCAGACGAAAATCCTGCTTGAGCCCGCCGTCGTATCCAGCAACGCATTCCACCTCAAGAATCTCTGAACTTTGATTTAGCGAGGCTTTTATCGTGCAATTGCTCAAGGGACTCGGCTTAACTGTTTCGATAATAAAATCATCATTTCATGTTAATTATTTCTGGAGTTACAAACGCATCGAATTCTTTAAACAATCCAACGACTGACTACGAAAAAATAGGGCAAAGAATTGTGTGTACAATTACGAGGATTCGTCGCCTGCGAATCGTGTTTGTTTTTCATTTATTTCCAACAAAATCGTTACGATCGAAACGTCAAGCGAAGCTAAAATGAATTTTTAAAAACTACAACAGAATTTGGTAAAAATTTGATCAAAATTTTTAATCAGTCCGATTTGAAATTGCAGCATAAAAATAATTATTATTAATTTTTCTTTGTTTTGTTTTTTTAAGTTTTTACAGATTCGTGCACCGTGAAAATTTGTAAAAAATGAATCACCTGCAGGAATGACTCTGTAAATGCACGGGGCTTCCTGTTTTCCAATCAGGTTTCGTCCCCAACAAGTCAAAGTGCCATAATCGCGTTCGTTGACGGGGGTATGAATGATTTCGCTCGTGGTGCCGTTGTTGTCGTCCGACTTGACGGGCGTGATCTCAAAATTTTCGCCACTGTAGTTAAAGTCCCAAAAAAAATCGACTTCGCTCGGATCTGCTTCGACCTCGCATCGCACCTTGACGGATTCGTCGAGCGACGCACCGATCGTCATTATTTCCTTCGCTTTACAAACTGGCGAAACTGCAATTATAAGGATGACGATTAAATTATCGTTTCGGAAAGTTTTTCTTGTTTATAAAAATCACACTCACACTGAACCCGCAGATTCTCTATCGAGCTCGTCGTCTCCCCTCGATCGTTGCTCGCCAAACACGTATAATTACCACCATTGTCGCGTTTTATCTTTTGGAGCACCAAACTCTGAGTACTCATTATTACACCTGCCGTTCTATTGTGCGTCAAAATGTGTCCCTTGAAAAAAAAATTGAAAAATTAAAAATTGCAAATTAATTCGTAAAAATTGGTTCGACTGTTAAGTAATTTTTTGACCGTTTGGATAAAAATCAAGGCAAATTTATTGAAGACGAATGAAAAAAAAAAATTGTAAATTAATTCGTAAAAATTGATGCGACGATCGATTAATTTTTTGACAGTTTGGATAAAAATTGAAGCAGATTTATGAAATACGAATGAGAAAAAACAAACGAATCGTTATGATAATTTGAAGATTCCAATAAAGCTTCGAATCGATGGTTTTTCTGATGTTTTTATTGAATTATGAAAACGTACGTTGTGTCTCCATGTGATTTTGTGATGTGCGGGATTTGCAAGGACTTTGCACTCGAAATAAACGTCGTCTCCTTCCTTAATATTTTCTGGATTTAACGTGCTTCCAAGATGCAGTTGTACTTTGGGCGGAACTGAAAAAATTCGTCCATGTTAATAAAGGCACGTTTTTTTGTTTACGAAGTGATCGAGGTCAATGGAGAAATTATTTGAATTTTTGAAAAGCGATCGACAAAACGTGGAATTAACAAAATGACAAACGTCACAGATCGCGATAGGAAAGTGTGATTTTTGTACTTACAAACGACATTAAGGTGATAGAGATCTTCTTGGAATGCTTTAGGAATCGCTGTATTTTCTCCTCGACATTTGAGGTTTTTTCCGTTGTCCTCATTGTTGGGTGAAAATTTCAAAGTGCTTAAAACAACGCTCGAATTTCCACCGTCCCTTGAGTTTCCTTTGCTAAAAAGTGTGTCACCCTCGAGCCAAGATACTTGGGCACGAGGATGCGAGCCGATTACTTCGCAGCTTAGTTCGTAAGTCTTTCCTGCCTCGAGTATCGCCGGTTTGTGTAAAATTCTAACGCTCACCGGTTCCACTGAAAAATAGTAAGAAATTTTCACTGAAGTGTACAACATTTTTAAACGACGCTCCCAATTTTCAATTATTATTAGAGCATCGATTTGTCGGCTCGATTAAAATTATTTTGCACTCACGATGCACGTCGAGCATTACGGATTTTTCTAAAGGTGGCACGAGGTCGGTGTTGGCTGCTTGACATTTGTAGGTTGTGTTGAGGTGCTCTCGTTTTAGATGCGACACACTCAATGTGCTCACGACAACATTCGATTCAATGTATTCGACACCTCTGACCTTTTCGTCATTAACGTACCACGTGATCGTCGGTGGTGGTTTGCCTGCAAAACGTTTGAAAAAAGACTCAACCTCAAAATAGCAAAATAATTTGAAATTACAAATAATTTTTTTTGTCGAATCGTTCGATATCGAGCCAGCAAACAATTTTTTTTACTGTCCACGCTTTGCCTGCAGCTCGTTTGAAAAAAGGCTCGAACTCAAAGCAGCAGAATAATTGGAATTTACAAATAATTTTGTTCCGGAATCTTTCGATGGAGGCAACAAATAATTTTTTTTCATTGCCGACACTTTGCCTTTGCTCTTCTTTAAAAAATTATTTTCCCCTGGCATTTAATCCTGTTTTTCAAAATATATTTATGCAATTAAAAATTTACTGACCACCTCTGACTTCGCACGACAGCCTGAAATCGGCTCCAACGAGATATGGTCCGACGACTCTGTCAACTTTATGGCCGGAACTGTCCAGTACAAGTATTTGATGTGGTGGATCTGTAGGACAGAAAAAAAAACAAAAATTCTCGATACGAAAACCACTTGACGTTACCAGAAGCAATTCACATTCTATTTGTACAAAATGTAGCTCAAAATATCGTTTCCATTTTACGATTTAAATAATCAATATTGCGAAATAATTACGATTAATTACGTTTGACACGTTAAAAAACTATGAGGACGAGTCAAGTCCATTCTTGAATAATCTTTTCCTCAATAATTCGTGCTCAAAAGACTCAACTTTCCCAAAATAGTTTCAGAATTAAATATCTTCATACCGAAACGTCTTTTGCCACAGAAATTGATATTTTTACATTTCCTTCTTATAAATATCATCGAATAATAATAAATATTGAATAAAAATTATTCAATCGATTCATCGACAGCGAAAAGTTACTAGCCATTCAAAATGTCGTAAAAAAAAAAAAAATAGAAAGTAAAGAGCAAGTACAGACTTATACACAATATCTTACAAAATTTGCAAAAATTAAAGCGGTTAAACGATTTTTCGAAAAACTAAGATTTTCGTGAAATTCAAAAACCCATCAAATTTAAACCGTTCAACCGATGCTTCCCAAATTCAATACCAACCTTCCTATTATGAAACTCTACTTATAAAAAAAAAAAATTAATAATAAATCTTGAAATTTGCGGAAATTAGAGCGATCACACCCTTTTTTTTTTTTTTAGTTTAAAAATGCCGTACAATTCGCATTTTTTTAGCGATTCCGAAAAACTTCTCAGAGAACGAAGAGCTAGTATAGATTAACATCTGTGCAAAACGGGAGTCCTGTAGCTCAAACCGTTCTCGAGTTATAAACGTTTGAATTTCACAGTGCCAGAACATACACACACACACATCCGAACATTTTTTCTAGATATGATTTTTCGATGTTTTGGGACATTTTAAGGACGCTGTATGGCGACAGTCAAATCTAAATTCTTTGTTTTCAGTTTTTTTTACATACAAAATGGTTTGCGAGCCCAAGTTCATTAAAAAAAGTTGTTACAAATTGACTACTGAACAACATACTCTAAATCCAAGATTTTCCGAGGTAATCTGTATTTGTTACGTAATAAACAAAATTTCGAAAAAATTTTACGACCGATTTTATTTGAAAAACTTAATAAAGCTTCTTCGATGTTGCACAAAAGTGTATGCAAAGTTTGAAGAGGCTTCACCATTTGGAAATGGAAATATTTAATGTTGAAAATTGGAACCTTTAACACGAGCTCTTATGAGAAACTACAGAAAATTGTGATTTTTATAAATAAATATCTCGACTTTTACATGGTGAATCATCTTAGAATTGCGCGAGCTATTTTCTTTTTGTGGTGCAAATTTAAAGGAACTCTATCGATAGAAAATTTTGCATACAACGTCCTTAAGCACATTGGCATTGAAAAGTGGAAATAAAAAAAATTTCACCGTCACATAACGTTCTCTAGGAGGAAGCAAAAAAATGATGGAGTTAAATTTAAAAAAAAAATGGTTATCCGGTGATTTTGTTAGTTTTCGTAGTTATGGGAGTAAATGGAACTTACGAATGACAGTGAGATTGACTTGAAAGTTCCGGGTGGGTGAATTTCGAAAATCTACACGACACCTGTATACACCCTCGTCACTGAGTTGAACACCCTCGAGGTAAAGAGCCGCCCGCTTAGCTGACGTCTTAAAGTGGGCTCGAGGGGCGACCGAGTCGTCCGACCAGTTGAGGGCTTGTTGGAACGGTCTACCACGTACATCGAACCTGCAACGTGAAGATAAGCACTCCGTCACGTTATATCATAAACCTTCTCCTCGTTTCTCCTCGTTTCATCACGCATTTACCTAAATATGATCTATATCTATGTGCTGTATAAATATATATTAAGTACAATGTGTATATGCATCATTTCTGTTGTATATACAAAGTGAACCTATCGCCTCGTTATTCATTTTCACGCGACAGCCTGAAATGTAATTTAAACTTCCGGCCAAGAGTCTCAAACAAACGAGACGTTCCCGTAGCAATCAGAATACAATTTTTTTCGCCGTTGAATCCATTTCCCTTATCCGAATCTCGAAACGTCCACAGCTTTTGATTTATCATGGAAAAATGGCAATAAATTCCAATTTTGTTGAAGAAACGACGCTAAACTTTTATCAAATTGTTGCAATGACTTTGATCAACGTTCGAGTTAAATATTACAAAGCTCTACGTACTTGGACATGTAACTTTTGGTACATTTAGTTCATTTATCAACTTTTTGTGAAGTCTTAGTTTAAATTTTTGCGATAAAAATATTGTCCTCAAGTTTTTTTGTTTTTTTGGATACTTTTACGTTTTCTTGATTGACTGAGTGAATTTTCGTCTCTTTTCGACGATTTGACGATGAATTTTGAAAATTTTATTCACTTTTTGGAAACTATCATTTTCGAGATGTTGTCGCACTCCGGAGATACGAATGAGGGAACGTGACCCCGTTTCCAATGGAGTGTGTATTTCGGTCGATATTACAAAAAGCTCTTGTTAGCAAATTTAGAAAAGTCTGGGTTATGGATTTTTAATCAATTCTTTTAGTTATAAATTCGAGAGCACTTTTTCGTCTCTGTTCCTCGAATACGAGAGATTAATTCAATGGGGAAAATCAATTGTCGGATTTGGGTATTTTTGTCCTATTTTTCAAATGGAAAAAACGTTTTTTTATAATAAAAAAAAAACAAAAAAACAAAAAAAAATAATAATTAAAAAAAAACACGTTGGCAACGGTTTCCAGATGAATTTTTATTACACAGCGTGTCTTTTTAACTCGGGAAAATATTGATCACGACGAATTGCCAAAGCATTGACTGACGAATGGAAAATTAAAATTTGGCACTTATTTACCAAACTTACCACTTTAATAATCTGAAAAAATGGGAGTCGTACCTGTAAATCGGCTTGATCAAGTGATCGCGGAACCATAAAACCATATAAAGGGTTTCACCCCTCGTGGACGGTTCGATATCACATGGCAAAGACGCCGATTGTCCGAGGACTGCATTTACTTCGGTAGTTGAAACTGTCGAAGTAAAAAATTTCATCAAATCTCAAGTAAATATCGAATCATTTTTTTTTCTTTTTTCGTTATTGTCGATATATTTTTTTTTTATTTTTGTTTTTTTTTTTTTTTAATTGCAGGGAAGTTAATGTTACTCGAGGGTAATGTTGGATGATTTAAAGTTTTAAAGACTTTTTAAAAATTCATCACAAATACTTCATCAATGATGCTGACGAAATTGCGAAGAGAATAAAATGGGTCAACGTGTTTTCGTTACTCTAATCCTCTAATGCATAAAATATCATGAAATCAAATTCTCAATTATTCATCGCGAGAAAATAAAAATAGAATTTTGATCACCGCCCCAAATTGCTGTCCAAAAATACGAAATATCGACGGGTCGAAGATATTTATTTCATCCTCTTCATTATTCAGTTAAATCCTTAAAAAAATCTCTAATTCATTTATGGAATCTTTGGAATTTCACCGACTATTTTTCAATTCAACGCGTTACGACTTTTTGACTAATTATTCAAAGAACAGTCCGAATGATGGCGAGAATATTAATTTCGATAAAACGGTATTCGTCTTTGATAAATAAATGCAATTATTTCTTGAAGCCAGAAATTTGGCGTTTTTTTTTTTTCAAAATAGCAACAAAAATTTATATGCAGGCATGAAAAATTATGAAATTTTTTTTAGACTGAGAAAACAATGTCCTAATTGATCCTCGATATGCTGACTGGACAGAAATTTAAAAAAAAATGTTTACTTCATTTTTGAATAATTAAAAACAATATTTAAAAAAAAAAACACTGAACTTCATTTATTTTCCTAGGCCAGGAATTGGACGTTTTTCTTTTTTTTGAATCGCAACAAAAATTGATCTGCAGGCATGAATAGTTATGAAATTTCTTTCAGACAGAGACAACAATGTGCTGATTATTCTTCGATATGCTAAATGGACAGAATGAAAAAAAATAGTTTTCTCAATTTTTTAATAATTAAAAACAAAATTAAAAAAAAAAAAACGAATAACTTTGTTTTGAAAAATTTGACAATAAATTAGTCGTGGGTGCAGTGAAATTGCAATTTTTTCAAGTTGCATAAATTTTGCTGTACTCATATAAATGTATAACGTAATTTGGACGTACTTGGATCATCGTCTCGGTCCAAATTTTCATTAGCATTGGCATAACTTATGATCGCGACACCAACGACGAGATAAAATCCAACGAGAACGGGTCTCGCCGTAATTCCGTTGATTATTTCGATCGCCATACCACCAAATGTTGTTTATCCTAATTTTTGACTTTTCACGTAGACGCTAACGTTGAAAAATTTGGCGAATTATTCGGAGGAGTAAATTCACATGTATGAACTTTGAATGAGTGGTGGGATTAAGTGTCAGACGATTTTTCGTTGATTTATAAATCGCCCGTAAATTTCGCGTGAAAAGCGTCTTTCTTGTTCGTTAGTCCTTTTCGGGCAATGCGAAACCGTCGGCACCAGCACCATTTGCAACACTTTCATGAGCGGTTTCACAAATTTTCAAAATTATTATCATCGCTCCAGAAGGCCTATAGAAAAAAATTCACGAATTTCGTCGCTGCGAACGTAAAATTATTATTTGCGCGACCGTTCACATTTTTTTTCTCATAAATTTGAAAAAAAAACCAATTTGTTCGAGTTGAAAAGAAAAAAAAATTTTTTTCCCAGTTTTATTTTTTATTTATCGCGAGAAAAAGAAGAAAAACAAAATTGCTCGACCGCATAACTCGCAAAGACACGATTGCTTCGAGTACGTTCGAGGAAAGCGAGTTTATAATCAACCCTCGAGGAACGCGGACTGAAATTTCGTACGCGATTACGACTCTTCGTGAAGCAGCATCGACATGCCATCGCGTACTATCGTAGCGAGGAATTTCCTAATACAGGGTGGGAACAAATGCACTTTTTCGCACGTCACCGAATTTATTGAAATTTTTTTAATAATGTCATAACGCTGCATGTCGATCGAGTATTTTTATTGACGTTGTTAATGGCAGGAGAATAAAACTTTTAGTAAATTTGTTCAAGAATTAAAAAAACGCAAGAAATCGATGTTTTTGATTAACGAGAAATTTCTACCTTTTCGCGAAAACTCGAAATATCAATTATTTTCATTGTCGGATAAAAAGCAAACCGCGATAAAACGGCAACGCGAAAAAAACGAAGTTTCGATTTATTCGAAACGTTTGAAGAAAAAACAAAGTTTGAACATTTTTTTAAAAGTTTGGGTGCACGGAACAATGTGCAGTTATTTTCTTAATCGTTGTTGTCCGTCACGAGAACTATTATAGTATACACTCGTCGTCAGAGCCACCGACCCTCCCTCTCTCTCTCTCTCTCTCTCTCTCTCTCTCTCTCGCTCTGTCTCCCTCAGTTCTCTTGGCGGCGTCAGTGGCAAACGCGCGGCGATCGATTTGTCCGCTTCCCTCGACCCCGTGCAGGCATCTCGATTCACGTATTGGTAATAAAGGGATGTGTAAAAAAAGATGTTAACTAAAGTAAATTGTTGGTGCGGTTGTGGGAGCTCGAGCGAGCAGAAGATAAAACGAGGGAGAAAGGGAAAAGAGAAAGAGAGAGAGAGAGGGCAGAGGGAGCGAACGAGAGAGCAGTCAGCGAGGACGCAAAAAATTCCAGCACTCGTAAAGTAGATACGAACAGAGTATTGCACGAACGAAGCTCGTCGCGCTCTCCTTTTTCCTATAAACTTCCCCTCGCTCGGAACCCCCTCCCTCGCGGGCCCTCTGACACACGCGAAAACGAATCGACCCGCAAAACTCTTGTTTTCTCTTCTTCCTTCGAGCTTTCGTCACGTTCGAAAGATCGGAAAAAAAGAGCACGCTTATAGTAAATTCCAAGAATATGCTAATTTTTCTTTTTCCTTATGGAAAAATAAGGTCGAATGAAAAAAGTGGAATTTTTTAAACTGAAGCCAAAATGTCCTCGGAGAGATTTTGGCAAATGAATGAAAACTCGAACAAATTCCGGAGGTTTTAACACTCCTACCATATTTTTAAATGCCACACGTTCTCTGCTGTCTCGCAGTCACTTTTTCATCGAGCACGATACACACGATTGTTGTTTACAGCGAATCAGGACAGTGCAAACTTGGACCCGACAGCGAGAAACGAGCACAGACACATCCGCAAGATCACTGTGTGTTATTTCGTATATGTTTTAACAGATATTTGTTTATTAGTTACGATTAACAAGACGAAGAGTGTTTTGTCGTTGGGAATTAGTTGACGAGCTTGAAAATAAAAATAAAAAATGCTGGAATGTGTAATGGAGATTGTGACGATGTGAATGCGGCGGTGGTTGGTCGTTGCACGGGGACAAGAAGGCCGTTTATAAGCGAGTCTCGAGGAGAGAAACAGTCGAGACGTACGACGTATGGATGTGTGTGTGTGTGTGTGTGAATATGGGGGTGGGAGAGGAAGAAAAATTCTTCGGGATCTTGGAGCTCTCTCTATCCCTCTCGATAGCTCTTTGTCCCACCCCCAACTACCCTCCCCTCACTCCTTCCCGTTCGACCCACCTTCGTTTTGTGATACGCGAACGTTATTCTCGCGAGTTGAAACGTTTCGGGCGTTTCCGTGGGGTGCGATCGTTAGACGACCGAATGAATTCATCCCCTCCGACTAAATTCAACCCTACCATCCTCAAAGAGACTCCTCGGTGACGCAAGAGCGCATACTCTGACACAAAACGTACTATTCATCCCCTGCTCTGCTGTGTATGCACGACTTTTTTCTATCCTACTCGCCGAGATCGCGGAGAGATGGGAGAACATGTACCACCACGAGAATCCGTTCGACAGCCCCTCTTTCGATGCCGAATACAACTCATTTCAAAAGCACTCTCCAAAGCTCGAAAAACATGCCATTCGGCTGTAAAATTCTCATTTAAACCGACATGTTGAGTGGTTACAGTTTTTTTTTTTTCGAAAAACGTCACTTTTTATGCAAATTTTCCCGGTTCCTAACCTCGAAAGTATCACGAATTGAGAAAAATGTAATTTTTTTAAGCAAAACGATGACTTTGTGGCATTCGAAAATTTTTGAAAATTTTTTTGAGCAATTTGGATCAATATTTTTCGAATTTTCATGGTGCACACATTTTGCGGAATTTTTTAAGAGTACCTGCGATTTTTTTGGGGCTGCTGATAACAATAACGAATGGATAATGCACCCTGGGTCAAATTGACCCGGACGACTTTTGGCGCACGCTGTACCTACCTATTATTACCTGGCATTTGTTCCCCATTTCATGCTATGCCGACGACCCACTCGCCTCTTCCTTATTCCATCGAACGATTTGTCGGTCAGATCGATCAAGCTCAATAGGAACAGAATATTCCGACGATCTCGTCGATATTTCTGTGTTTCGGGAGTGAGCACTTTGCCATTCGTTGACCTCATGCGATCGTACTGGGTTATAGCTACTTTTTTCTTATCGACTATCACCCTCAACGGTCCCAAGACGATACTACTGTAATTTCGAGATGGAATTCCGATATGGATCTCGAATTGGCCGATCGCGATGATCGCCTGTCTAATACAGCGAGAGAGCACCTATCGTAAAAATGTATCTTTCACGTTCTTTACAAGTCTTCCGGGTCCTACAAACCCATTTTTTGAGAATCCCCAATCATATCCCTTGGCCAGCACGGACATAAGCAATCGATCGTATCTACAGAAATAATTGCTTAATCAAATTCCCCCATGATCGTCATGCCTTCTAGACTGTCCGCCACCAAAACAATGAACTTTACCCACGAAATTCTATTTCTCCAAGTTCCATACGAAAAATGTCATCAAAAACTTCAGTTCTAACCTGCAAATGGATTTTCACAAAAAACATCGAAAACTACATGAAAATGACAAAAGCATTTTGTATCTTGTTAATTAATTATATTTGAAATAGTGATGTTTACAGCATACAATTGCGGCGTAACTATACAGTATCGAGGAATTTGTCAATCGTTTAGCAAATTCTCACTGGGTACACGTCAGAACCATTCGAAACTACGTTGAGTATAGTCGTCAACGTTTTTTTTTTTTTGCAGTTCTCGTCTTTTTTCTCTTTGCTCCTCGTTCGGATTTTCCTTAACCCTCTAACCTTATCGATAATTACGAGTTTTCCATCGCATTCTTCAAATCTTTGTCTGCTGTTCAAACTCGTTGCATTTCGTTTTCTATTCACATGTAAAAGTCGAGCACACGAGACAGAGACGATGGACTCGTTTGTGCCATTTATTCAGAGTGCTTTTTCATGCATGTATACAGTATACATATATTTATGCATCGCAGATGTTTCGTATATTTATGAAAGAATTAAGGTATTACTATCACGAAACGACTCCATTCAGGGTTCTTTCAAAATTTAGTATAAACGTTCTTGGCATGAAAACTAACAGTTTTTTCCTGTGACGAAAAATTTTCTGACGTTTTTAGAACTCGAGAATTTAATTTCCAATTTTTTATTTTTCCCATCTAAACGCATGTAAATTGAAGTCACGTTTCGTTAAAAAGTTGCAAGAAAAAAAAAAACAAAAGAAACGCAACTTCAATTTACACGCGTTTAGATGGGAAAAATAAAAAATTGAAAATTAAATATCTCAAATTCTAAACGTCGGAAAATTTTTCTTCAGAGGAGAAAACTGTTAGTTTTGGTGCCAAGAAAATTTTTATTTTGCAAGAATCCTAAATTAGTCGTTTTGTGGATAGTAATAAGTTATGTAGTAATATACAGGGAAATCATGATTACAAATAGTCGGGTGTCCTGAGCTTGAATGAGTATAAAAAGAATCGTGAATTAAGGTTAAGTGTCTGCTCCGCTCTAGTCAAATCGGCGTTCAATTTTCGAAAAAGTTGTTTGCGAAGTTTCGTAGAAAAATTCAATGAGTTTCCGGCCAATTTGAACGACAGCGTGTCTTATAACCTAAAAAAAATATTCATATACCGACCGATTTACAGCAGAGAGTCTCTCGAACTCATAGAAATGCGAAAAAGGACCAGAGGTCATATTCACATCGACATTTTGAGAAGTTAAATCACTATTTTTTTGTTACTCGAGAGATTCTCGATAAATGCCACGAACTTATCCCTCCCTCGTTAATTTTGAACTAATAGGAGCAAACTGTTTGCGAGACTTTTTCGCTGATCGAACTGTCGTCTGCAACGTTGAAACGGAGAGGTTGAAGCGACAAGGTCAAACTTCGTAAACAATGACTGTAAAGATGGAACACTCGCGTTTGACGTGAAGCAGCCATTTTCCCTCAAATCACGACGTTGTTTCGGTTCGAAAAGAATATAATGATCGTTTTCAAATTAAGCCATTCTGATAATTGTAGGATTCGCGGTACAACGTACTTTTTATGATACGTGTAAATATATAAATATTGTCATTGAGTGTTGAATCGTCTTCTATCTCTCGCTCGTGCTAAAAGACTCGAACGAGCACGACGTCAAGTGCACGGTTCCGCTGCATTTTGTATTCATTCGTTCGTTTGGTTATTTTGTTGATCTTGCATTTTTATCGTTTTTTTTTAATTCTATTTTTCTTTAATATTATACACTTTTTTCCGGCGTTATCGCCAAGGAAACGTTTGTCTTCCCATGCGTTCGAAATAACTCGAACCACTGATCACGCATTATCTAATTAGGGGTCGGGAGATACTTAGACGATTAAATCAATAATTATTCGATATTAATTATCGGCGTAGGGGTCGCGCGCGATCCGAACTCGTTTCTGTGCCTCGCGTTCGTGTTTATGTGGACGTGAGTGTGTGTGTGTGTGTGTGTGTGTTTTTGGGAAGGGGAAGAAAAAAGTGAATAACCATCAACTCTCGCATCGTGAATAATGTTTAATTATAATATTTCATCGTATTTCTATGAATTCACTGCTTTTCAGACCAAATAAGGAATTTTTTCATTGCAAGTTCCCCGGAGAGTCACTACACATTTTACTGTTTGCAATGATTCTCGCACGATTCCTCGAATGTCCATTCGACGATCGCAAATACATTGAAATTCATAAAAAATATTGCAATGAAGAATAAAATAATATTTATTTATTTTATTCAATTTATCGTAATTTATTCGTCGGAATAAAATCGAGTTAGAAAAATATCTAAAGGCCAATTATTTTTATAAGTAATGAAAAAATTGTTGAAAAAAGCTCACATTATTTCGGTGGTAAAAAAGAAAGAAAAGGTTTTAATCGTCCTATTGATTTTTGGCCTACTATTTCCCATACATGTAAGACTTTGTCCTAAGCTACTTGGACTATGGCACTTGGTGCAACGCTATAAAGTTGGAATCGATGCCTCTTTTTCATCTCTCTTTTCTTCGAAGTCCTTCGTACGATACGGATGACTTATCGACCGTTGACTCTTCGAGACAGTATTCTCAAATCATCATGTTTCTTCATATTTATTTTTAGAAAGCTAAGAGTCTTAGATTTTTACGACACACAAATATTATTTAATATTAGTGCGTTCATTTTATGGTACAGGCAAACAAGGCGATACGGGCAATTCCTCATTCACTTTTTGTCGTTCTTCCTTCGCGTCGTAACCTCAAAACCGCAACGTCGCGTATACTCCACACACAAACCCCGACCATGGCTCGTTGGTTCGGCAGAATAATTTCAAAAAAATCGTGAACTCTTCTTCGATCCTTTGACTGGATAAAATCAATTTAAGAAAAAACGTTGGAAAAAAACATTTTTTTTTACAAGAATCGGACGAGTGCTTGCGTCCCGCATGACAAAGATGAACGACTCGACGCGTTGGGGTTTTGGGGTTAATATTTCGACTCGTTTCTTTCGATTATTTCATCATTTCATTTAGAAAACTTTGATGATCTCTCGAGTCTGTGGAGTTTTGAGTATTTATAGGCTTCAAGGTTATTATTCGTATTATTTAATATTACATGAATTTTACATGGAAATTGAACATCTTCGAAACGAAGATCAACATTTTTTTCGAACTGCTTCATAAAAAATCGAAGGGAAAGTACGACTTGAAAATGAGCGTGGAAAATCATTTCGAACGAAATATTCGCGTGGAGAAAAGTTGTTTATCTATGTTTGTCCATTTTTACGAGGAAAATAAACGATTGAAAAAACAACCACAGCGTAAATTGATTATTTGATTGTTTGGCATTTCTCAGCTGGAAGAAACTTTTACATATGTGCATTTTTACTCCGATTCGAAAAAGTTTATCTCCGTTTCGAGACTCGTCGGAAGACTTGTGATCGGCAATACAGCTTTTACAATTCGATAAACTTCGCCGCGATCGTTTTCCACTTTATTCTAAATCGAGTTCGGAAATCTGGAGTCACGATTTCTCTGAATCCTATTAATAGCAAATTTGAAATTTTGTCTTTGCTTCAATTGATACCTACCGATTGTTTGGATTTTTGCAACGACATAGGTTTGCCTGAATCGCCTTGAGTAAGACACTCTCCGTGTCGAATCGTAATTCCGAGAAATTCACTATTCCGTAAAACCTTAAATTTGACGATTTTGCCACATATTTCGAGTGCTCATTGAAATTTCGTAAAGAATGAAAGGCGTAGGCAATACAAAAAAAAAATAATCGCATCGTTCAAGAAACTTCGTACCCCGGTCGAAAAACGAAAACGAGAAATTCGTGGAATTTCTTAACCCTTAATGGTCACATGGGGTTAATTTGACCCCAGTCGCTTTCGACCAACGATACGTATGAGAAATTTTTTTTTTTTTTTTTTTTTTTTTTATTAAACAAAAAGGGAAAAAAGAAGAAGGCCTTAGGAGCGTCGTCCCATCTAGCCCATGAGAAATTTTGAGAAAATGGGACTTGTGACGCCCTCTATCGGTAGTTTGAACTTTCTAGTAGGGAGCCTCGCATCGTTATTATTTGAAAGGGCCCGTTAGTTCAGTTTTTTGAAAGCCGTAGGAAGCGGACGGTGTAAAACCTTATACTTTTTGGAACGGTCGCTAACTTAACCAGTCCCACCTGCAAGCATGCTATTTCAGACTTATGAAACGATTTTTGTTTTTTAAAATTGAAAATTACAATTTCTGCATCATTTTTTGTGAAAAGAGTCATTTTTGCCGAATTTTTTTTTTCCGACATTTTTTTAATATTAAAAATTGCTCGAATTAAATACAATCATCGTGGTGGTTACTCAAGGGTTGGAAATACAATGTAGTATTTTTATTGTATTTTTTTTTTAACTATTTATCGGTTTTCAAAGTGAGTGGGGTTGATAACACCCCCAATGACCATTGCGTCACAATCTGGAGGTGTGACTATCAAGGGTTAAATTTCCGCGTCTCCCAATCGAGTTTATTCCATTTCTTGGATGCACGCAAGCGATAAACGGTGTTTGGTAGTGGATTCACATTTTCACATAATCGGCGCATCTAAATTATCATATTGTTTATTTTTTCACTTCTCATTATTATTGATAATATTATTATTATTTTTACATCGCACTATATTCAGTCACGAGAGACATAGTTTGTTATTTTTTTTTTTTTTTATATATCAACGTATAATTCACTGGCGCATCGAGCGATACTTCGATACGAAACCAAACAATCGCGTTTCGTTCCTCAAAATTTTCATTTACGATCGACGAGACTTAACAACAACAAAAAAAAAAACGAGTGATCCTCTAACCGTTCCGTGTGGAGTCACGGAGCTAAAAGTACAAAAAAAATCGTAGTTATTAAACGATCGGGCGACTGGTGTGGCTCTGTCGTTTTCTCATCGTTATTTATACATAAAAATCGTGTGTAATAAGTGCGTGATAAGAGTCGTGTGAAAAACGTAGTTGCACGAATTTTCCTGAATTTTTATTCCTATTATTATTATTATTATTATTGTAATTAATAATTTATCGTTATTATTATTATTATTATTAATATTACGACTATAAATACGATTATTACCGGACAAAACAAACATAGATACAGCAGTAATATTCAGGAGATAAAGTGTGTGTGTTCTCGGGCATCGCGGTACTATTTTGACCTTCGCGTGACAAAGTCAACAACACAATGAGACGAGAGCTGCTGTCACCCAACAATACGTTTCCTCATCGAAGCGACTACACAATAATGTTTATTTCTTTTCGTAAGGCTGCTGTCGTTGCTGCCTTATGGAGAGAGGGAAAAAATATATTTCCGTGGAAAATAATCGAGAGAGTATTTGACTCTCGGGAATAAGAAAAAAATATTGTGGCGAAATAAACAGGCCAGAGTAATTTATCTCTTCGAACGAACACGACGATTATTATATGATGATAAAAAAAATGAAAGCAGGGGGGTAGAAAAATAAAAATTGTAATTGGTAATCATATATTTTCTATCATTGGGTTAGTACCGCGTCATATATATGCATACATACATACATGTCCATAAATTCGTACGTACATATGTATATAAATATATATATATAACGCGTATGGGTGTCAATGTGTTTATATATTTATATACTCGCGTGTGTTGTTTGTTATAAAGTATATATGTATAGAGTATATATACATATACATATATATGTATGAATGAGCATATTTATTATATATATGCATATGTATATGTCGATTTTTAAATCCATATTCATAATTAAATGTAGTCGGCTAATAAATATTTACAAAATACGTAGTGGCGTTATTTATCCTTTTAGAATGTGTTTTTTCTTTTCGTGTTGGTGTACGTGTCTGTGTGTGTGTGTGTGTGTGTGTGTGTGTGTGTGTGTGTGTGTGTGTGTTTGTGTTCTCGTGTTGAGAGAGACGATGCCTAAGTCTATAATCATATTATCTATAGTATTTATGATTATCGCAAGGA
The DNA here is from genome assembly GCA_963921915.1 of Hyposoter dolosus. Taxonomy (NCBI): domain Eukaryota; kingdom Metazoa; phylum Arthropoda; class Insecta; order Hymenoptera; family Ichneumonidae; genus Hyposoter; species Hyposoter dolosus. The sequence continues at coordinate 19,540,762 of OY998131.1, read as the reverse complement.
AAAAGAAAATCGCAACCTATGGCAACTGTATCGTTTTATAATGGCAAGTATATATATTTTTGTTTCTTTAGATTTTTTTTTTTATTAACTTATTTATTTCCTTGGTCGAAACGTGCTGATTTATTCGAGTTTGGATGCGTTTTCAATGTGGAATGAAGACGTGATCGATTATCGTATGGGTATAGATTTTTCTAGCTCTAAAGTACTCGATAAATTAATTAAGGAAGCTGGTAGTGTCACAGCTGTGAACGACGAATTATTGGGGGAAAAAAAAACACAACACGACATCGTCGAATTACTCGTTTTTTTTTCTTTTCGCGAAAATAGCTGACAAACGTTACTGGAGGATGTTTCGGTTGGAGTTTTCTTTACAGTGCTCGACACACTCTCTCCTGCTTTGTACGTCGTCGTACAAGCACGTCGTGAAATTAGTATTTATCGCTTTTTCCATTCTTCTTAATGCTGCAAACTCGTGGTTTTCAACACTCGGAGGAAATGGAAAATCTTATCGTATATCTAACCGGGATTCGATTCAATTTTGGAATCTTACGAACGCTAGAACGAGTCGTAACTAAACATGGAGAGGACAAAAATAACGCAACAGAATCGCGATCTTATCGACGTGATCAGAGTTATCACTTGGACGTGAAATAACGAAAAAACATTAACTTCTTTATGATACATTGCCGGTTGACGCCCGGTCGGTTTTTGTCAAAAATCTACTTCGTCCGAGTCTCTGGGTTTCGATCGGGTTGTTATTTTAACTTTAAAGTCAGCTTTTCTTTCGAAATTTCAAGATTTAAAAAGTTGTCGATTCAACTTGACGATTCGTGAGTGGAAAATTGAGAAAAAGAAAACTTTATCGTCGCGATGAAATTAGTTCTATCGTCTGTTCCGATGGAAAATGAAAACTGAATAATCTCAAAATCGAGTTTTCGAACTGTCCGCGAGCCGCGGAAGGAATTATTCATTTTTCGATTCTTTCTGGAAATTTCGTGGGGCTTGTGGTGCGAAAAAGAAAATGGGAGTGGCAGAGGAGAGAGAGAGAGAGAGAGAGAGAGAGAGAAAAATTCAAGTCAATGGCCGAAATGAGATGTTAAAGCGAAACCGTGGCGAGTTCGTCATTAAAGAAGGCAATTTTCATACTCCGTTGACGCTTCTTTACCAAGAAAATATACAAAAAAGTCACTACATACATTAATCGTTAAGACGCAGAATGTAAATGTTTTCTTTCGCTTTCGCAATTTCCTTCGTTAAACAATAGTAATTTGAATGTTTTGACCTACTTATGATTACGAATTTTTTTATAAACGTCGCTGTGTCGACACACATATATTACGATATATACGAAAAATGGGAGCATGATTTTCTCGAAACAGTCACGACGATAGTTCCTTCATACAAAATTAATACAATTACGCAAAAATTACAATCGGACATTAATACAGCGTAAACTAATGATAGTAAAAAAAAAGAACTTGTCGTAAAAACTAGGGAAATTCTCTTCCACTCGAACACTTTCATTTCGAAATTCAAAAAGAGCTTCCTCCTTGTTTCTTGTCGCTCCGTAACGCGGAGCGTAAAATAATAAGTGTTTTTTTGTTGTTGTTGTTATCTCTGTGTTTATCACTGGTATACAATCTCTTACATTCCTGTAACGTGTAATTCAATAAACTTATTTTTAAATATTCATTTAAATCGTCGTATTATGCACTTTGCCCTTGGGCAGTGTAGGACCATCATATTTTACAACCCGACAACATTTCCATCCATTCTTCGGTTCACATTGAATTTTGTTTTCTACTAAAAAAATCTGGAAAAAACACAAAAAAAAGTGTTTTTTTTTTTTTCCTTATTTTTTAAATTGGGTTTTTTGATTATTTGTAAGAAGTTGATCGAGGCTACACTTTCTTGTTATTGGTGCGTGCAGTTGTGAGTTATCGACTACCGAGACACAGTTTCTCAGTCACTTCTTTTTACACTCTTTTCCACGCACACACACGCATACACAAAGTCAAGTTCAATCATCATCCTATCTATTTTTGTCTCGCATCTCTCTCTCTCTCTCTCTCTCTCTCTCTCTCTCTCTCTCTCTCTCTCTCTCTCGCTTCCTCTGCGTCATCGAGTTTCACAAAAATCTGCGCTCGAAAGTTTCAAGATTTGAAATTTCAAGTTTTCCTTCAATTTCCTCAGTTTTGCGATCGCGCAATTTCCATTTTTTCGGTACTCGTTTGTCTCTCTCTCTCTCTTTTCTTCACTCTTATAAAAAGTTATTGGGCAATGAGAGGTTGAAAAAAATCAATAAGAATCAACGATAATCGATCATTATTCCTGCGTTATTTCGACTGGGGTATTTCGTGTATGAAAAATTTGTATACAGACGCGGAAGAGTCTCGATGCCAAGATTTAAAAAGCACTGTGTTCGAACGGCCGAGGCAGGATTCGAGAATCGGCTCTTTTCCGTTGGGCCCGGGGTCGAAGGTTTAATTACGCTCGAAATCTTGGCGAGGTCGTGTGCGAGAATAATTCCCGAAAAACAGAAAAGAAACTACAGCGATTCGGTAGTAAACTGAAAATGTCAGTCAAGCACTTCCGGTAAAATTGGAACGAGCTGATTTCCCTAAACCTGCCATAACGAAGCATTGATCCGTCATTACTTTCGTGGAAGTTATCGATTACTTTGTTTCGAAAAAAAAAAAAAAAAAAAAATTACAGTCTCTCGAGGTGCGCGTATCGATTTTTCACTCAATATGAGAAAAAAAAAACTAAAAGTCCCGTGCCAAAGCAGCGTCTGTATATAAACTTTACATTTTAAAATCAATTTTTTTTCCTCCCACATAGAAACAAGATTTTCAAAAGAACGACCGTAACAAATGACGAAAAAAAAAAAAAAAATCAAACAATTACATCGGTTCAATTAGTTTAATCGCCAATTATTTTACACGAGACTTTCTGCAAAAAATTATCATCACTAAATTATCGAGTGAACAATTGATGTCGGCAATAAAAAAATAAAAATTCACGTTTACGAAATGACAATCGTGATATAAACTTTACACAAGATAAAAAAAAATAATAATAATAATTACTCCACAAAACCGGGAAGTGTTAATAATAATAATAATAATAATATAGAAATAATAATGATAGTAATAGCGATAATAATAAAAAGCTACGTTCAACTTGTTACGATATTCTCTCGCTCGAAAAAAAAAAATCATATATATATAAACATACATATATACGAGAAATTCATTAAAGACCCCGAGTCTCAAGATCTTCTAATTGTGAGTTAACATGAGGGACGTTTAATTTGGCTGCCTTCGATTTAAAACGAGATTCGTAATGAAATGCTACAGAGAGAAAATCTCATTATGGAGAGGTCAAGTTAATTGGCAATAACCATCTCTACGCAATGGTAACAACGATAATGACGATGACGATGAAGATGACCGATAATAATGACAATTATATAATATAATAATAATAATAATAATAATAATAATAATAATAATAACTCTAATGAAGACAATGTAAACATAAAAATGGTCATTAATCGCGATAATGACAATATAATAATAATAATAATAATAAAATCAGCAACAGATTACCATGGGAAAACGTGTTTGTGTATTTATGCGTGTAAGGGAGCTGTTTGAAAATGTCTGTGTGTGGTTAACGAATCACGACACTCACGACTCCGCGTCGTTTGGATTGCGGGATTGATGATATCGTATTATTTAAATCCGTTATTGTTTTCGTTATTCGTTATTTTTTGTGTTCATACGATTTTGTTTGTTTGTTTTCTTCGTAGCTTCTGCATTCTCGTATCTCCTTCTCTTCTAAGTTTGTTCCTAGTTGACCATGAGTGTATGGGATTCCATTGGAGCGGCACTATCGTACAGAGTATCGGTGTCCTGAGTCGGCTCACCCTGAAGTTGGCATTGATTGCTCAACGTTCCAGCACCACAGTCACAGAAGAATCTACGCAATTTTCATTATGTTAATTCTTTCGTGTTCGATCATCGAGTCGCAATTCTTGCTTTGGATTCTTTGGAAATACATTCTAAACAACTGGAGCCTTGACTCGAGCTATCACGACTTAATTTTTTTTCATCTTTTCGGTTTCAGTTATTTTGCCGAAAAATTCGGTTCCGAGGTTCGCTAAATCATTTTTTCATACGAAAAAAAAAAACAAAAACAAGCTCGAAAATCACTTTTTGAATTTTTTTTGAATCATGAAAATTTATCGAGCTAGTAGTATTTCACTGACAATCGTTACCAGGAATTTTGGAAACGCAAAAAAACGAAAGAAAAATGATGGAAATCGGTAATTTTCGTGATTAGCACAATGAGAAAATCTGCTTAATGACAGCCAAGGCATCGCGGTCGTAATTTTATAATCTTTGAACCGTGACAAACGAAAATAAAGTTTATTGGATTCGTACCTGTCGTGTCTTATGAATTCCACGTCGTGTCCGGCGTGACAAGTCTTTATGCAGTTAACACATATAGCATTTCTATCGGTTGTGTTGCAAGTTTGACATCGGTAAAAATCGTGCATTGGGAAGGACGTGTACGAGGAAATTTTGTACAAACACTGTCCATTTCCTACAGCCTTTTCGATCGCGTCTTGATTGTTGAATATTTTATTGCCTGCAAAGAACAAGGAAACTGATTAGGAAACTGATACGTATCGCAAAAAAGAGCGACGTCTCGAAAACAAAACAAAAAAAACAGTAAAAAAGTAAATCTTTCGTAAGGAATGAAAATAAAGTTGATGGATCTATCAACGGCGGAAATCATTTAATTCTCACCTCTAGTGGTTGGTTGGACGCCGCTGGCTAGACACAATCCGCCGAAACGATTGTTAAATATTTGATTAAATTCCAACGTTGCCGTTGCATTATTGGTTATTTCGACACCAGCAGCAAGTCCGTCGAAAATACGATTTCGCCTCAATACCGGGTGCGATTGCGTCGATATCAACACTCCAGCCTGAGCATTTCGGAATATATCGTTTTCTTCTAAAACTCCTGAAACCCGAACGAACATAACGATATAAATATAATTGCAGTTAAAAAAAGGAGGAAAAATACATTTTCAGTTTTTTTTTTTTTTTTACTTACGCCGTACGTGGAGAAATATAAATAGATATTTTTTAACATAATCATTCAAATAAAAATCGAAGTCGTATCCCATAGAATGTGTCATTTCCAGAAATCATTACCTGTATGAAATAACTTGGGAACTAATCGGTGTTTTTATTGTTTTTTTTTTTTTCTTTCGAAAAGCCGAACAAACTCAAAAAAGAAGATCAACCAAGGGAAAAAAGTTTGTGAAGATTTTGTAACATTTTTTCTTGTTCTCTTGTTTTTTCGATCGATCGGAAAAAAAATTTGTACAAATTTTGGAAAAATGAAACTGGGACAGTTTCAAAAGTTTTTCTCATCCCGAAAACATTATTCGGAAGCAGAATTCCAAGTGGCTCAACGACCTCAACTCTAGAGGTTGATCGAACATATGGATAAATGGAAATTGGAATGCTTACCTTTTCCACCATTGAATATACATATTCCTCCGTCTCGTCCATCAAATATTTTATTTCTTTTCAAGGTAGGATTAGAGTCTGTCTTGATCCAAACGCCAGCCATGGCGTTGTCAAAGATTTCGTTCTGTTCGAGCAGTCCAAGGCCGCTGTTGTAAACGAGAACGCCGCCGTTTTGGCCGCCCCAAATTTTGTTGCCACGAATAACCGGATTACTGCCGGTTCTGCGATTCGCCAAAATCGAATTTCCGTGTTAATTACATGAAGGAATAATCGGAATGCGATAAACAAGCTTTGTACGGTGTGGAAGTCTTATAAACAGGTAACTTTTGGCTTGTGCATTTTCTTGCTTTGTTACCGAGGAGAAAAAGGTTGAATTTTGTTGAAAATCGAGTTGAGACTCACCTGATTTGTACCCCCGAGTAGAGATGATTGAAAATGTCATTATCTTCTAGTTTTCCATGTCCGTTGTCGTAAAAATAGACACCGACTTGTTTGCCACTGTGAATACGATTTCTCCTGAGAACGGGTGTCGATCCGGTGGTGATCCAAACGCCGGCCAACGTGTTGGCATAAACTTCATTCTCCTCGATCAAGCCTTGGCCTTTTTCATGAACGTATATGCCACCGTGTTGTCCATGGTGTATTTTATTGTGTCTAACGATGGGATCCGAATTGGTTCGTATTTGTATACCGGCGAGTGCATTTCCATAAATATTGTTGTGCTCTATCAGTCCTCTGCCCTCGCCGAATATATAAACACCACCCTGATGACCGTTGTAAATTTCGTTACGACGAATCGTCGGATTTGAATTAGACGTTATCCAAACTCCGGCAAAATTGTTGGAGTGTATTTTGTTGTCTATAAACTGTCCGAGTCCGTTCTCATGGACATAAATACCGCCGGTTTGTCCATGGTGGATTTCGCAATGCACCACCGTCGGATTAGCTCCCGCTTTGACCTCGAAACCCGCAATTCGATTGTTGTGAATGTCATTCGCCTCAAAGTATCCGAGACCGTTGTCAAACGTAAATATTCCCACGTCACGACCGTGATGTATGTGATTCCGTCGCATTATCGGGTTCGCGTAATTCTTCACCCATATACCCGCCAATGCGTTTCGCGATATCTCGTTGTCCTCGTACGTACCTTGCGCGTAATCGGTTACGTACAATCCCACGTTCTCGCAATCCGAGATGTCACAGTTCTTTACCACGGGGTTCGCTCCACCTCCGGATACGCACACGGCCGCACCCACTGCAAGTTTTTATCGTTACTTCAATATCTTTCTTTATTATCACCAAGTTAATATTCTCTCAAATCCAATGAAAATTTTATTTTTCGATTGAAATCCATAATTAATCTTCGCGGAGCAACAATTTCTCAATAAAAATTCTATACCACATTTTCTTTATTTCGCGGGGACTCGTTCCATTATTTTTTGTACAAAATTCATTCATCGACGTTATCATCAAAATATTCGATAAAATAACAAAATTTCAGGAACGATAAAAGCAAAAAGTTCTTCTCAGGAAAGAATGTTGAAAAAAGAGGAAAAAGGCTTTTCGCCAGATAAATTGGTTTTTTCTTTATTGTTTTTTTTTTTTTAAGCATTTTGTGGAATTTTGGTTGAGAAAATACTTACCAACGCTGGAACTTCTTATGATGCAATGGTCGATGGTCGGGCTGCAATTTTCACCGACCTCGAGACAGTAGTGTTTGTGATGTGGAACGGTACTAGTGACGTCGGGGGTGAATTTAAGGGTAAGATGTCCGGCATAGGCTCGTTTAGCGCCTTCGACGAACATGACGGTAGATTCGCTCTCCCGTTCGAGTATAACGGATTCGGCGACGTTGCCAGGTGCGGCGCCAATGAGCGCAACGTCGCTGTCAATAACGAGGAATTCGCCGCGATAGGTGCCCGCGTGAAGAAAGACCAAATGTTGAGGCTGTACTTCGGTGGATTGATTATTATTCGCGCAACAATTGCCCTGACTACTGGGCGTAGTTGTGGTCGAGTTGGTGCTCGTCGAGGTCGCCCCGCTACTTCTATATTCCTCGATGTAATCCAACGCGGTTTGGACCGTATTGAAATATGGCAAATTCCTTCCTTTGAATTTAAGATCCTGGAATCCTGGTCTAACGTGGACGCCACGATACAATTGACGAAAACTTTCCTTCCAAGGATTCGGGTAATCCGACTCGTCCGGCGATACAAACTCAAATTTACACGCCGATGGATTAAACAGTGGCAAATCGTATTCGTATACTTGCTGATAAAGCGATTTCCACAATTCCGTGTCATTCGCGATCGCTTGGAAACGCTTGCACACTTGCGACAGCCGACAGAGATCCAATTCCATCAAATAGTTGAATATCGTGAGCAATACTTCGTCCGGTAATTCGTACTGAAGATAATGCGCCGCTGTGTTTGTGTTTGTACCTGCATTCCAATTTTCATCCAGTTACTATCATTTTGTTCAACCCTTTTTATAAATAACACGTGAGCTATCACGCTGAGTTGCTAATTGTGGCAAATCGCGGCTTCCGAACGATTTTCTCGGTCATTGCCTCGAAAGTGATTTTCTTATTTTACAAAATGGTTAGTAATCGTTTTTTTTTTCTTTTAACGCGATCGACGGGTTTCGATCAATTTTACTGCACAATTTTCCAACTCGTGGATGATTTTCTTGGATGAAATTCTTCGAAGAATGTTTTTCCGGGAAAATGAAAATGGATGGGAAAAATGAAGGCAGAAATGTTATATTTACCATCCGTCGACATGGAACATGTCCTTCTCGGTCTTTTCCTCGCAGGGAGTGAGGATGTGCCAAGTGATGCGGCGATGCTGCTACCACCGGGAGGTGGTAGTGCTGAACTGGTTCCTGGTGCTGGATCAGGATGTGGCGGACTTTTTCGTCTGAGATCGTAGGGCGACGAGTGCGAGGGCGACGGAGACGGCGACGGTGCGGCAACCCCAGATACGCTCGGGGACGATCCTCTTCCTCCGCTACCACCTCCGCCTCCTCCTCCTCCTCCTCCTCCTCCACCTCCTCCCCCACCTCCGACTCCTGCACCCGGAGGAATCTGATTTGAAGCTGGACAGGGCAGATCGCATGGCTCTGCTGAAATTTTCCAATCGGTCATTATTCATTTTTTTCACTCTTCCAATAAAGAAAAATTCTACATTTTTCGTCTCTTGTCATAATTTTGCTTCCTTATTGAAGCAAATCGAAATTTTGATGAAATTTTTTCATGATCCTTTGCAATAACATTGCAAATGATACATTTTGATATTTTCGGATTCTCTACTCATTTTCCAAGTTCTGTGCCAAACAGATCTTCACGATTAATTGACAAGCAATTTTATTTTGTTCACCGATATAATTTAATTTTTGATTTCTGCATTCCGTACAAACATTTTGTAAGGCAACGGAATCTTCCTCATTGATTCGTCTTTGAAAATCGCACGAAAAGATTATCAGACCAGCTTAGACAACCGTTGCAAATGGATTTTGAGTTTTGCTATAGAAAAGTCAATAAAATTTTGTCCGTGCCAAATATACACATGTATTTTGTTCACTTTATTTTTCAATGCACTCACAACTTGCCGACTTGACCGTCCAAAATTTACAGGCAGAAGAGTTACTCAAACGCAAGTGACGACGAATTGTTTTTTGACGATTGTTGAATCGTTTAATTTACAGAATTACAAGTTTTATATTTATTTGCTTGACAATCTCGAAAATGAAATCTTGGTCATCTAGGCCTTGAAGAATTGAAAAGATGAGGTTTTCGGAGGCCCGACCCATTTTGTGAGTCTGCCAACGACTGCATCTCGTTGAGGAGCGGCAATTCTGTGTTGAAACTGAGAAAAAGGATTGGAGCGAGTTTTGGACAAACTAATCAATGTTTTTGGGACAAGTTGAAAAGGATTCTGGAATTCTACATGGAATTATTTATCATTGCGAGAGCCGAGCACATAAAGTTGATGGTAAACGACTTTGGGAAACCCGGGAACATTTTGCATGAAAAAATTGGTCGACTGCCAAATCCTAACCTCAAATTTCGCCCTCGATACGTTTCCATTTTCTCAGGAGATAATACGAGAATTACCCAAGATTTTACGTTGAAATACGTTGCAAAAATTTCAGAAACGAAAATCTGGATTTCCAACGAAAAATTCATCATTGATAAACCGAAAAATTTCGATCCCATAGTTGGCTCAGGTCGAGGAACAACCTGTCAACCTCAACGAATACAAATTGGGAGAAATTTGTTGTCAAAAACATGCTTGGCCCCTGAAATGACAGGATTCTCGATCTGTCAAATAAATCGAAGGATCGAACAGAGAGAGGAGAAAAGATGACAGTTGGACAGAATGAGAATATTTATAAAACCGTATATGGAATGAATTCTAGGAACGAAAATGCAGCATTTTTTTCCCATGAGTCACGTGATTACGAAAATACGAGTGGGAGATAGATTCGAGTGTAAAGATCGCGGAGATGTCAAACGTCGATAATGGGAAAAGTCTGATTGAAGAAAAAAAATATAAATTTGTGATATTGGGTGGTAAATTTGTGGGATTTTGGGAAGGATGAATGAGTTGACCGAAATAGCGAGGTAGGGATCGAGTTTGGTGGAGTGACGGGGAGTAAGGAGGGAGGAAGAGGAGAAAAAGGGAAGAAAGAGAGAAGCAGCAGAGTGGCAGCAGCAGCAACATATATATGCACATCATAAATGCAGTGTGGAGTATATCTATACGCGTATAGATTCCCCCCACCAATTAAAGGCAAAATTGATCCGGTACGAATTTAACGCGAAAAAAGAGTAAAAAAGATGGAAAAAATGGAAAAAAAAAAACGAAAAATTGGATCTTTTCCTGCGTACGAAAGGGGGCGCGTTTATAGTGGGACGGATGAGAATCCATGAATACGTGGGCAGGAAGAGAAAGAACGAAACGAACGTACGTGAACCGAGAGAGACAGGGAGAGAGAGAGCGAGAGAGAAACAACGAGCGAGAATGGAACGGACGTATCGGGTATTTCGTACGTATGTGTGCGTGTGCGTTAGAGTTCGAAGGGACAGAGAGAGCGAGCGAGCGAGAGAGAGAGAGAGAGAGAAAGAAAGAGAGAAGGAATGATGTGCCACGGGAATAAAGGGACAAAGGGTAACGGGAATTCAGGGGATAGGAGAGGGTAAAATTAAACGAGGACAAAAAGTTAAAAACGAGGGTTGAAAAAATTCATTAGCTAATTAAAAAATCAACTTCACCGATCGATGTAGCGCGAGTAATGCACGAAAACGTATCCTCGATATAAAAAATACGAGACGTTAGAGTATTGTCAGACGAGGAATTCTTTCGTTTCGACCACGACTAGAATATCGGTGACAATAATTCACGAGTTCATGTTGCAATTGGGTTCAAGGAGTGCCGAACAAATCGGGAAATCCAATGCGGTGTGAAAATTGTTTAAATATGTATTTACGATTGAGCGAATACGTATACGAACGTACGAAAGTATATATAGACATGAAAAAAAGGAAGCAAAGCAGGTGAGAAGTGAGCCGAGCTCCGGGGAACGATCCGGACCAAATTGTTCGTTTTAATCCCATTTTTTGTTGTTTTGTTTTTTGGTACGTTGATTTTCCTTACCCGAGGTAGTTCTCGATGGCAGGGGAATCCTGTTGGCACCTTTTCTCCTCGATCTCCTTACGTAACTTCGGGACGATGTGAACGAGGCACTCGGCATTTTCACGGCGTAAAACTCTTAATAACGCCCGTTAAAAAAAAACTATAAATATATATAATATAAAGTTATTCTATATATATATATTTGTATATATATATATATATTAACAACAAACTAAAACACTAAACAATGGCGACATATCCACCGAGCCCAGCGGCCATCTTCTCGTTGACGGTAGTACGAGAACTGCCAGACACACACTTTTGCCCCGGTTGTATGTAATTCGAAGGGAGAAAAGAGAGAGAAGAAAATTGCCCGTTCGACTCGAGCGCCAATTGCATGAATTTCACGCGTTTTCCTACTTCCCCTCTCCCTCTCGCTCGTATAGCTAAACCCCCACTCTCGCGCACGCCTCTGTCGGTCGCAACACTCACTGTTTTATCACTTTTGAGCCAGTTTTTTTTGTTTTTTTTTTTTTTTTCAATTTCTATAGCATACTCTCGCTATTTTTCGATGTTTTTTTTGTTGAATTTGTTTTCGTCAGAGGGAAAAATATTGCTGATAATTTACATCAATATCGTGCGTCGGTATTTTCGGCATTTCCCCTCTTCTCGGTTTTGCTCCGGTCCTCTTCCCTCCTTCTTCTCCTTCTCCACGCACCACCGACTCCCCACCACTACAGTCAATGCCTCGAAAATCCTCCAGGGTTGGTACAATCACGTATTTTACAATAAAAAGAGAGAGAAAGACAAATAGAGAAAGAGAGAGAGAGAGAGAGAGAGAGAGAAGGAGACCGAGAGATTTTTATACCCCGAAATTTATTCCGGCAAGCCCGTTTAACGTTGACACACAAAAACTTGGAGAGATAACTCGCCCTGAAGCGCCCCCGAACGAGAAAATTATAAAGAGACGAGACGATAAAAAAGGACAATACAGTGTGTGAAATTTGGAGGTGTTCGAGTAATGGAGCGATGGAGACTGCCGTTACGAGAGATGATTCTCTTTGCTTATCAGCGATTCTCACGTGCCTCGTACTCTCGATCGTTTACGTCGCGAGTCTCTACGTGTGGAATTCACCGCACCCCAGGTACATGAGACTTTTTGTTTGCTTCGCGTATATCGCGTATTTGCCCGCACGTATTTATACACCATCGAATTATTACCGGCTGTACGGATCTCGATTACACGCGATCCTCCATTTTGTTTGTTTCCATCTCCCTCGTTCTTTCTTCCCCTTATTTCGTTTTTTTTTTATTTTTATTTTTTACACTCGATTCAAAAAATTATAATCACTGAGTATGACCAACACTTTTTTGTACGAACATGTTTACGATTTCTGAGAATTTACAACGATCCAGATTTCATCAATTTCCTCGCATTTTTCACACTCTGCTTTTTATTATCTCGATCCCACTGTTCTCAGACACTTTACTCCGATACACAGATACACCTGCATTCGCACTTATGTACATATACCCAGAGTTCACACGATCCCGATCCCCGAACCCCTATGTTTTGTCGGACAAAACGCGTGCGAAGGCGAGCTCCAGAGCTCTCGATATATTGAAATGTAACGACCACGAACTAACGCAATATCGAATCGACGACAAGATGGAGTCCTTCCGCATGTTTATCGTTGCCGCAGTCTCGTTTGCTCGTCGTGCTTGTCCCCTCCCCGTCCATTTGCCATCGTTATCCTGCACTTTCTATGTTTTTATTAATCAAATGTCTATCCCTCCTGACAAACAAGAATAATAAACAATTTGGGACTTCCGTCCGAATCATCCGCAATTATTTTCAGAACGCGTACTTAGATACTTGGCCGTGTCTCCCTCCACCGCCAAGCGAGTCGATACGCGACAAGCAACGCCGCCAAACTACCCTGCGTCGCTAATGCAAACTACACGAACGAGCATCCAAGAACGCGCGAGAAAATTCAAACATTCTTCGTGTGAAAAATTCACTTTTTTCTTTCCTTCTTTTTCAGAGAACATTCCAGTACGATAAAAAAACGATTTCTCAGCGTATTCATCATGACCCTAGTCTCACCAGCGTCCCTTTACTTTGGCATGAGTGAACAAGTCTTTCAAAAAGTACGTCTATTCCCCGGTTTAACTTTCGATACGTTTTCGACCTTCTTTACCTTCCATTTTCAACATAAACGCGAAATTCATGAACTTGTTTCGTTGATTGGTCAGAAATTTTTGTTAACACGGTCAAAAATGGTTCATTTTTTATTACGAACGTGGAAAACCACAGCTCTGCTCGCGATTTTGACACGAAACGTTCACTTCTTCAGTTCATGTTTCGAGATCATTGGTTATGAAAAACTGTATGAGTAATGAATGAATAAATAATTCGCACAGGCAACGATATGGGAATTAATGGGACTGCGATGGCCCGGACTAATCCAGGCAGCTTTCGTATCACTCTCTCTTACCATGATTCTCTTCTTGGGGCCTCTCAGTGTCCAAGTTGTCAATGGACTGTGGCGGTTATACACTGGTCAGTATTTACGTCGAGAATTGAATCACAGGTCGATCGTTAGATTGCAAAGTTCCGAAGCAAAAAGTCCTGAGTCATTTTGCTGTCCGATGGAAATTTCGTGAGTTATTCACGGATTAGCGCGGCAACCAATCCCGCGCGGTGATGAGTGGGCGTGGCGCGCTCCCCACTCGCTTCCAACACTGAACGGAGCATCCGATTGGCTGACGCACTAATTCATGAATTTCTCATCAACGGTGGATCGCACAGAAAAACTGTTAAGGACTTTTCTTCCTGGAATTTCGCGATCCATTCATCCTGCGAATTTCCGAACATTTTTTTACGAAATTTTTTTTTTCACATTGCAGAACCCATGTACTGGCTGGGAAGTGCCAAAACTCTAATTTGGTGGAGAAATCAAGTGGTAGCCCCTCTCTCCGAAGAATGGACATTCAGGGCGTGTATGCTGCCGTTGCTTTTGCAATGTTTTAATCCAACCACTGCCATTTTTATATGCCCATTATTTTTCGGTGTCGCTCACTTTCATCACTTTGTCGAAAGGACAAGACTAGGCATGGACTTTAAACTGGCCCTCGTAGTTTCCTGTGAGTTTTTTTTTTTTTGAATCTACAGAAATTCTCAAACTTTTCGATCTGCCAATTATTAATAATGAAAAAAACTAGAGACAAAAAGGAATAAATTTCTTTTCAAATATCGAAAATCTCATATTCAATTAATAGAAAAGTGAGCATTTCGCTAAAAAAAAAATTAAATTTTTGAAAAATCCATAATTTCGGCATAAAAAATCATTTTTCCAACTTTTGATTGGTTTTCAGGTTTCCATGCCACTTACACAACGTTGTTCGGAGCGTACGCTGCTTTTTTATTCGCAAAAACTGGTAAGCGTGGAATAAAAGAGTAAACGCTTCAATGCTCAACCCTTCGCGGATCATACGGGTCTTTTCGACCCAAACGACAATTTTTTTTCAAAAATCTCATTTTTTAAAACTTTTTTTTTTTTTAATAAACCGAAAGAGCCATGTGATCCGGGGTGCCATAAAAAATCAAATGATCCATGGAGGTTTAACCCTTCGGGCGCATACTGGGTCTTTTTGACCCCAAAAATTTTCTGTCCCCGATTATTTGGCATAATTTTCGTTTCCGTCAAAAAAATAAATTTTGCACCATAGAATCTGAATAATTTACTAAAAAAAATCGTCTCTACAGAAAAAAAAACAAAAATTCATATTTACCGGAATACAACGGTTTGAAAAACGCCTTGGGTCAGATTGACCCAATATGCACTTATAGGATGTGTGCACTCGAAGAGTTAATAGTGAAAACATTTTTGGGCTGATTTTTTCAGGACACTTCGTTGCGCCGTTCGCAGCTCATTCATTTTGCAATCACATGGGATTGCCGGATCTCTCGGAGGTGACTGACTGCAAAGATCCCCTGAAGAGAGCAGGTTTATTTTCCTTATTCGTAATCGGCCTCGTTGCTTGGTGTTTTCTATTGAACCCATTGACGAATCCCGCCTGGTTCAGCAATAATTTGTTCTGGCACAAACATTTCTCATGAATCGGACAAACTCGCGATTTTCTAGATCGAAATAATTAATATCACCATAGTGCCTCAATGAATTTTCATTCATTCTTCGATCTTGTCAAATACTTTATTTCTACAGCGTGCGTGTTGCGTGAGCGCGTGTGTGTGTGTGTGTGTGTGTTAAAACGAAGGAAGAAGTGAGACAGTATGTTTGACGCGAAATACTAGAAACGAGGTAGCGCCGAAAGTCTCTCCACGTCGTCGAGCAAAAAATTTGCAACGGAAATATTTCATCGACCGAGTCCAAAAAAAATTAAAATTGCAGAAAAAACGAAGAATTCGAAGCGACAAAACGCGTCCAAAAAAACGACAATATCGTCTTTTTTCTGTCGATTGCTTTTTTTTGCATGAATGCATAAAATCCAAAAGAAACAAAAAAACAGATCAATGCTATCTTGGCGATGAAATTTCAAACTTTGAAATTTTTATAAACAATTTATACTTTTACTTTTTGAGCTTGAAAATTTGTGCAGGAAACTGTAACGAACAGGAGCGATTTCAAGCAAAACTTCCATCTTGGCAAATGAAGGAAAAAACGGTTGGAAAACTTTCAAGTTTGTGAACAAATTGTCACTGCAAGAAAATCGAGAGGGTGCCAAAAATGTTGAAAACAAATTGGCAGAACCAGAAAAATCCATTTTCACTGGCAACAGCGTCACGAGGTTTTCCATTCAGGGCCAAGGATTACTATACAATAGCACAATTAGTTTTAAGATTTTGAATAATATTATTATTCAAGGACATACACAACGTACATTGGTTTAGCGACTGCAGGGACGTGCTTTGCTTTTACATTTTTTTTTTTTATCGTGATTTTCGGTTCCGATGAACCGAATGATTAGATTTTTATATCTCGTACATAACTTCCATTTGCAATTCACAAACTTCGAACATATGCAGAGAAACAATGACTAAATACGAAACGATGGTGTAACAACGATTATCATCCAGTGAAATTTTACATTGTAGTCTCTTCGACATGACAATATATTTCTTTTGTTTTGTTTATCAATAAAACATTGCTACGTACAAATCTTAATATCAAACATTCTCACGAGTGTCTGTATTCTTTTGTTAACCGTCCGTCTGTGCTCTAGGCCTTTCAGGGCCCAAGCCAAATTTCCACGTCCAATATCTCCGGAATTAGGAAAGAGTGGCCTCGATTTTGTGTGTTTAGAATTATTCCAGATTTTCCTGAGGGCTCTTGGAACAAATTTCGGCAAGAGTTTTGGGAGCAATAAACGCTTTACCTGAATATTACAGAACAGACGGAGCGTTCATTTATCACAGAGAAAGAGACAGAGAGAAAAAACAGTCACAACGATTATTTTTACGTTTTTTCAAACATGTAAATATTATCTTCATATCTCCCAAACGTAACAAAATACGAATTATTTGTAAAACTTATTTGCGAAATTCGCGTAAATACACTCGAGCTGGATCGTCGTTGTAAATGCTTGAAGGAATTTGCTTAACGATCCAGGCGATAAATTTCCACTTGCGCGATCTACTTTTTTTTATTTCTTCCTCCGTGACTCGAATAATTCTTCGCGATTTTAACGTCGCTCTATTTTTCGACGACAGTCTTTCATCTCTCGAAAAGGACTCCCTACAGCTGGCTGGAACTCGGGCTGGCCTCGAGGTTTTGAGATTGGTTGAGAAACAAAACGTTGCTTGCTTTGAGCCTCGGTCCAGTCGCAACGAGCGAGGGACACGGACTTATACAGGGCGTCGAGCAGTGGCTGTTGCTCAAATCACATTGGTCCAATAATTTCCAAAGCTCCTCCGGCGTTGGCCCTCCAGCTACATTCTTAGCTAAAATTCATTCGGGCGTTAACAATTACTCGCTGGTCAACGTTTTTTCTTATAAAACCAATAATTCGTGTAAAAAAAATTGGAAAATTAAAACTCCAAGAGTTTCGAGCAACGTTAACAGAAAATTATCTCCGAAACGGATTCTGGACGTAAAAAGACGTCAATGTCTTCGAGAATTGATCGTTTGTGGAAATTGTTGCAACGATTGGACAAAAAATTGTTTTTCTGAACGAAAAACTTTTTTTTTTTTTTTTTTATTTTTAAAATTTTTTTTTTTAATAAAAAAAATGTTGTGTTACCTTGAGCCGAGTCGAAGGAAGGATCGAGAGCGGTGGTCAAATCCCACATTTGTATAGTGCCGTTAGAATGTCCAGTGAAAATAAATCTTCTCGGTCTGGAGCCCATTCTGCTGGAGCCTTCGCACTCGTGAACGCAAAAGGACGTGATAATGCTGCCGTCGACAGATTGTATGACGCAGACTCTTTTGCCGTTCGAGGCCAACCGAACGAACAGTTGATCGGTTTCTGGCACGACTTTTTGCACGAAAACTTGTTCGTCGTCTTGTTCACCGAACGGACCTACGAACGGAATATTGATAATGAAAAATAGGCCGACGTAATAATTGAGTAAAAAAAATATGAGTACAAAATTTTTTTTTTTTTGCTTTACCAAAATCATTGCCCGCTGGGTAACTGAGGCACGAATCA
Source organism: Hyposoter dolosus (assembly GCA_963921915.1). Taxonomy (NCBI): domain Eukaryota; kingdom Metazoa; phylum Arthropoda; class Insecta; order Hymenoptera; family Ichneumonidae; genus Hyposoter; species Hyposoter dolosus. The sequence continues at coordinate 19,522,903 of OY998131.1, read as the reverse complement.
ACGGAATCCAGAGACACAATTTTGAAACTTGCTTCCGGTGTCGAACCCGGCTGCGTTGAAATCATTCCACGGAATCTCGTGACTGCCCAACTTCTCACGTGATTATATTCCGAGCAAACGGAAACGAGATATTTCTCCGACAGGGTGACCTGATGGAAAGCAATTTTTTAAAATTGTGAATCTCGCTCCGCGCGATCATTGCATATCAATCGAATTGTTTCTCATGGATTGATGAACAAAGATTATCGATGGGAAGAATTGTACCTTCGTGACACTGCTTTGATGCACTGTAAACGTTTGAAAGAGTTGAGGTCCGTGACCCGCGGTTTCGGGATGCTGAACGATCACTCTAACGCTTCCAGATTTGGTGCCATAAGCGATTTCGATCCAATTGCCACAGAGACCTGTGAGGAGGGATAGAATATCTTCCGGTAACGATATAATCATTAAAAAGAGGTCGAATAAATTGAGAAGATAAAAAAATGGTGAAGGAATGTGTACGTGTTTGTGCGAGTGTGACGAAAAAATAAAAAACCACGCGATATGAAAAATCTGTGCGGAAGTTTTGTTTCCGTGTGTGGATCAGTGTGTCTGTTCTGGTAACTAAAATCGAACTAGTTCTAGGCCACAAATTATTGTCGAAATGATGAATGAAGAAAAAAATGAATTAAAAAAAAAAAAAAGACAAAAACGTCGCAATACTGAACATTGAAAAAAAAAAAAAACATGCTCGTCGGGGGACGAATGAGTGACGAGTTTATAAGATACACATTGACGAAGAAGCATGCAACGAAATAGACGAGTGGACGAATCATTCTCACACAATAAAAATTGCTCTTTAATAGAATTCGAAAAAATATTCAAATCACTTCAAAATCTTCGTATCAATTATTATTATTTGTTTTTTTGTTTGTTAACTTTTATTTTCCATTACCTTCCCTCCCCCTCTCAGATGCTGGCATGGAACATAATACTATGTGAATAGGGAGAGCAAGCTTGAAAGCTCTAGCTTCGAAATACGAACCGCTACATCGATAGTAACGCCGTTTGATTCGAGAAAAAAAAAAATGGAGAAAAAAAAGAGTCCGAAGACGCTAGTATCGTCAGCAGGGTTGAAAAATCTCAATCGATCATAATCACGCAACTTACGATCTGCACAAGTACAACTGGACGCATAAGGACAGCAAGGGTTTGAGCCAATGGACGTAGTCTTGAAAAACAATGATCAACGGTTCGTTCATCTTGTTGAAAAACGAATTTTATGGGCGAATGAAAGACGCTTCAACAAACACGACAATAAAAATTATAATTGACGTGGAGAATTGAATTAAATTGTGAATTTTTTTTTCCAATTTACGAACAAACTTAATTCACTCGATTAAAATAATAATTTACGTGGATAATCAGAGTCATGAAACAAATGGTAAATGCCAGGATCACTACAACTCCACGTACACTTATGGAAATGTGTTTATATGCGAAAGATGCAGTTTTTTGTGACGAATAAAATGCAACGGTGTGACTCCCTCGACTGTACTGCGAGTACGACCCATACTTGCCTTGCGCTACGTTTCCAGTTGTACGGTACGAAATCATGTGGCAAAGAAAAACGTACTCGGTGAGTAAACGTACGATTTTTGGAAGAAAAAACAAATGATATACGATGAAATTGGTCTGATGAAATTGATAGATTTTATCTTGTTTCTATTTATTTATAAATGATGAATTGCAAACATGAATGAATGAGTTTTTATGTATTTTTCAAATCGTTCGCAGTAAAAAGTAACGAGACAATTTTTCCTCTTTTCCCAACATTCGAGAGGCGACAAGCTAAAGATCGATTATTTTGTTGCAAATATTACTTCGTACTGCGATGATCTATACATGGAAACCCGCGAGGGCTAACGTACGCGAAATATCAAAAACTGATCGTAATATTTGTCCATCAGAGCGTAAATCTTGCGAAAACTTGAAAATTTGATGGCAAAAATTGTTTTTGTGGATTTATTTTTACCAAACGCATGCGTGAACCCTCGATCGCGATTCGACAAAGTCTCCGTGAAGTGTAAAATAATTTTAGAAGCTTACTTGTTTTCGGTGTCAAGTAAACGGAAATGGCGGTGATGGGATCGAGGCTCGGATCTCTGTATAATTCGGTGACGAGCAAATCGTTGTCTTTCATCCGCAAAGGAAATTTTTGCATGTCTGAAAAAATTAAATTGCATCAGTTGATTCGAAAATCGAATTTTAAGCAACGACACAGGATCGGGAGAAAATTGAAATGGAGCGGGGAAACGTGGGAGAAAAGAGAAATGGAAAATACCGATATAATAGATGGAACCATTGTTGCAGCCGAGCAACAAGAAAGAGCCGGCGGTGTCGAAGGAGGAAATTGGAACGACGTCCTGAATTTGCCAGTGTTGAGACATCGCGTGCCAAACGCCAATTTTCCCGGTCGATGAGAGCGCGACCAATTGACTACCGATGAAGAACAAATATTCGACCCGTACGTTGAGATTGAACGTGCCGATATTCGCCTTGATCCCATCCTCCGAAACGCTCCATAATCTCACTTGGCTCGCGAACGATATCGCAACCATTTTCCCATCGGCGCCGCTACCCATTTTTGCATTTATCGCCACTCTTTCGATGATCGACTCGATGTGCGGACTCGTGAATGCGTGTTGCCAGCCGGACGAGTCTTTCAAACGGTAACACGTTATGAAGTGCGCGTACGCTATTACTATCCAGTTGTGATGAGCTTTTATTATGTGAACTCGCAGCGGATCGTACCAGCCTGTGGAAAAGTTAATGATTCTCGTATTTTACGAATTCGAGTTCGATTAACAATTCACAATTAATAATAACAATGCTGAGCCGTCGATAATTACGATAAAAATCGAAAAGTTTTACTTTTTGCTTTAAAAACGATGCCAAAATTTTCAAAAATTTTCTTGTAACCGAAATACCTTGTTGGGGTCCGAAAACCAGACTAACGTCGTTCTTAAACATTTTATTCATATCCGCAGAGCTGTTTCTCACGTGTCTAAGATCCAACGACGAGTTTCTCGAATGAGGCAAACCCCTTTGAGAGACTCGATAATCCAGAGAAGAATTTCGGCCATGAGAGGAACTCGAAGCTTTTGGGTTTTGCTGACCTGCGAATGGGAATCATGACGAGATTTTAGTTGGAAACTGTCTGCGACGTTTCAATTTTTTAATAGTTCCGACACGTGGATCGCGTGATGAAATTTTTTTAAAATGAATCGGGAGCTTTTCCTGGGAATTCCTACCGTTGGTATTGTTGGATTGATTAGAAGGTCCAGCAGCTTGGGGACTCGAATAGGAAGCGGTGGGAGTTTCCGCTCTGGAGGAGCTCTGTGCCCCGGCGAGTCTTCCATGGACCGAAACGTCGCTCACGCTGGTAGTAACGGCTGCAGGTTCGTGTAGCGGAATGCCTAAATATGGATGAGAAAAAGATGAGCATACAGCAGATTCTGAGTCGCTTTAATTGAAGGCTCTTCGTCAGTCGCGTCAAGATTCTGACGAACGTCGAGACTGATGGATGACCTTGGAGCCCAAACTATGTCCATAAACTTACACGGCGGCGGCAAATAGCCGTAGAACAGGACATCCCCGCAGGAAGACTGTGACAAATCCTCGCACAGCATCAGTCTTTTAACCAGAGGAGTGATACCGTAATACTCGGCTTCGTGCCTGAGCGCACGGATATCCACATTTTTCAGATCAATGTCGCGAGTACGTAAATAATTAAGAATTATCGCAAATATGACCGGATCTCTGTCGATGAAGAGCGCTCCGTTTTCATCTCTTCGTGACGTTATTCGATTGCTCAATAACGCAGTAAAAAATGAGTCTGGTATCCATGTTAAGGTTTGCCGAGACGTGGAAAATCTATATTCAATAATAATCAATTGAATTTAACGATTTTTAACAAAAACTGATAGTTTCAGTAGAAACAATGATTATGCATGATATTTTCCATGAACTGTTACATTCAAAAAGACTGTAGTAAGATGCAATGACGAAAAAACTCAATTTTTCATGAAATGTTCATACGTTAATCTAGTCAACAAATAATTAATGAATTTTTGGTGTTCCATCTGATTTAATGATATTTTTTACTGACCTTGTTCCTCCGACGTTGAGATGAACTATATCTCCCATATTTAAAGAGTGTAAAACAGCCATTATCGAACATTAATCACTGAAACATCACCGGTTCGACAGTTCATTGTTTCCCGCGATGAAAAGCCTATGATGTTCGATTTTCAACATAACCTCAGAAACATGACGAATTATAGAAACTTGTGTATAAAATAATAATGCTTCTATACACGTTGGACTTTCTCATGAAATAACTCTGGACACAACTCCCAGACTTTCTGCAGCCTAAAGATATCTGCTCGATTATCTCACTCCAGCTTCTTTTTTCTACGGAATTTTACACCACTGTGACAGATCATCGATGGAGCGCGTCTAAACACGTAGAAATTCTGCAAACTCTCCACCACTGTCGAACACCCAACACATCTGAGGTCTGCTGCGGCAGGATCGAATTATAATTTTATAGAATTTCAATTTGATTAATGCCTATTAACCATTTAAGCTATAGAAATAAAAACAAAAAGCAGAGGATAAACAATTGATTTTCCTCACAGCAAAAACTATATAACCTCCAAACCCTCGACAATCGATTAATCGGAACAATCGAACTCTCAAAAGTGTCGACCTACATATATATAATAATAATAATTTGTTGGAGCATTCTCCGGCAGGCAGTGGATTCGTAACCTACACAATTCCGGGATCGTAAATATACCCGCGGTTTATTAAACAGATTTCTCCCTCCGACTGTGTTCTTCAAAATTTATAATTACATTTGAAAGCTTCGACCGATCGCGATTCAGAACGATTCATCCATTCTCCGTGTCAACCATCCTGCATTTATAATGTTTCTATCAAAAGTACGAACTCGAAAGATCGAACGGCGACTCTGTCGGCACTGTATTTGATTCAGTAATAAATTTTTTTATTCTTTCCATACAACAGGCAACTTTATTCACGAACGTCGTGCCAAAATTAATGCCCAAGAATTCGGGAGCCCTGCGATTGTCGTCGGCCGTTACGTCCGCTCTTCAGCAACCCTCGGAAAAGGTATTATCGCATATTTACTCGATCGAAATTTTTAAAATCATCGCATACCCTCGTGCAATTTGACAAATAATTCAGGGTCTTTTTCGAACTAATGTTTTCTCGATGTTCTTGTCTCATCAGCCGCCGCAGCTGGATAAGCTCTACAGCAACATTAATATGGAATTAAGAGGAAACGAGTGCGCGGTACTAACGAGCTACGGACAATTTGTACAAATGGCTGCTGAACATTTAGGAATCAATGTTGTGAGGAAGTGAGTATTCTGCATAAAATTGAAAAGCCTTGTTCCACTATATTCGTACAATAATAAAAATTTGTCTAATATTCTCCGTGTTTCAAAATTTTACAGCGCGGGAGTTAAGAAACCGGTGAACGAACGTTGGACGGTTCTCAAGTGTGTTCACATCTACAAAAAACACAGAGTTCAGTACGAAACGAGGACGTATTTCCGACACATAAATGCAGTTAATCTTACCGGATCAACGGCCGATACGTTTCTCGAGTATCTGCAGAGAAATTTGCCCGAAGGAGTTGCCATGAAAGTTACCAAGGTGATTTTTTTCTTGATTTCTATAGCGCCGTCTAACGGTGATTGAAAATATTCAGAATCTCCTAGAAAGAGGTTTCACTCGCCAAATGCAGAAAAGTCTATTTCGCGAAAATTGGGAAGAATAGTAGAAACAAGGAAATGAGATGACGGATTTTTTTTGCTAATCGCTTTATTGATTACAGGTGGAAATACAAAAAGTCCCAGAGGGCGTGGAGGCATCCAGCCCATGAATCAGAAGATCAGTTTACGATTTAGCATTTTTCAAGAACTTGTGGATTAACGAAACAGCGTGAGCTCGTTCAATAAACTGTACATACGATATAAACACGATGGACGTTGTTTTCAGTCAAACTTTATGAAAATTTGAATGTAACTTTTTCCCTGTACGAAAATTCGTTGACATGAATTTTCGTAACTCCACAATTTTGTTTCAGTTCGAAATACAGATTCTTTTCTATGTGGACAAATTGAATATTTCAGAAAAATGATCGAAAGCCCTTTTCGATAATATTTTGCATGGATTATTGTTTATACATAATTATGAATTATTCATATAATTATATACAAATGAGGAAATGACAAAAAAAGGGAGAAAATTCATTATCCCGATTGGATCAAAATAATGGTGGCTCCGTTTCTGTTACTTTCACCACGATATGAAGATTTTCGAACTTCCGGTAATTGATCGTTTCTCACGAACAATTGAGGGCCTTCGTGACGACTTTTACGCTGTAACGACAAGGTCCTTAAGGGTGTCTCAGCGCCCAAGACCCTCGCTGGTCGTCCTCTCATCACGAGACCTTGCTGAATCGATTTTTGTTGCGATTTTTCGCGCATTTTCATTTCGACTGTTTCAATGCGTGACAACGGTAATCGCGTCATCGTCGATGCTGCGATTCGGCCACTGGGACGTTCCAGAGCTACAGGCAATTTCCGTACCGGCAGGCCTATTTTTCGTCTGTCAAGTTCAACGCTCGACATACAACTTCTTAGAACGTAATCATTTTCTACAAAATAGAAAACAAGGTGAATCACATTGTTATTTCGTTTTTGGCAATTTTCATTTTCATGAATGAAAAACGAATTTTACAAAACAAACATTCGCTCACTCGGTCGGTCGGTTTTTCGAGCTTCTGTCAATTTTCAAATAAAAAGTTTCGAGTGCATTTTTTCGTTTCAAAATAAAGGGACGTTAAAAAAAAATTGACATGAAATTCGTGAAAAAATTGTTTAAACAAATGGAAACAAAAAAATGTACCGAAGGAAAAAAAAGTGCAAACTCACTGGGTGGCGGGATTTCTGAAGCATCTGAAGCGCAAATTGCAATTAGAATTCCGGCGAAAAACACGACGAAAAATAATTTATTATCAACAATTCGATTACGATACATTTTCACTTTCGTTTCAGGCAAATCTTCGAGACAATTGTTGAGCGAGGAAGGACGCACGTTGAGCTTCGAGGACAGATTCGCGTTTACTGTACTGAGGAAAGTAAAAACGAAATATCGAGAAGGAGGATGAAATTTCGAGTTGGACGTTGCATTTGGATTTACAAGGTCAAGGTCTGGGCGAGCAAGGTAAACGCGCCCGTGAACGACTTTTTTTCTATGGATAAGGGTCCGAAGTATTTTAGTCGGGAGAGTCCTGATGAGAACAAAAGCAAGTCTCAAAGTCTTTGCCTCGCATCATTCCTGCGGAGCCTTCGTGAAAGGAGAAAAATAAATAAAATAAAATAAAAGGAGTGAAAAATAAACGACGATAAATCATCATAACGCGGCTCATTCTACCCGAGGATCTCAGAACCGGTTCTCCCTAGTGGCACGTGAATACAAAAATAAATGAAGCTCCACAAAGCCATCTAACTCTCGCTACTCTCCACAATTTCACCCACTAAATTTTATCAATCATTCTAGTCGATCAAATAACCGTCGAATGTCAAACTGTCCAGACTCTTACGTAGTCCAGTTTCAAGTGCGAATCTTTGGCCTCGTTTCCCATCCCCCAGCTCGGCATCCACGTGTCCTTGGCCCGCCAAAAGTTTAACATTGCCTGAAACGGTTCGACAGATTCATCATTTTCCTTTTCGTGCATTTTCTCGTTGGTTAATTATTCAAAGTAAAAAATTAATCGTTTTTTATGATTTTCAATCGCCACTTGATTTTTATTTTATTTTTTAAATTTGATTTTGTGACAAATATTTCCTTTACCTTTGCCCCGACGTTTCTCCAAGGTTTTGCATTTCTTTCGCTCACAGTCTTATCAGGAAAAACCCGAATCCCTCCGACCCCTAACCCAATCGTAATGTAAAACTGCAAAAACGAATAATTTGTTAATTATCAATTAATCGAATCGTCGCGGCATTTTTTAATCACCTCGATGTCAAAAGGACTCGTGCGACTAGCTCCTGGATAAGAAGGTCCTTCGGGATCAATAAAATGCCTCCATTGCACTGGCTCAATCCACCCGACCTCTTCGCCATCGACTTTGAATCGGAAACCTTCTTCGTTCCAAATTGTCGTGTAAACGTGAAAGTCCTCGTTCCATGTGCCTGACAATCGGCTCTTCGTAACTTTCTTCTCACGCACATTCGTATTCGACCCTGTACGCAAACCAAACTCCAGAACCGTTGAACCGTATTCAACTCTTCCGAAACTCGAAACTGTCGCCAAATACTCGTTTCCACGTGCCAGACCCAAAATTATCCGGCCACCTTGATATCCGAATCGATGGGTTTCTCTTTTCGGTTGCAGCCAAAGTTCTGGGGAAAATTTACGAGTAGTTACTCATTTTTTCAGTGCCAGAAAATTTTTTTACTTGAATTTAAATCTTTTTTTTTTTTTACTTCCTCATAGAGGAAGCTATGTGACGGTGCAAATTTTTTTTTTTTTCCAATTTTCAATGTCAATTTCCCAAAACATGGAAAAATCATATCCAGAAAAAATCTCCGTATGTGTGTGTGTGTGTGTGTGTGTATGTTCTGGCACTGCAAAATTCAAACGTTTATAACTCGAGAACGGTTCGAGCTACAGAGCTCCCGTTTTGCACAGATGTTGATCTATAAAAGCTCTTGATTCTCTGAGAATTTTGTTACAATTGCTAGAAAAATACGAATTCTACGGCATTTTGAAATTTTCAAAAAAGCGTGTCGACGCTCTAACTTCTCCAAATTTTAAGATTTGTTACTAATTTTTTTTTTTTATAAATAGACTATAATAATAGGAAGATTGGTATTTAATTCAGGAAATATCGGTTGAATGGTTTTAATTTTATGATTTTATGAATTTTACGAAAATCTTAGGATTTTGTAAAATCGTTTAACCGCTTTAATTTTTGCAAATGTAAGATATTGTGTGTAAGTCTGTACTTCCTCTTTACATTTTAGAAAAGTTGTCGAAATTATTTAGTTGAAATGAAAATACAAAAAACGCTGCCAATTGAAATTTGAAAATTGCTTCCTCAAGATACTCAAGATGTTGAGGATCTTGTTTATCTTGTTTATTTTTCTTATTCTGAAGAGCCAAGAACGTATTATTATGAAAATTTCTGACTATAAATATTTTTTCCTCTTTTTGTTTACAGTAACTGGAGACAGTTTTTTGGAAAAGTGTACCTGGATAAAGCCAATCGCCCTTTGGAAATTTGGCGCGAATTTCAATCTTTCCGTAACGAAAACCGAAAGATTTTTTTGTTGTCAGTCGAGCTGATATTACTGGCGGAAGGATGTTGAAGCTTGTCGCACGTCGGGAACACCCTAAGGCCGAGGAAGCAGTACACGATCTACAGAAAAATAAACAAAAATTAGGGAAACAATAGGCTCGACGTTTGGGATGAAAAATGAAAATTTATCGTCTGGGATAACTCACTCCGAGAGATCGAAACGACCGTAAAGTGTTGCATTTTCGCCGTAAAGCTCGTCCAGTATTAAGGGAACTATCGACATTGTTCCATTTTCAAATATCAAACTATTCGGAAGTTCTCGGTATGCACAAAATTCATAGTCCTGAAACGTGGCATTTCATATTACAATAAAAAAACAATTTGTTCAATTATTCATTGAAACGAAAAAAAAAAAAAAAAAACATTCCAGTTTTGAAAAATCGAAATTGACGAATTTCTTGTCGCAGTGTTGTTCGATTTAGCGAAAATTTTTAATGAAAAATGAGACGGAGTTCGCTTTGCTATGACGTTCGTTTTTTAATTTAAAAAAAAATCGCTCCGCTGACCAGGAAGGAAGAAAAGTTATTTGATTGTGTGTTACGAGATGTTTTGAAAATATTTAGCTCGTGAGGATTCACCGGATCTAGAGGCAGCATTATTTCTCGCGAAAATGATGGATTATCCTCGCGCGTATATTCGCTCGAACGAAATTCATTGTCGAAAGTTTCCTCGAATATCAAACGATCTCGACAAGTCGCCAATTCGCCACCAACGAGCGTAACACTCGGTCTACAATCCTCCGATCCTGTTGCTCGTGCATCGCCTGAATTATTACAAAAAAAATGTTCATCAATGCGGAAAACTATAAATTTTTCCTCTTCTCAACGAAACAGAAGTTCTTCCTTTTTTTTTTTATCAAATTTCAAATCTGTTTTTAAACTGGAAAATGATTGTTTTTTATTTCCACCCGAAAGTTGATCGAAAACGTAAAAATAAAATCGCAATTTTCGCACATTAAATTAATTATTACGACGTTAATTGCACATTTAAAAAAAAAAATATAGAACTTTGTGATCGAAAAATCCAAAGAATTGAAATTTTCAACGTTATTCAAAAAATCAAGAACAGCAATATTGAACGAATGAAACAAAAAAATTGAGTAAATATCAATTCCAACGTCATTTTGTAGAGTTTTATGAAAAATTATTTTTGCCACCATCTTCAAACGCTTCGTGTCCGAGTCTCGTGTACGTAGAGCTATTCGCCTGGACGTAAATCCAATAGTTCAAAATATCTCCACCCAGAAACCTCGCATCTGTGTCTTCGAATGTCCATCGATTGTTTTGTGGCCTAGTGACTGTACCTGCGATGGCACCCGCATCGTTTATTTGGATCAAATTGTTGACATTCGCGTGAAATGCGAGAAACTCCACGCCTGGTTCAGCTGCAATGAAAATTTCATTTTTCTTGCTAAATGAGTAATTCGCAACTAGCGAACTCAATTGACCGTTGGCCTAATAATGATTACCGAAGCGATAAACAACCGTCATTAGGAATATTGCGCAAATGAGACTGATAGCAATTTTAACATTTTCGATGAAAAATAAAATTTAATTGATTCATCATTTTCAAAAATATATGAGAAGAATTTTGAAACTTATTTCTCGCTCTCAGCGATAAAAAAAATCCTATGTTGAGAAATTTTGTCAAATTATAAATAATTTTCAATTTAGTATGTAACATAAATCGATTATGTTTCACTGCAAACAATAGGCTGATTGTTTTAATTATTATTTGTAAACTTTTATTCATTTCATTTGCAAAGAAAAACTATTCAAATTCGGATACGTAAATAAAAATAATCACCGGGTATCGATACTCGAATCCCTCCACGTGGTAATCGCTCGACATTCGGCCTTGGAATTTCGTACGACAAAACAGCTGATGATGTCAAAATAAAAACTAAGACAACGAAACTCAAGTCTCTGGACATCGTAGAGTATAGGTTCGTTTTCTTTTTTTTCTTTTTGACGATTGTTTAAAATGTGAAATCTTTGTCCTTATGGTTTTATTATCTTTACCAATCTTTAGGAATAAGCTAGTTTCGCTGATCAAAACTGACTGCATATTGGCGAGAATCATTCGTTCGATCGTTAGAGTATTTCTCTCGTTGTACTCGACGTGGGGATTTCCCGAGCGGGGAAGCGTCAACGAATTAATTAAATGAAGAATGAAACTATTCATTGTTTTCTGCAGCATTCCTAATAGTTCATAAAAAGTTCATAATTTTGATAATATGTTTTTCGACAATTTTTGAAATGTGTTTCAATCTTGTATTTTATTTGAAAGAGAAAAAACGACTGGAGGCGAGACCAGCGGTCAACGGGGTGGCTTTATAAATTATTCGATTGCTCGTCACGTTACAGAGGAAACAAGTCCACGCGCCCTTTTGTCAACTTCTCCGTCCTCCGACCTGAGACTCGTAATATTCACCGTCTCACTTTTTCTGCATTCTCTCTCTTTTTATCCAGTATTTGGCTCAGTGATTTGCCTGCTGCAGCTGTGTGGAGAGTAGGGGTAGAGGAGAAGTTGACAAAAAGGAAGAGATTTGGTCCTACCGAGAAGTTGACGAATGAAGGAATCGTTTGAAAGTTTTGCGAAGGCGGCGCTGCGATCGATTTTATTATATTTAAACTTGAACACCGTTGGCCGGAGAAAAATTGCCAACTATATACGCCCAAGAAACTTTTGTTAATTGCAATCAATAAACTGTTGTGTAATTATCGTAATTGTGTCATTAACCTTTTTATTAACGACTCCTAAACTGTAACCAAAAAAAGAAACATTATATTTATCCCATCTAATAGCTTGAAGTACCTGAACACAAAAAGTCTCCAGGGAAGCAGATCTCGACTCCTCTACAGTATAATTAATTCGGGAGCTATTAAGGCAAGAATGTAAACCATTGTTACAGCTAAAAATTATCAGAAAGAGCTGACCGAATGCCCTTAGCTTCTGTTTTTTGACTCTTAATGGTCATACCTCCAGATTGTGACGTAATGGTCATTGGGGGTTATGAACCCCACTCACTTTGGAAGGCGATAAATAGTTGAAAAATCGTAAAAAAAAGAAAAAAAAATACTACAATGTATTTTCAACCCTTGAGTAACGACCATGATGATTATATTGAAATCGTGCAATTTTGACTATAAAAAAAATTTCGAAAAAAAAAATTGTGCAAAAATGACTTATTTTTTTTCCAAAAAAAAAAAAATTTCAAGCGCGCCAGTCCTCGCCATATTTTGTACGAATTTTACGTTACGAAAACTAAAATGATCTTTGGCCTTTCTAGAACGAGATTGTCGTGGACGGCTTGATAAATAATTTGTTCGTTTGGTACCAAAATCTACCTTACCTATACTTTTATTTCGCTGTTTCGAGTCTGAGCATCGAGAGACAAAATCGTCACAGCAGCAGCGTTCAATCGTTGCGTCGATGGCGGGAGATGGTTTATTTCTTAGTTTCATGTATTGCTGTTTCGTCAGTTATATTAGCCTCAATGGCAGTAAATCGCCGTATCTGGCCGGCGTATCAAGGCAAGGGCAAGAAAAACCTCACTTTGGCATCCTCTAGCATAATTAACTGACTTTGACGTTATAAATTCTAATTATCGCGTCGTCTCGTAATTAGTTCTGCAGTCGTTAACTAACGACAATTTGATGGCTTGCCGAAGAATCACGTCGCTTAGACGACAGTTTTCATATAAGAATCCGACACAGGCTTAAGGGCGCGTTAGTTCACTTAGATTTCTCGATCTGACAACACGTCGTGTGCTTCTTAGTTCCTTGCAAACCTTCGTCGAACAGTGACCGAGTCTTCTCGGGTAGTAACGATTCTACCGTAAAATACAGTTTCCGAAAAAAAACTGCACGACATGCTGCGTATTCAGCAAAGACTTATTCGTCGTTGTTATCATGGTGTTCGCGACTTGGCAGGTACGTTGTTCAGCCTAAACCTATACACACGAGTGCGTCCTAGCGTTAGATTTTGTCAACATTGCAGCCTCGAGTTTCAACAGAAAATCGTCTCGTTCGCTTGCGACAATATTTTGGCGTCCAACAATTTTGGTGCTAACAGCATTATATTTTGTTTTCTGCAGACACTCGTGAAGCAAAAGCCTTGAAAAAGATTTAGTATCCCAGCGCACGACCCGTTTAGTATCCCGGAAACGAACGTCCCAGGTTTACAGAGGAATTAAGCGTTAACCCTCCTTTTTTTGCAATCTCCTGTAAGCGCATATTGGGTCCATCTGACCCAAGGCGTTTTTCAGATTGTTTTATTTCGATAAATATGCATTATTTGCGTTTTTTTGTTGAGACTTTTTTTCTAGTAGATTTTCTATATTTTATGGGCCAAAATTTATTTTTTAGCGAAAACGAACATTAAAATCGAAAAGATTTGTCGCCATTGAAGGCCAAACAATCGGTAACAGAAAATTATTCGGGTCAAAACGACCCAGTATACAGTGTGATGCTTTTGAAATTGACTGAACAAATACGTTTGAACTTGAACGCTGTAACATAATACGAGCCAAAATGAACACTTTGAAAAGTTGAACTGTCGAGCTTATTTTTCCATGTGACCTTGACGTCACTCATGTCTTCAAAGGGCACGTGGAATAATTTTTAGTCTCACATATGTTTTTCGTTATTTTCGTAGATTTGCTTAGAGATTTTGAGAAATTTTAACGCGAGAGCTCGACGAAAAACATTAACTACAAAAAGAAATCCATTGGCGAAAAAATAGCGGCGAGTAAACTTTCTCATTAAAAATTTCCCGAATCGCATTTTTTAATAACGCGCACCGCTCGATTATTATCTTGGAGGGTACTTGGAAAAATACCCTCATTAAGTTTATTTCGTTACAATAGTAATTGAAGACACACAACCTTGAGGTTTTTATTATTGTTATCGTGAATGAGTTACCGCGGTCGATAGATATACTTTCCTCCAGATGATGGAGCAGTCGCTTTCTCGCAATGTGAGTGCGAGAGAGATAGCTGCAATTTTCAAAATTGAAGATTTCCGATACGGTTTCACCAATAAAAAAAAAGCCCCTGTCAGCGGATTTTTGCCATCGTTCTGCGTACGCTGACAAAACCTTTTTTTTATTATTCAAACGACATCGAAGAATTTTAATCTCGAAAATTCGAAGTAACTGATCCATATCATCATCATCATCGATGTACGTTAGTCACCTGGGAGAACCTGCGAATTATGACGACGAAATGTCTCAAACATTTGACTATCCACACACAAGAATCACACTCTAAACATTTGGTGTATTCGTAGGATCATGGAGAAAACGTCAAAAAGTAAATAAGCTCACGCGATCGTTGCGACAAAAACTTTCCAACGAAAGATTTTTTCTTCACGACATTTTGCATTCGAACAATTGAGAAATTTGATCGATCGCGATGTATACAATATAATAAAGGGAATAAAAAAAATTTTATGAACCATTTTATTCATCGAAACATGTTTCGAACAATTAAGGCAACAGAGGAACCTTCCACACCCTAAAAACGAGCGCTACTTATTGTTCTTTCTTTGTAAATAATGACTTCAAATAGGAAAATCGAGTCCGAACGAAATTATAATAAAAGGTTTTCCTCCTCGCCCGGCACTCAGTGAGGCCAACACAACAAACTATGCTCATGCATGTGTGGTTGGTATTCTAGATAATCTCTTTGGAGCGATTGTCCAATCGAGAGCTTTTCAGGAACTGCCAAGTAAGCGCTATCCAAATTGAGAATCATTGAGCATTGAGTATTATTGCGCGGTGCGAGCATAGCGATAAAAGTGTAAAGTATCCCTCCCAGGAATTTGACATCGACAATAGAAATTCATATTCCAACAACAAACATCGTGGTCAATTCGAAAATGACAGAATCGAAGAAAAGCTGCGAACAACTCGAAGATCCTTCGAGCATGTCTAACGGACACAACGTCCTTGGTATTTGCGTGAAATTCTCTTTCGACGTTATTCCACACTTGCAAATCTTCCTTTTTCGTCGCACTGAATTTTTTTTCTCATAAATTATTTTATCACGATGTATTAATTCTGGGTGAATTTCAGGTGCAGAAGAAATTCGAATTCCTGTGCCATGGGGACATATCGCTGGTCAGTACCCGCTTGATATTTTATTTTTCCAATTATCGTTGTTATTGCGATAACAACGCGTTATTGCTCCTAATGTTCGCACACAAAATACTCAGCAAACTTCGGATTTTTATAAACCCTCAATTTTTCAGTTCATCATTTAGAATTTACGAAAAAAACTGCCAACTTTTTTTTCAAAATTAACCTCACTTTGTCCTTCTGTGTAAATGCTAATCATCAGCAAATCTTGAATTAGAATGCCACAAGAAAATCTGTGGATAGATTCGTTTATGCGACAGAGAAATTTGCATAAAAATCATATATTTATTCAGCATTTAAAATTCAGCCTTCCTGCGGAGCTTAAGCAACTATAGAATCATTGAAACTGATAATGTTTATTCATGTACATTTTTATCTTCTGCCGCGTATTTTTCACTCAAAAATCATCAAAATTATGTCCTATGGATGTCCTACGAATTTATTGTGCCAATGTTTCATTCAAAATTGCCATTTTTGCCACTTTTATAAATTCTCATGAAATAGAAAAATTTCCAGCCCCGAAAATACTTGCCAAGGTGTTTTGACGTATAATAAGTTCTGGTTTCAATCGGTGGAGGTTTGCGAGGTGATGCTGTTGAGATAACTACTTCACGTAACATTGGTCAATTAAGTGCTGAATTTTGACAGAAGCCGTACATTGCGATTACGGCTGGAAATATTTTTCGTAGCCAAAATATTCAGTAAGGACAAAATTTAAATCAGTAAACAAACAGTAAACAGTAAACAAAATCTCTGTTGACTTGTTTCTGTTGTTTTTTGTCGATGAGTCCATTGATGCTCAAAAAACAAGTTTTTTCGTGGGAAGGAAGAATTTAACACTCTGAGTGCACACCTAGAAGTGCATATCGGGTCAATCTGACCCGAGGCGTTTTTCAAATCGTTGTATTCTGGCAAATATGCATTGTTTTTTTGGTAAAGACGTTTTTCGTAGGAAATTATCCATATTTTACGGCTCTTAATTTATTTTTTGATGGAAACGAAAATTAAATTAAAGATTCGTTGCCATTGAATGCTGAACGATCGGTGACGGAAAAGTGTTGGGGTCAAAATGACCCAGTGTGCACTCTAAGGGTTAAAATTGACAATCGCAACAGCTCTGGACTGTAAGCTTTACTACGTCGAAGGATCGAGCACGGAAAAAATTATCTAGTGGATTTTTAAAGAATCTCTTAAAAAATCGGAAAACAAAACGCCAACATCGTTGAAAAAAGCTCGAAAAAAATTATTTAGTTGATTTTTAAAGGATCTCTTGAGGAATCGCGGAAAATAAAGAATACACAAAAATTGGTGAAAAAATTGAAAACTAACGATTTTGTAAATAATCTCCATGAACATGGTTTTCCATGTAATGCTTCTCTGTGAAACTTCAGCACTTACTTGATTACAAAAAAGTGCAGTAGTTCTTTCAACGGTTAGATAAGATAAGAAGTTGGTTTGGCGGGCCCTGAGGAGCAATTGCTCAGTCACGCAGGTCATATAGATCCACACAGTAGATCCACATAGATCGACAGTGAAGTTTTTCCACATTTTTTGTCCAATCGGCAATAAAAAAAAGTCTTAGCTCACACAGAGTAATTACAAAATAGCTCGAGACTTTTCATATGCCGCTCGGACGCAAGTGAAGAAAAATTTCACGTTCGAAATTGCCAGCCATCTCTATCGCTCTCAAGGCGACTCGATCGGTATTACATTTCCCTAGAAAGTGATCGGTCGGTTGCGTGAGGGCGGGAGAGGAAACTCAAGACAGCTACACGTTTTCTCGGACGATCTCGATTTTTCAAGAATGAGGAAGTTTCTTTATTATATTTTTCTTCAAATATCAAGTCTCTCCGGATAAAACGTGCAGCAGGATTCGTACGCGCTATCATAATTTCGTATCAGCTCCGAGTTCTCATCACTAGCCAGAAGTGGTCGGAATTGTAATAGAATAATAGAATAAAGAAAATATTGATTTTATGGGGTTTTATGAAAATATTTTGTTGTGAATAATTTAGGACAATGGTGGGGCCCGAAGGATGTTCAACCGATAATTTGTCTCCACGGCTGGCAGGATAACGCAGGAACATTTGATAGAATAGCTCCGATTCTATCCTCAAATCGAGCCCTGCTAGCTATAGATTTGCCAGGACACGGTCAATCTTCACATTTACCGGCGGGACAGTACTACTATCTTTATTGGGACGGACTAGTCAATCTCCGTAGGGTCGTTGCTCATTACAAGTGGGACAAGGTTAGCGGGCGACGTAAATTCAATTTTAACAACTCAACAAATTTTCTTACATTTCTTACATATTTTCCTTGGCGGCTGTTACAAAAAATTTTCCAAGAATTCCAAGTTAAAACGCCTTCGACTGGGACTGAGGTGGAGACTGATTTATATGGTTTTTTTTCTTCTGGTTAAGGTTCGGTGAGGACATTTAAAGGATTTATCCTTGTTCGGCGAA
This sequence comes from Hyposoter dolosus, assembly GCA_963921915.1. Classification (NCBI taxonomy): domain Eukaryota; kingdom Metazoa; phylum Arthropoda; class Insecta; order Hymenoptera; family Ichneumonidae; genus Hyposoter; species Hyposoter dolosus. The sequence goes on along the minus strand of OY998131.1, from coordinate 19,504,855 downwards.
GTAGGATATCCTCATCCTATTCATTTTCTTAATTTTGCCTTTAGAGACGCAGGAATTTTCCATTTACTCCTTTTCGTCATGACCGTCAAGATTTTTAATTACACATGAATTTTTAATCGAAAATTCCATTCGACCTTTCGAGGTGTTTATGTTTTCGATAGAATTGTTTTTTTTTTTTTCTCATAATTTGCCAAAGTGAGTTTCGAGGAGTAATTCAGAGTGTAATAAAAAATCTTCAACTGCATTCCAGGGCCTGGTAGGTTCCTCCGTTTCGAAAGAAAAAATGGCATTAGTTTCGCATTTATTATCAAAAAGTACAAAATGGTTTTAGGTTTTTTAGGTACGAAAGAAAGTTTCAATTGAGCAAAAAGAATATGTGCATGACCAACAGGTAAATGGTGGGGTCCGAAAAATGTCCAACCGATAATCGTTTTACACGGGCGTCAGGATAATGCCGGAAGTTTTGATACTCTAATGCCACGGTTGTCCAAAGATAGATCATTCCTATGTCTGGATCTTCCTGGTCATGGGTTTTCATCCCACCTCCCGAAGGGAACTTTCTATTATGTTTATTGGGATGGACTCCACTGGCTTCGTAGAGTCGTGAATTATTTCAAATGGACAAAGGTTCGCAATACTGAGTATTTTTTTGTGTCCAGCACGGTCCGCTAAATATGCACTATTCATTTTTCTCGTAGCTTTCGTGCGAATAAAACGTAAAATTGAAAAAAAAAAAAAAAAAAAAATGAAAATACGAACGGAAGAAAAATGAAAAAACTGCAACATTTTTTTTTAAATCACGATTCGTGTTGTCGCGCACAAAGTACTAATCCCTAAAACTCATACTTATCGTTGCCATAAGGCAAGCTCGGATTGCACACATTTTACGGGAGCATGTGGAAAAATATTGAAATAAAAAAGAAGACGAAACCGAGGAACTTATTTTCCCGAAAGGTTTGAAAAAATATTAGGTCCTCAGCATGTATTAATCACTTAATCGACAATTAATTTGTGTTTTTCATTGCACGTAAATGCATGTTTGTCAATGTTTTTTGTTTTTTTTTTTTTTTTTTCAATGATATTTTTCTCTATTTACTTTGACGATACATTTGTTCATCAATTTTGGAACAGGTGAAAATTCTTGGCCACTCACTCGGCAGTGCCATAGGTTTCCTTTACGCGGCAACGTATCCCGACGAAGTTGATACCTTAATCAGCCTGGACAATGCAAGTCCGAGTTGGCAGGAAATAACACAAACAGTCGGTTATACAGGCCTTCTCCTTGATCGTTTTCTCAAATACGAAAATTTGACCGCCGACAAAGTTCCTTGCTACGAATACGAAGAAATGCTCGATATCGTCGAGGCTGGCTATCAAGGCTCCATTACAAGAAGCAGCGCTGAAATTTTAATGAAGCGAGGAATGCGAACGTCATCCATCGCCGGACGTTATTACTTTGCTCGTGATTCCCGATTGAAGGTAAAATGAAAAAAATTGCATTAAAACCGGTTTATTTTCAATATGTACGCGTTCGACACAGAAATGATCGAATAGACTCGAAGAAAATGTTTAGTTCAAATTTTTAACGTTGCACACATGCAGAATCGAAATATGGAACGAAAAATCCGGTTTTTCGGGAATTCCTGGACACCGTGTATAAAAACTGACACAAAAAACAAATTTGAAAAAACGAAACTGGAAGAAAAATATTTCTGGATACTTATGAAACAGCAAGCCGTGTATTTTGTAGAAATTTTTTCTTTTTTCAACTATTTCAATGATATGAATCGAGCTCCCGGGCTATATGAAAAGTTAGAGAAAAAAACAAATTTGAAAAATAAGGAATTGGAAGGGAAATACCTCGGGAAACTTATGAAATAGCGAGCAGTTCGTTTAAATGATAAAAGATCATTTTCGAATAATCCAATGGTATGTGAATCAGGCCCCCGGGCAATATAAAAAGTTACACAAAAAAGAAATTTGGAAAATGAGGAATTGGAAGAAAAATACCTCGAAAAAGTTATGAAATAGCGAGCAGTTCATTTAACGATATGAATCAGGCCCCCGGGCTGCATAAAAAATTGGACAAAAAACAAATTTGAAAGATAAGGAGGAAAAATACTTCTGGAAACTTATGAAATAGCGAGCAGTTTATTTAATTGAAAAACGATCCTTTTCAAATGATTCAACGATGCAAATCAAGCACTTGGGTTTCTCATTTTTCCAAAGAATTACATTTTTTTTTTGGTTTCTCGTTTCAGGTATCACTTTTGGGTATGTTGTCGATGGACCTCATTCTAGCATACGCATCGCAAATCAAATGTTCTTATTTGAACATCCGTGCGGTGCCAGGAATAGCGTTTGATAATCCCGAGGATTATCAAAAGGTTCTAGACAACATTCGAGGCTCCGCGAAGAGATTCGAATACCGGGAGGTCGCGGGAAGTCATCACGTGCATCTCAACGAGCCTGAAAAAATGGCACCCATCATAGAAGAATTTTTAAACGCGTAGCGAGATAGAAACGAATTTCTAGTAAGAAAAGAAAAAAAAAGGTAAATAATGATGTTCACAATGTGGAAGTTCGCGCACGAAACAACGAGCTACCTCGATTTATCGAATTAATTACGAAGCTCCCCGTTTTCGTTACCTCGAAAAGAACTTTTCTACAGAAATTCCGTCATTCGGCGATGAAGCCAATCGAATAAAATATTTATTAGTCAGAAAAAATAGTAGTGAATGTTTTTTTAACAAAAATTGGGGACTTGGAAGAAATGTAAGTAATTAAGTTAGTCCCTTGTACAGTGACCTTGGCAGAACGAGAACGTTAGTGCTTCTTGATAAGTCTCTAAAATTAGCTCAGTTAAATAATTCTGATCTAAATTAACAAATGGATCACAAAATAAAAAGAATTTGAGCGAAATCTGCATATTCATGAATTTAGCATTTGACACTATTGCGAGCAATTGTTTGAGAGAAAATATCAATCGTGAAAATCTCTATTCCAGGCACGTTTTCGTAGTTTATTATTTACTTAGCACGTACATATTATACACGAGCGAGATTATGTCTTTGTGTTCGCAATTCGTAAAGAAAGGATAAAGAAAAAGGAGAGAGAGAGAGAGAGAGAGAGAGAAGAAAAGAGAACAACGAGAAACATACCGGTTGTGCACTTATGCAACGTAGGAAGTGATAAACGGCTGGGAAATAAAGATTATTCGCTATCAGTCCATGTCTACTTTTTTTTAGTCTCCCTTCCACAATTTTTCGTATTATGTACCGAAGGAAAACCAATGGAGGAAAAAAAAAAGAACATTCGAAAGAAAATAAAAGACTTGAGGAGCAGCAGCGTGGACATGGAAAACGTTTATCGTCGATCGAATTTTTGAGCGGCGATGCTTACTATCCATATTGGAGAATTTTTCTTCATGAACACGAGGACTAATAAGAAAAACAATTTTAATGAATATTTGTTCAGATGCTTATCTTCTTCTTTTTTTTCAACTTTTTCTCATTTAATCCATTTTGCGGCCAATGACAATGTCGAAATTCTAGAGTGTCGCTGCTATGCCGTAGTACCAAATTTTTGTTTGATCAGCTGAGCCACGCTCTGCCACGTTCGAAAAAATGTATTTTATGGAAAGAAAGAGAGAAAAAAAAAAGAGCGACGAGGAGCCAAACTCGAGAGTGGAATCGTTAGATTCGTCGATCAACATTCACAGCTAACAGGTCGATTCCTCGGGTACGTCTATGAAAATAATTATTATCTTTTTATTTGAACGTTGGAACAAAAAACATTGTGAAAATCAGTGCAGACCGACGGGTGGACGAACTGTTTTTTTTTTTTTTACTTATTTATTTTCATCTCTTCTTTTTGCCAACTCGTTAAGATTTCTTTCTTATTTTCATGTGTCACTATCCCGACGACTTTGTAGACAAATATTAACTGTGTTTCGTGTACTCGCATACCAAGCACTAGAAAACAAAATTATAATAACAATAATATCACCTACGTTTCTTCTTATCAGAAATAAAAACGTGGCATTTTTCTTTTTTCGCCTCTGCTCCTATCGAAAAAAAAAGAAGGCACAACTCATGCTCGTGGCGGTAATTAACAAAGCTTACTCGAGCTCTCCAGCGGCTTACAGCATAGACGAACAGAAGAGCAGCAACCGTTTGCACAGCCGGACTTCTCCTCCGTACTCCCTGACGATTTTTTTCGTATCAGCTCAGATTATCCTTATTAACTTTACCAATTTTCAAACCAAATCTCTGCAAACTGGAGAGTGTCATTGAGCTTCACGGTGAGTAGCTGAATTTATTTTTGAGAATTGAAATATTTTTGGAATAATCAATTCGCGACAAAAATGTGTTACGTCAAGGTCGAGAAATAATTTTTTTACTATTTATTTATTTTTCATTTTTGGTGCTTCAGTCTACGAACTTTCAATGAAAAAACAACGATATCCATTTATTTTTCCGTTCAAATATTTACCGTTTGATAAATTTTCGAAATTGAGGATTTATAGATTAAAAATGTTGGAAAAATTGATTGAATTTCGGCGTCGCTGTAAACTCCGGAAAAATTCTTGGCGGCTTTTGAGCTGTGTGTGAAAAAAAAAATATATACGCGAGCCCTTATCAGTCTTCACGTGAATAATAAACCAAAGATTAAAATAACTTTTTGCAGCAACGATTCGACACCCGAAGAAAAACTTGAAGGCAACGAGGAAAGACACACAGAATTCTTCGCCAGTGAAACGTTTAACCCGATGCATCGATCCAAACGATCAACAAACTTATTATTTATTTGAAGGAAGTTTGTTCGTTCGGCTCGAGTTATTAGGTTGAACAAAACTCCAAAGAAAATAGCGAATTCACGAGAAGATAAGTCATCCGGGCTCACCGAAGAGTTTCATAGCCAAGAGATCTTCTGTACGCGACCAGGCGATCGTAGAGTTCGCGATCGGTCGGTGTGAACGACGCGGTCGTTCTCAGACGAGCTTTCGCGTGCTCCAAATCCTTGAAAGAAGAAACACAACAATGGTGAGAATAAAAATACATAACGCACGAATATATTCATGGAAATAAAAACTTAATAACATTACGAGTTCCCAATAATATTAACATTTAATAAATAAATCAAAAGATAATCATCAAGGACCGAATGTACGCATGCGAAAATAAAAAAATTGAATAATCATTAATCGAGGTGAAAAGAAATGTTGAGTGTTTATTGAATCGTTGAATTTTTTAATATTCGTGCGACACAACAAAGAACGAAATAAAATCATGAAAAAAAATAAAGTGAACCTGCAACAGTGTTTGATTTCTCGTTCTTGCTTCCTGGTTGTTTTTCCTCCAATTAGTCGACGATGTGCAAATGTATGGTTTCAAGATTCCGAATGTTGTGGTTCCATTTTCGAATGTAACTTTTTTTTTCTCACTAAAGTCAATAAAAATGAGTTAAGATGGTTAATATTTGATGGAAAAACAAAAATCATTAATCCGAATGATGAAAATAACAACAATTATTAATTGATAATAATATTCACGACAATACCATTCGGGCATGTTCTTTTTGTATAATTGCTGCGGAAACTCTCAATGGAAATTCGGAGTGTTTTGTAACGGCGTTACGAAATACGTAAATTTAGTTGCTAGGCGCACGTGTAAAAGTTTCACCTGTCGGGGGGATCCGGTGAGTAAGTAAATACGAGTTATAGAAAAGGGTCGAGGGCGTCAGAGCGACACAACAATAAGCGATCGATCGTTCTGCCAGCCTCGGCATTTGCGTGCCACCTGAATTTCAGTACCGCCCCCATAACGTTTATCACATTCAATAAAAGTTCCAAAATGATTGGATGGAAATAAAATGATTGAATTGAAACAGTGGAATTAAAAATGCAGTATTTTCATCAACGACAGGAATTCGAAATTCTTCGAGGTGTAAAGAATTCTCGTTGGAGGAAAAAATATAATATAATTAACGAGTTTGAATTGGAGCAACAAATCGATGCTCGATAATACAGTTTCTTTATCTCATTTCACACAAAGTCATTATTTTTTCCCTTCGTTTCACGTCTCGTCCGATTGCATCTCCGGCTGAAAAAAAAAAGAGTTAATGCAAGTTAACGAATGGTGATTAGTCTTGTGTTGCGATAAATTATTTGCTCTCATTAAAAAAGCGCCGGCGATAAAAATTCAAGTAAAAATTTAAAAAATGACGATTTTAGAATTCTCCATTTTTTTTCTCACTCACCATGATGTATATGTGAGTGGGCAGAGATCTATCGAGCATCTCAGCTAAACGACTCTTGCTCAGCTTCTGCTCTTCGTCTAGGAAAGCATTTCGAACGTAAACATTATTTTTTTTTTTTCTGAATTAAATGTAAACAAGGAGAAAAAATTAATTGAAAAAGTGAAATTTAATTTTACCGATCGGCACTGTAAGGGACAGCGTTGGAAGAGCTACGAATCCAGCGACAAGCGGACGCAAAATCCATTCAACTTTTTTCTCATTATTTGGCCTCAAACACAAGTCAACCTGTTTGAAAGGAAATTGCGTTTTAGATTTTTCAGAAATCGTTCTAAATCATGTAAATAAACAGACAACAAATTTAACATTTTTTTTGTGTAGTGAGAGAAAAAAATCACCTGCTTCTGTCCACCGAACATGAAAGCGTCGCTGGCCTCCATGGCAAGTCGAAGGGTAAACAACTGTGAGGAATGATTTCGTATGTAATAAGAGACGGAAAGTGGCGTTCGCACCCAGCCGTATGCTGGCAATTTGGCTTCTAAACCGACAACGGCGTCTTCCACCCACAGGGGTGACAAAGTCACGCTGCTGCTTGTTTCAACCGCGTTCTCATCATCTTGCCTGAAACGAAAGTGTTTGCTATAACAAGGAGCGGGAAGAGCGAAGCGAAGTTTCTTTATTTTTTTCCCATCTAACTAATTTTAAAAATCGAAAAACTTGTTGATTTCGATTCTAAAAATCCCTTGACAAAAACGGAAAATTGAATGTAAAAAAAGCGACTGCTTGTTTTTTTTTTTTTTTCCAACAAAAATACCGTAATTAAGTGAAAAAACCTTTTCCATCGAATTGTGTAAAGCCCCGTCGTGGTTGGTTGTTCACTTCCGGCTTTAGCGATCACGCAAAAGGCGTCGGTCGCAGCTTCGCCCTCTTGGAGCTTGACACCCGCTACAGTACTTTTCTGTGGATTTTCGTCACGTCTCTCTATCGAGTTTCCCTATTGATGCCAGAAATCGAATCGATGATTTTTTAAAAAGACAGTATTCGTTGAACAAGAGACAAGTTTACGTCGCAGACGAAATTTTCAAGAATCTAGCCGAATGGCATTCAAGTTTCTCGTTGATTCGAACTCGACGATATTAATTTTCACTTATTCTGGACTCGATAAGTCTTTGAGAATAATTTTCAATCCAAATCGAATATCATGGAATTCTCACCAGCTCAATCGACGTGTCGATAATCTCAATTGGCCACGGCGATGTGCAACTTATGTGAGGCATTATGATGAATGGATCGTCGATAAAAGCTTTCGTCAAAGCTTCGAATTGGATGGTGTAGAATTGTGTGGTGACTTCGAAAGGCATGACGATCGATAAAACGTGTACACATTCCTCCGATTCTCGAACTCCATCCGCCCCAATATAATCAATCTAATCGTTAGGAAAAAAAAAGAATAATACAAAAAAAGGAAAAAAGAGTCGGAAATTCGATTGAAAAATGTAAAGTCATCAGATAGCTTTGCTTCTTTACTGTCGCTGTCTGATAAAAATTTCGACAACTTTTCTAGAAAGTAAAGAGCAAGTACAGACTTACACACAATATCTTAAAAAATTTGCAGAAATTAGAGCGGTTGAACGAGTTTTAAAAAAACTCAGATTTTCGTAAAATTCGAAATATCATAAAATTTGAACGGTTCAACTGATATTTCCTAAATTCAATGCCAACCTTTCTATTATGATCCTCTATTTATAAAAACAAAAATTAGTTACAAATCTTAAAATTTGCGGAAGTTAGAGCGTCGACACCCTTTTTTGAAAATTTCAAAATGCCGTAGAATTCGTATTTTTCTAGCAATTCCAACAAAATTCTCAGAGAATGAAGAGCTTGTATAGATTAACATCTGTGCAAAACGGGAGCTCTGTAGCTCAAACCGTTCTCGAGTTATGAACGTTTGAATTTTACAGTGCCAGAACATACACACATACACATTCGGCAATTTTTTCTAGATATGATTTTTTGACGTTTTGGGAGATTTTAAGCACATTGGCATTGAAAACTGGAAAAAAAAATGTTGACCGTCACATAGAAAAAAATGAATTGGAAAAACAATGATTACCTTAATATTTAGAACACATTTGCCAATTTGATGCGATCTTACAAAAACGACACGTTCGATCGGTGTTTCGCAATCTTTGCCTAAAATTTGGCCAAGGTCCATCGTCACCACAGATTCTTTCGTATCGAGAGTTAAACTAAGTTCGGCTAGAAAGAAACAAAATCGATATGAAAGAAAAAACCAAACTCAGCATCCTCGTGTATTTTATTTTTATTTTTTCTTGATATTATTTTTAAAAATAAATTCATTAGAAAATTTCAAGTAATAAGGCGAGGATGTAATTTCAAGAGAAAAAAAACTTTGAAATGTTTTATCAATGTTATTCGATCGTAGAACTAAAAATATCGTTACCTGTGTTATCGATTCCATTATTAACAGCGTTGTTGCTGTGTCCACCCGAGTCGTAAACAATTTTCAACGACAACGAAACATTGCCAACATCATCTTCGCTGGATACGAGAATCTTGACCGGTAACCATTCGCCAATCAGAGCCGGACCTTGCGATTCCGTACGAACAGCAATTCTCGACACAACGTTAGAAATGTGCGCGCTCGTGAGAGGTTTAATTGCGTCAAAACTTGCGCCTCTGCATGGAGAAAAATTGAGCGAATAATGCACTTAAAAGCGAGTGAAAATTGAAAAATAATGTTTTATGCTTTTTTTGGTTTTTTGATTCACGATATCGTGTCGACTGTACGATCTTCTTGCAACTGCACGAAATTCAAGTTCGTATTCACCTTAATTGCTGTATTTCGGGATAGAAACGATCGAGCATATTCGTTTCTCCGTTGGTTGTTGAAAATCTCATAACGATGCAACATTTCGATTCGTTTCCAAGGTAAAGTGAGACGACGCTGATGTGAATGTCATTGGGATTCGTTTGACGCGATGCGACAAATTCGCAAACGAATTTTTTCGTATCTTGAGGCAGAAGAGTTGAAGAATCCTCGTTGATTTCAGGCACAGCTGTAAATTCGATGTTCCCACTGGCGCTACTGACCGTTACCATTAATTTGGAATATTCAATGGGTCCTCGGTAAAGATTTCTATGGAAAAGAAAATCCAAATTTGTATTTTTGTTGAATAATTATCTTGGCAAGAACAGTAACACACAAACCTGACGAATAATTCAATTTTCACGGGATTCCCGACGATAAATTTGCTGCTTGCGAAACGCGCTTTGATTTGTATGAATGAGGCCATGTTACTATCGTCAATTGTAAAAACCAGAGGCTCGGGGCGTCCAAGCTCGACGATCCATTTCTCTGCCGCCGAAGCTCGGGTCTCGTCATCCGGAAGGTCTTGTTCAGGTTGTGGAGGTTTTTTCTACACAAAAAGAATCTAAATTATTTCCAATTTCCTTCTGTTGATGAAATTCGAAAGAAAAATGCAAGAAATTTCGACGCTACCTCGAGAATACTGAAAATGTTAGCATGGATGGCGTCTTGATGTTTTTCTGGAAAAGCCGTCGATGGTCCAAGCGCTTCGAGGGCAAGTGTCAAATAATCCTGAATGCTTGTCGCCAGATAAGCGGCTCGCAGTGCATTTTTAATGATATTTGTGAGCAAAACGGGCCAACGTTCGCCTCGATATTCCCAGAGCATGTGCATCAATAATCTACAAATTAATTTAAAAAAAATTAAATTCCCTCATTAAACGATGATACGTAAACAATTGTAAACTATAGATAAAAATTCTCACGTTAAAACTTTGCCATAGTCTCGATCGTGATAATATTCCTCGGCCATTTCTACGACTGCAAAAAAATATTGTGACATTAATTCATTTTCACGAATTAAATTAAATTTTCGTTTTTTTTTTGACGTACCCAGAAGTCGACGCATTCGAGGACAACGATATATTTTGAATTGCGATATTGCATTGCCCAATAAAGCTATCACAATCAACTGCAACAAAATTAAATAAAAATAATTTTCACAATTGCAATAATTTCTTGAATTTTCTTTGCATTTATGCAAAACATAGCAATTGCCTTGGCGATTCATTCCACATGCGCTACCGTATCGTTTCTGCATTAAGACCTGAAGGAACTTGGGCTCTATTCCGTTATCGCGTTGCTTCAAAATTATTGAGATGTTTTCATGAAGTACGGAGATGTTTCAATAACTTACGGAATGCTTAACGGTCGATTTTTCTCTGTACTGGAGTGCCTGAATAGCGATTGCCTCTCGCGCCATATCGGCCGGTTCGGCACTCAACTTTCCGGGTCGCCAAGCACGTTGACCATAAAATTCAAGTTTTTCTTCGTCCCCGAGAGGATTTATTTCACACGATGGTTTTTCAACGTTCTGAAATCAACGAATTATACGATAAATACAAAGTTATCGATCCAACAAGATCAAACGAAAGCAAAGCCTCGTATTTAATCAATATATTTATTATTGCGATAAATATACTTTGCAAAGTTCTTTGCAAGCCGAGTGTCGGAGGCCGGCATGATGAGCAGCTAGTTGGAAAAAGTAACCCGGATGCTGGGTCTGTACTGCCGGTAAACCATTTCTTATTGCCTCATCAAACAATTCCGCAAATGTGGAATATTGATTCGACATCCATGCGTGATGCTCGAATATCAATTCGGGTGGACCCGTCCGGGACTTGAATCTACGTACAGACTCAAGTATAATCGATTACGAAAACCATCAAATGGCTTCGACGCTCACATAGCAATTAAGATTTGGCTTATAATTATTTTACCTTTCTGTATGAGCTCGAAATAGAGAAATCGCATCTCTCGGTTGATTCAAGCTGAACAATATTCTGCATACTTTGTAATTTATGAAACTTCCGACTGTTTTTATTTCCAGCGTGTTTGTATCGACCATTCGGATTTCCAGTAGATTATTATAGGCTTGCTGGTAATGTCTGGTCGATGAACGTGCGGAAAAAAATGGAGGAAAACGAAATGGATTAGTAGATTGTACAAACGAAAAATAGAATATTAACCCTCCGTGGTCACCAGGGGTCAAAATGACCCCAAGCACAACATTGAGCTAGAATTACTACGAGTCATTGGCACTCGAGACGGCTGGCACTCCAACGGTGTTTTGGATGCACGAATTTTTTTTTTTATACGTCGCTTCCTTGCTGATTGTTTTTTTTTGCCGTTTTGAAAATTGGATAAAAATTTGTTTCCTCGATATTCTTATTCGGAAAGGTTCGAACTAATATCCTGAATTTTTATGTGTCGTTCGGAACGATACTGGCAACGCGGCTAGCGTTCAAACATGGCTGGGGTCCTTCCGACCCCGTATGACCAGCGCGTCATTTCTAGAATGTGTGACCATGGAGGGTTAAATATTTGAAATTTTTTTTGCTGTTACGTAAAACGAGAAGTGTTGCTGTTTATGAAATTTTTCGGTCAATGAGCTATGGGATGAAATGATAATAACTCACTTGAGAGCCATCGACTGATCCTGTTTAAGTTCGTTCAGAAAAGCCATTTTGAATTGATGCCTCACAAATAAATATTGGTGTGCTGTTTTATTGAGCTGATCCCTATGCATTTTAACGATGCGATACTCGTGGTGATAAAAACTCTGAGCAAGATCGTAGAAAGCACCTTCGAGTCTGAAAAAATTGAATTCGAAAATACGAGCTCGGATAGCGCTGTAATAAATTTCAAGGGCAAAAAAAATTCAACGTTATTACCTCGTGGTGTAACCGAACAAATGATCGCCATGAGGTAAGAGATACAAAGCTTTTGCGGGTAATTCACACGCAGCGCAGAGAGCCGTTCCTCGTTCACTCGCGACGACGTCCTCGGATCCTGGTTGAGATGGAAATCTTTGTATCAGGACGACCGCGATTTTTGTAGTACGACCTTCGAGAGCGGCTCTGCAATTTAAAGTAAAAAGAGAAGATAAACATGTGCGCAGCTTTCCTGCGGCTTTGTGTGACTTTTTCGGCGAAGTAAAAAAATGTCTAAGGTTTTTTTAGGAGCAGCCCGAGCCGTTGGCTGCTTTTCTGAAATCAAAGTAACGGCTGCCCAGTTGAAAAAATTCATTGTGCATGATGAAAATACCTCAAAGATTGTACTCGCGATGCGCATTCCATTTTTTTCTCATTCCATGCCAAGTCGTTCCAGTCCAAATCATAAAAAAGAACAACAAGGGCTGGGATTTCATTGAGATATTTATTCATCCAATTGCGCTTCAATATTCCTTTTGGTATGTACCATTCGTACGAATTTCTCTGAAAATAACAAAAACTCAATTCTTGGGCCGCCTATTTCTAAAAAAGTTTCATTGGGAGGTCGAGAGGATCAGTTTGCGAACCATTAATCTTTGCACGAAATTCAGGAAGAAAGAAAATTTGTTTTTTTTTCATTTAAAAAAAATTAATTAAATTGAATCATTAAATTAATTAATTAAATTTGTTTATTTATTAGAAAAAAAATTGTATAAAAACCTTTGGCTTAACGGTGGGAAACTCTTGAGTATTGCTAAGAAGTTTAAACTGAATGGCTAGACTGTCCAGTCTGCGATTATTGCTGAAAGCATCCCAAATGGAGCGATGCATCGGATTGGATGTGTCCAGGCCCGTCAAACCTATTAGCGCCAAGGGTTTGGCGACCAATTCCGCTGGTAACTCTGACATGATGTTATTTATGAATTATTGAAAATATCCAGAAAGTATCGAAACATTCAACGCGACTGACGATCTGGAATTTTAGAAAAAAATCACATAACATGAATTTGTATTTGTGTAGCTTTTATTTTTTGCGAGTAATAATTATTTTTCCTACGTCGCGTGAGAAGGTCGGGACAGCACATTGCCAACTGTTTTTATTTATTTTATTTTTTTTCCGGCAAATTCGCTGAGTATATCCAGACGTTCATTCGAATAACATAACCTACGAATTATCGTCCGATGTTTCGAATGTAGGTTATTTGTACAGGTGGCTCGAATTCGGATAATTTTTTATTTGTATCAATACGAAGGAACAAGTTCGCTGGTGTCACGAATAGAAATTACAAAAAATTACATTTTAACATCATCTTTTGACAGCCGAGACAATGGAGCAAGAAACATGCGAGTATTTTGTACGAGAACTATTGACATTCCCATTCTTTTCTCTTGTTATTCGGCGGACTGTACGGGAGAGCATACAGTTTTTTCTAAATTATACATCGATTCCATTTAAATGTTGTTTTTCAAATTTTTAAATTCCGTTCTGTCATGGGATGAAATCAACCGACCATTACTAATTGGAAATTGGCTCAAATAATCCAAACACGAATAGCTCTTTTCACAGTTGCTTTTTATTACGATCGAGACTGTTTTATCACACGAAACTGATAGTCCTGGAATTGTTATTTTATTCACATATACATACATTCGTAGAGTGAGGAAAAAGCTCTCATAATAACATTTTTTTACGAAACGACAGCTCAGCTGTCATTATGGGTATCACTGTCCGCGGAGCTCGTCACTCGAAACTCGAATCGTGAATCGTGATGTTCTTCGTTCATCTCGGTTATTGCCGTTATTGCAATGAATTCTTCCTCTGACGCCATTTTCCCTCACTTGGAACGCCACGGTGAAGTTCCCCGTACTTGCCCGGGAAAATTTTTATGATTGCGTGAATCTGAAATCGAGTTTTTCATCCAAAAACACGTTTTTTTTTCAAATCTTCCCGCAGCGATCGATGCTCGAGTCTATTTAAAGCAAAAATCGAGAAATTCGAGCTACCGAAGCTTTGAACATTGCTGTCAATGTCAATAAAACAACATATAATACGCTCGAATTTGATAAATTTGATTGTTTATTTTGCATGTAATATAAAACGTACAGATTTTTTTTGTTTCTTCCTCATAAAATTTGATAAAATTTTCATTCAGTTTGTAAAATTTTGTAAACGTAGACAATACCTTTTTTTTTATATAAAAATACAAAGCACACAGAGCGTTCGTAAATTCGATATATACACATGTGCTACAAAATGTATGGACGGAATATTTAGTGATAAAATATCTTCTCAAAACTCAACTATTACGAGCTAAAAACTACGATTAAAAAACGAGGCTACACTTTTCTTTTCCGGCTATGGAATGATTAGAGCCTGATTATTACCAAAAGCTCTTAGAACAGGTAATAATGAAGCCCGAACACAATAATCTTGCAGGATCCTTGAAAATCGTTGGAGAAATAAAAAAACTCACAATGTTAAGAATAACAATTCATAAAAAATGTGTAAGGCTGGGCGTATAGAAATTTGTAGGGAATAAAGATCTGCCTCGTTCTCTTTTAAAGTTGATGCGGAAATGTTCAGTATAACCCTCATGATCGTGATTAAAAAGTAATTAAAAATACAGCACTTTGGATCGCGTTTTGTAAAGGCACTTAGTGACGTTAGTGGTGATATTTATGATTCACGACTTCCCACCCCTCAAAATCAAATAAAAAAGGACGTTTTTCTCAGTTTGTTTCGGACGACCTAAAGTCGTCGCTCCCAAAAATTCGTTTGCTTGGACGATTCGCTGATGAAGAAAAACTACACTAAGGCTGTTTTGCCATAAAAGAAATATAAAATACGATAAAATCGCTCTCAAGTCTTAATCGATTGAAACTAATGATTGATTTGAGATTCTCCTCAGTTTTTGAGTATTTAAAGTTGGTATTTTCAGATCGGAAGTCAATCGCGTTAGCTGAGAGACTCGCGCAAGGAGGCGAACGAATTTTCGTTCTCGCGCCATCGAGAATGAGCCCTTGAGCTGTGTTAAGAATATTTTGTACGTAAATCGTAAAAAAACTGAGATTCTGTAAGAACTTGGAGCAACTCACATTGAGATTAAAAAATGAACACATGGAGAGTTATCGAAATATTAAGATGGTAAAATTTGAATGAAAAAAAATATCGAATGATTTTCAATAAAATCGTATTCATACAAGAAATAATTAAAATTCTCAATTTCCTTTTCATAAGATCTGATATCTTTGAAATTCGGTTGCATCGCAAAGCCCGTAAATTCCATTGATTGAAACTTCATATTAGGCCTACCCAAAATCGTTAAAGATTATTTTTGTACAAGCTTACAAAGTAGATTCATGATTTTTGTGGACGGTTTCTATTCGGGACAGATTCGCAGCTCAAATTTTTTGTTCCACGTACTATCCCTGGATTACGTACGAAATACGGGTACGTAAGAATTTATCTGCGAATGTAAAAGCGGTAAAAAAATGCTAAGACTGAGAAAATGAGTAACCAGCTTGATTGGACGGAAGCTGCTCCAGCTAAACGGCATTTGAACATGTCATATCTGCAAAAAAGCGTTGCAATTTAATGTTTTTTCATCACATACGAAAGTTTCGATATAAGAGGAAAAAAAATGTATACTTTGAGATTTCTTACCGAGTTTCTACATCGTTGACGATATTACTGAATTCGGCTTCGACCAATTGACCGTCGTAGTACGTGATGTAATCTTCAAATGGATATTCGAAGCCTTGTTTACATTCGCACTTGTATCCTCCAGTTTCGAAACCTCGTCCCAATATTGGAACACACTGCAATAAAAACAAAAACATTCGTTTTCCATTTTTCCATAATTCAGCGAATAAAAAATTGAGTATTCGAACGTTATTCATATTTGAATGATTTTTGGACATTACAAATTAGCAACTGAGCGAATTAGCAATGAAATATTTATTCTCAACATTATTGTCAATATTTCTTGGAAACCCTTCGAGTGCATATTCGGTCAATCTGGCCCCAGGCGTTTTTCGAATCGTTGTATTTCGGTAAATATGCATTTTTCGTTTTTTTTTTTGTAGATTTTCCATATTTTGTGTCCCTTAATATACTGTTTGACGAAAACAAAAATCAAATGCCAAAACATTCGTTGCCATTGAATGGGAAACGGTGGCTGAAAATTGTTGGGGTCAAAACGACCCAGTGTGTGCACTCGAAGGGTTAATAGAATAGTCGTTTAGCAAAGTGTGCGGACTCACGTATGAAGTTTTCCTGTCACACTTGTGAGTGTTCTTGAATGCATTGGGAACATAAAATTTGTCATCACACTGGTTGATGTCCAATTGACGCAAATTCATAGTCACAGCAACGACACCCCTGCAAGTTGAAACGTTTAAAAGAATTATTGCTTTTTCTTGACAATTTTCTGAGGAATTGAACTAACTACTGCAATGTGCTTGGCAAATAAGTTTTGAATTTTCTCGATAACGTCGAGTTTGATGCACAAATCAAAAGAAGTCGTGACGAGTTTTTCATCAGGCTGCGAATTTATCCGTTCTATAGAAAATTTGTGCATAAAACTGATCGCTAAACGATTGTGAAAATATAAAATTCATTCGACCAGGGTATCACAGTAATTACTTCAAAGAACGTGATTAACGGAAGACAGTTCGCGTGCTTCACACTCACTTAAATTCGATTTTATCCTTGAGCCGATCCGGGCCGAAAAATGGTGAAGCGTAAGTGATTACCCACTGATTTACTTTGCCTTCGCAATCATAGTACGGAGTTGTCCAATGCCCGTGCTTCAGGTTAGCCGCTCTGTAAAAAAATACATAATGAATGAAAGGATGAATGGGACAGAAAATCATGGAAATTTCTACTCAGTTGTATTTGCTAATTTGTCTGACAAATTTTGTTTTTTTTCCTCACCTGTAGAAGGTCGGATAGTGCTCATATTTTTTCTTGTGCTCGCCGGTCTCGTTGTACCTAATATTTATTTTTAAATAGTACTTTTCCAGTTCATCAAAGTTGGCGGCCCACCGTTGCTTGAGGAACTGGAACCAAGGCTTATTGGTGTAAACTTGATCTGCAAAAAATCAACAATTATTAGGTGAGCCTGATTTAAAAAAAAAAAAAAATGAGTTTTTACGTAATTATCGAAAATAGTAAAAATTCCGGGGCTTAAAATTTTGTTAACACCCACCGGTATCGTTGAGTCTGGCCAAGTCTTCGAGTTTGAATTTCCTCGCGTTGAGTTGTGTCTTGTGGGCGAAAGGAGCGAAAAATGTTCGATTCGTGAATTTGTTACGTTCCCAATATGTACCGGCGGACCAAATTTTTGTATCGCCCAGTAGGAGCGCCAGAGTCTCGCCGATCATTTGATCCTCGGTCAAAGGACGATCGGCAACTCGTTTGCCGGAATAAACTTCTTGGGGATCGGAAATTTGGAGGAATGCGCTTATAAAATTGGCTAATCTCGTGGCCATTTTAGCTTCATTCTCGAAAAACTCTGGGGCACCGTAACCAATGTCACCGTGTAGAGTCAAGTCCTCTTTCGAGTACCTGTCAAATTTATCACGTTAATGGAAATGGAAATAAAAATTCGCTGGAAAAAAATGTAACAAAAGAAAAAAGAAATTACTTTGCGCAATTTTTAGGATTTACGCTGAGGATGAATTTAATCGCTTCGTCGATGTTCATTTTTTCCACGTTCAAAGATTTCGGGCCCTTGGAAAAGTTGCGATATTCGTAAAACGATTCCAGATATTTTTCGCGCAAATAAGTCGGCGCCTTGTTCCACTGGGCCGGCATCTTGTGAATCCCTGCAATATTTTTTTCATTACAAATAAATTCACATCCTGATTCCTCCAAACGTATCTATGAATTTTCCTCTCTTTCAATTGTTGGTCGTGAAAAAATATGTTTTGTTTATCGAGGTACACTCACATCCAATTTTCGTGCAATCGAACCCATTGTAATACTGTTCCTGCGTCGCTCTTTCCACTATTTCTCCAAGATAGGGTCGTCTCACGTACGAGGGGAGTCTGAACGATGGTTTACATCGACATTGATATCCGCCTCTCCGTAATCCCCATCCGTGCAAAGGCTCGCACTAGACCATGAACGAAATTCATTAATACAAACCTTTGAATCGATAAAATGAAAATATTTCTGTTCTCTAGCTGACAATTTCGTCATGTAAGAAATTACCTCGGTCGTTTCTTTTTTACATCGTGCCGTATCCGCGAATCGATTCGGCCCGCTATTTCCTTTGCCCCTTGGACATTGATTTATGTCGATTCTCTCTAGATCCATTTCCATCACTGAGATTGCAGTGTATCTGAAATAAACAATGAACATTTGCTAATCATCAAACGATACGTTGTTTTGATTGATTTTTTACCGCTGTTGTGAAAATTCACGGAGAGTTTTGTTGCTATTCACGATCGGAATCATTCGACGTGATCTCATTAGTCAATTTTTCCATAAAAATCATTTTCCCGATATTTTTTAATATTCGAAAATAATTGACACTCACGTTGGGTATTCTATGTGTCGGAAACCCGTGTGTCGTGGATAAATATCGGCGATAGGAACGACTGCTGCGATCATCCATCGATTCGAGCGTTTACAATCGAAGTAAGGTCTGGTCCATTTGACTGGACCGGGAAACTCATCGGCGCCTGAAAAATTGAGAAAAATGAAACTAAACGTGTAAGAACAAATTCACGTCTCCCGATAAATTCTGCAAATGATCCGAACGAATATTTCCACGAATGCTAAAATATTCTTACCCGGCGGACCGTGGAAACTGAATGTTTCGTTCGTGTTATTGGCGTAACGAATTTCAATTTGGTACGTCGTTTTTGTATCGTGTCTGCGATCCACGTTGTCCGGCAACCATTTTTGGTACCTGAGGACAAAAGGAGCGATATCGATTCAGCAAAAGATCAACTAATCTTATTGTAACTAGAACCAATAATTACAACTTGGATTCCGATTTTCGGATCGTTTTGGTGAAAAATCAATTTTTTGTCTGATTCTACGGAAATGTCTGTTAAAATTTTTTTTTTTCTGCGAATTTCTCCTTTTTCGCATTGATTACTATTAAATAACAATGGTAAAAAAGAATTTTTATCCATCACCGGGTGCAGGCTCATTTTCGTTAGATCCAGAACTACTTTTCTGAATTTTTGCAGATTTTTTAAACGAGTCCAAGTACAGTGAAGGATGGTAGGACACCCCAGACCCATGTGTGTCTATAGGGAGGCTTAAATTTCAAACATGTAATACAGCGGAGAAAAAAGACAAATATGACACTACCATTCGTTGATGCGATAAGCACCCTCGGTATAATCCAAACTGGGACTATCTCGGGGAAAAGCGCCAAGATCTTGAACGTGGAAAGTATTTCTGGTGGATAATCTCTCGATATGAACAGGATCATTGAAGTCGTCGGCCCTGAAAGTTCTCGGCGCGAATCTTGGCATTGTTTTGTTGAAGAAGCCGCGATAAGAAGGCGTGTAAGACATGTTTGGTGAGAAATACGTGGCGGAAGCATTGATGTACGGGTTGGCGGAAACGTCCGCAACGGAGGAGAGAAAATAATACATCATGCCAGGATCGTAAGTGTCGTTGATGGCGGGTCTTATAAAACGCGCCTGGAGTACGTAGCTCCAAAAGAAGGAACGACTGAGAGCCATGTTGTGAAGATGAAGCAACGCGGTCCTGTTGGGGAAAACAGGATTTATGTTGACATCCTTAATATCGGGCAAGTGGGAAACGGTGTCCTCTGGTAAATAGAGGTCCGAGAAATGTTGTATTTCGCAATTGTCGCCATTGACTTTGTCCATCCGTAATCGTATTTCGTCGAAAGCATCCCGCGGTTGCCACTCGTATTGACCGACAACGCCCAGCCATAAGAACACGCCTATGAGCACCACCGACTGTACGAAACACGCCATTATTCCGAAAATATTTGTGATTCTTTGAAATTTTAATTCGGCTATTCTATCGCGTTCAACACATTATTTTGACAACATCCTTCACACGGGTCCTTTCAATTATACTCCGTAACTATCACAACACTTAAAGACGCGACACGCCCGCATGCGAGTTGCGTCTGGGAATTGTGTTTGGAAGCGTAACTTTTGTTCGTACGTACACCGCACGTATACATCGACTGTGACTGTACACACCCTGGCAAAATACTCACATTACTCATCACTCAAAGGCGTAACAAGTATGCGCATTCCGCCAGAGGGCAACACGTCCTAAAAACATGAATGACAATCATAGAGGACGATAATTCAAATTGCGTAATGAAAAACAATCATTTTTTCAACAATTACCGAATGAAAATATCATTTTTTCATTGAAACATTATTCCCATTAGAGGGAACAACGACAACACAAGATTTTTTTTATCGAATAACTCGAATTCGTCTACATTTCCACTAGATAGAAAATAGGCTGACATCCTAGGGAATTTTCATGTCAGCTGGGCGGTGAGCGTAACATAACCTCAAACAACAGAATAGTCTTGTCGGTGTGCAGTGTTGTACGACCTACGTTTGTGACGTCTCATCGAGGGCCCAGTAACGATCCATCAACAGTGTAACTTGACAAGCGAACATATAGTGCATAACACCTGTTCTCTTGGTAATTGAATTAAAATTTCGCGGATTAAACGGAATTAAAAATGGCACCATTTAAAGACAAGTGGGTCAGAAGATTTGTCATTAACGAGACAACACGTCATAAACGGGGGTTTACCATTTACAAAGTAACATCGATGGTAAATATTGTCAATTTTTTATTCTGTAGCTCGTGCAATTCTCCTCTAAAAATTAATATAACGTAACAAACGGAAGCAGTGTGTTTTTCTTCTCCGTAACGAATCATTTAATCGATTAAAAATTAAATTATCACTTACTTTCAACAATCATAACGATATTATTGTCGTCGTGAATTTCCAGATATTTCTGAAATCGTCTCCAAACACAGCGTCCAAAGTATCAGTCTGGAAACGTTATAACGATTTCAAAAAGCTGCATACCGATTTGAAAATACTGCATGGAACGCTTCAAATAAAGGAGCCATATCCATCCTTTGCAAAGCCAAAGTTCTTTGGTCGTTTTGAGGCCGAAGTGATAGAAGAGAGACGCGAGTGCGCAGTCAAGTTTTTGGAATTTGTAGCGAGGCATTCGTCGCTGTTTACCAACGAAATTTTCGTAGCGTTTTTTGAAACGAGCTTGAGCGACGACAGTTGCGGGGACTGTTCGCAATCCATAAGTTCCGATACATCCGAAGAAGATAAGAATCCGATTTTGGAAAGCGTCGAAATAGCACCTAATACGAAAAATCGTCGTCGTGACGTAACAGGCACTTTTGAAAATGGGAGCATCGCTCTGGATCTTGACAAAGATAATTTGATGGATCAGTTGGTTGGCCCGATCGCCAATGGGAATTTATTAGATTTGACTGCCGCGAAAAAACGTGGCAACGATATCCAAGGGTCCAATAACAACAACGTCGACAAAGGCAGTGAAGACATGAACTGGCAGCATTTTTTAAGCATCGAAAAGCTCCTGGAAACCGGTCATAACAATCACTCTTCGCGATGTAACGAAGACACTGAGACGTCTCAAAAAAGTGTCAACTTTTCTGACACTGGACAAGAGTCCGGACAATATATTCTGATCGCAGCTGCTCACATGAGCGCCGGATTCAGGCACGAGGCTATCGCCGAATACGAGGAAGCTTTTATGCAGTATAAACTTGGAATATCGAATCTTGGCCAGGGCGTACTCAAGGATCCGGATATCGTGCGAACCGCAACAATACAAGACAAAATAATCAAGTACTCCGAGCGTGCTGATCGACTCTACAATCGGCATTTGAATTGCAACATCTCTATGATTAGCAAACCTGTCGGAGAGCTACGATTTTACAAGGTTCTTCGTGTCATGGGTTCAGTTATGCTCGTTAACGACCTTCGACGACAGAACACCCGAGTTATTAAGGTATTGAGAATTCGAGTTGGGGTAAAGTTACCATGAGCGAAAATGGTTTGCTGTTAAAAGGGAACGAGGTTGATAAATTGGCGATTAAAATCTCAAACGTTAAGTCCGCTTTCGACCGACGATACGTAATAGAAATTTTGAGAAAATGGGACTTATGACCACGTCTGTCGGTAGTTTGAACCTTCTAGTAGGGAGCCCCATCGTAATTATTTGAAAGGGCCCGTTAGTTCAGTTTTGGAAGCCGTAGAAAGCGGACGGTGTTTTTTTTTTTTAATTAAAAATTACAATTTCTGCATCATTTTTTGTAAAAAAAAAAAGGCATTTTTGCAGAATCTTTTTTTTCCACATTTTTTTTATATTCAAAATTGCACGAATTAAATACAACCATGATGGTCGTTACGCAAGGGTTGAAAATACATTATAGTATTCTTATTTTATTTTTTTTTTACGACTTTTCCACTATTTATCGCCTTCCAAAGCGAGTGGTGTTGATAAGACCCACAATGACTATTACGTCACAATCTGGAGGTGTGACTATTAAGGGTTAATGAGGTTCTATGAATTTCACTGCTTAATTATCAACTTGTTCAATACTATTAGTGTTGCCATTGCTATCGAGTATACATGAGTCACACAAACATCATTAGTCATTATTATATGGTGGCCTAAAGACTTTTATGACTTTGCAGACTGTGGAAAAAGCTGCAGGGGCTCAAGAAGACATAAGCAAATATATTTTACGAGGCAAAGTCCCTTACATGGTGCAGCTTTATGCTTGCGTTCAAACGGAAACGACGGTGTTCCTGATTCTCCAATACGCCAGGTAGGCCGAGTTTTTTTGAGGAAATAATTTCAAATTGCATTTTTTCCCACAGAAAAAAACTCAATATTCAAAACGAATGTCTATATTATTTTTACAGTGGTGGGAAATTGTGGGATTTTTTAAAATCCCAGTACGCAATACAGCGTGGAAAAGTTTCATCGCGAAAAAAGAATCACGGAAGATCAACGAGCTGCGAAGCGATAATCCACGTCAATTCGGGAAGGCGAACAAATACGAGCTTGGATGGATCACAAGTTGAGTCGGAGGATGAGGAGAAGCAAAGTTTTCCTTCATTAGACTCTGAGAAACCATCGGAAACTGCTGAGAATCTCGATTCAACGGAGCAGGATTCTTCGCGAGAATTGGAGAAAGAATCCGATGGTAATTCGTCCTCCAATGAAGATATACCGACGACAAAATTATTAGAAAAAGCGCAACAACTACTGAAATCTGTAGACGCTACGATAAAAAAGAGCAATTCGATTGCAACGCGTCTGAACGAATCCGGTCAACTGTTGTATGAAAATGGAACGAAGGAGACCGACGATTTCGAAAATACCGAGGGAAGCTGCGATCTGAGCGAATTATCAACGAGTGACAGTTGCACAGACTTGAGCACTGAATCCGAAAAAGGAAACCACACAGTCGATGACGTTGCCAAACCGGAAGTATCGTCCGTATCGCCAGTGAAGAAACAATTGGATATTTCGAAAGAGAGAAACGGCTACGACCGAGCAAATGGAACAACTTATGAGAAAGAGGACTGTACAGAAAGATTTCATTACGACGACGACAGCGGCATCGAGATGGAACAAGAGCTTTGGCACGTGCCAGAAACTCTCCTCAAATCATTCGCAGCCCAAATGCTCTTGACCCTGGAAGCTCTGCATCAACAGGAAGTTGTTATATCCGATCTCAGACCGGAGAATCTTCTCATTGATGAAAATAATCGCATACTCTTTAGCTACGTCGTACCTCGACAAAATCCTGAATTATCGCGATACCAAAAACCTTACACCGCTCCGGAGTTGTGCATGTACTTACCGGTTATATCCGCAACACCTGCAGCGGATGTCTGGAGTTTTGGCGTTTTACTGTACGAACTCTTCACCGGAATCGTAAGCTCAACTTTAGACTGTAGACAAAAAAAATTCACACCGAATTCTTTAGTTATGAGCGAGCAAGATGTTGAAAAACAAAAAATTACACGTTCTGCTCGTATCGTTAGAGAATAAGATTTCGACTTTTAGTTTTCTGAACTCACCGAGCGTGTCAGAGGAAATCGAGAATCTTCTTTTCAGCTTCCTCTCAGGCTCATGCGACGAGTTCTAAAAATCGACAAAATCGGTAACATTTTTCAATTCACCGAATATTTTTTTTTTTTTTTTGCAGCCTTTCCAGTCTCGACACCCGGGACCATTCCATTCTCATTCGATAATCAGTATCCCCAACGAATTATCCGAAAACGCAAAGTCATTATTAACCAAAGTGAGTAGAAATTTGTCGCACCCTCATAAAAATGAAATAATCCATTTCCATTCACATTAACGCAAATGTTTTTCTAATTATTTTTAGATCTTAAGGTTCGAGCCCAGTGAGCGATTGACTATTCCAGAAATAAAACAATTACCGTTTTTCGAGAAAACCGATTGGCTCGGCTTGCTGAACGCCTGAAACTTTCGCCGCACAATAAAGCGATCCGGAGGAAAGGAATCGAATTCAAAATGCGCAACGAAATACAAATCCACATTCCCAATGCCCGAGTGATTTAATTTAGACTAATCGAAGAGGTTTAACCTTTTTTATTTATTCATTTAGTAATATATCTATTTATGATGTAGGTCTATATTAGTTGTATAGAGAGTAAATATAAAAAATGGAAAATAAGAGCGTCGAATTACTATCCATTCCGGAAACTTTTTTTTTCTTTCAAACTCATCAACGAGCCCTCGCGATTTGGGAATAAGAATACATTTTTTAGCACTAATCACTTGCGGGGTTTTTTCATTGCGCACAGAGCTTATTGTTTTCGAGTTTTTTCGGTTCTTGTTATCGCAGACATTCCGTCGACGAAGCGAGTCTTGAAAAGTACATTCGCGTTGTTGAACATTCCATCTTTCAACGAAACGACAATGAATTGGGAATGTTTAAAGTGTCTCTTCAACATAGCGCCAATGTTCTCCGTGTGCGAAAGATCCAGGGCCGCGTCCACTTCGTCCAGGATGTACAGCGGCGCTGGCTTGAACAGTAACATCGCTAGGATCAACGACAATGCCACCAATGACCTTTGACCTCCCGAAAGCTCACTCAATGATTCCTTGTACGCTCCCGCAAATCCTACTTTCACTTCAAGCCCGTCCAGTACTGATTGGTTCGCTGGCGGCTGCAATTTTGCGTTCGCACCCGGCAACAGACTGCCGAATATCGATCCAAAGTCTTTGTTCACCTGAAAATAATCATTTGCCTTAATAATCTGTGCTATTCTTTGCAACGGAGGCAAAAACAAAATTCCTCAGACTTGCAAAAGCTTCTTCGGGTTTTCGCCGAAAAAAATTGCGCGATCGAAAGGCATTAGTGAGATCGTACCTGTTCCCAAGCCAGAAGCAGCGTTTCTCTTTTTTTGTCGTCCAACGTATCGATCGTCTCTAAGATTTTTATTTTGTCGGTCTCTATGATTTTTTTCTTTTTCAACATTTCGTTGTATTGCTCCTCCTCTTTGTTCAATAGATTCATTGCTCTGGTGTTGACGTTGCGACTCAATCTCTCGCGAACGCTTTCCAACTGGTGCATTTTCCGGGTCACTTCTTCCGGGTTGTTCGCCTCAAAGTCGTAAATGCCACCTGAGAATGTTTTGATTATTCAGGACAGTGTCAATCATGCAATTGTTACGTAAATTTACTGGGGGTGGAAATTTTGTTGAAAAATGAATTTTGTACCTGATTTTCCAAAATATGCTTTATCTTGCTCGATCCACTCGTACTTTTTAACCAAATCCGCCAACCTATGCCTGCACTCTTTCGCTTCAGTCTTTATGGAATTTATTTCGTGATTTAATTTTTGAATGGCCAATTCTGATTCAACCTTCTGCTTGAGAATATCTTCTTTTCTGGAATTGTGTTTTTGTATCTCTTTGTTCTGTTGATGGATCATATCTTTGACAAGTTTAACAGCTTTTTGCACTTCGTTACTCTTATCTTTCGCCTGCTTCAAATCATTTTTCAATGTTTCGGATTTATTCTGAAGTTCGGCAAGCTTTTCTTCAGCTTTGAGCAATTGCGCCTTTCCCGTTTCGATCGCTTTCCTCATTTCGGATATTTCGAGATTCAACGTTTCTGCTTCTTCCTCACGTTTTTTCCATTCGCGTCGACTGTTCTCCGACTTCTTTTGCGCCAATTTCAATTGATTCTCCGCGTCCTTCAACTGCTTCTCACGGATGTTCGCCGAATCTTTCAATTGAAACGCCAATTCCTTGTAACGCTTCGAGCTTTCTTTTTCCGTTGCTTTCGCTGCTGTCATTTTTTCCGTCAACTCCTGCAATTTCGTCTGCAAACCTTCGACCTGAGAAAAGAAATTTAATCGTTGTTAGAAAATGCGAAAATTTGGTGGTTACGGAAAAATAAAACTTTAATGTATTTTCTCTTATTCACTCTTGTTCGTAGATTATCACGGTTTTACCTCTTCTCGCAATTTGTTATGAGTGGTCTGTTGGAGACTTTGCCTCAGGAGATTAATCTCGTGGCTCCTCAAGTCATATTTTTGTTTACGAATTCTGTATTCCTCGGCTGTACTGGCAATGTTGGAAATTTCTTGTTCGATTTCGCGGAGCCGGTCTTCCTTCTGGGTCAGTTCTTTTTGGATAGCGTTCAATTCCTCAATTTTCAAAAGTACAGAACCCGTTTTCGATTGAGCACCGCCGGTCAAAGTTCCAGCAGGATCGTAAACGTCACCCTCGATTGTAACACATTTTTTCATTATTCTATCGTGGAAGGCAACTTTTTTCGCAGATTCTGGATCCTTGACGATGAATATTTGTCCAAAGACCCAGGCCATCGCCTTGCTCGTTTCCTGGGGATATCTGATCAACGAGAGGGCCGGTTCAACGTTTTCTTTTCCAACGAGTTGTTGGGCCAACTCGATCGTTCTTTGGTCCATTGGTCGGCCATCGATTTTGTTCAATGGAATAATCGTTACTCGGCGCTGTAATTGACCCCGTTGGATCAAAGCCTTGCTCGTGTTTTCCGTGTCAACGATCACGTTGTACAGCTGTCGAGTAAAAAAATTAAATTAATCGCCGATGTGAGAAAAACGTAGAAATCTTTTTTTTTTTTTATCGTACCTTTCCGCCAGCGGCAACATCGAGAGCATACGCTGCACTCTTTTCTTTCAAAGTGATGAGTTTACAAAGAAGACCTTTAACGGATTCTTTTCGAAAGCCAGGATCCGGATTTCGATATTCGAATCGGAGCTGAGGATATCTCGATTCGAATTGGTCGATTTGTTCCTGCAAATTCATAACTTCTCTGCTCAAGGTACGTTTTTCATTTTGAAGAGCTTCCAGCGAGCCTTCGGTATAATTCAATTTAGCAAGTTCGTTTCCGAGGCTCTTGAGTTCCTTTTCTTTCATCTCCAAACTGTGGGTTTCGTTGCGACTGTCTTTTTCCGTGCGTTGCAACTCTTTCTGTTTACCGGGTAATTGTTCTTTGATATGTTTCATTCCCATTTCACATTGTTTTATCTCAGTTTGTGCTTCGATGACGATGCGCTCGGCGTTGATAACTTGTTGTTCCAAAGTAGCGTTATCGCCGCTCTCGGTGTCCAAAAGACCAGCGCTGATTTTCTGGAAGCGTTCCTGCGCCGCGACTACCGCGGCGCTGTCTTTCTCGTCCTGCTCTTTCAATCTCGTGAACAAATCACCGAATTTTTCCAATTCTTTCTCCTTTTCAGCCAAAACGTTCGTATCCTCGTTTGCGTTTGCTTTCAACTGTTGAATCTCTTTCTTTTCTGCTTTGATGCTCTCTGTGTTGCCGTTCGCTTCAGCAGTCAATTTGTTCTCGCGTTTTTCCGCCTCCTTCAACGACTGCTCGAGGGACGCCAACTTCTCACCCTTTTCCTAGCAATTTTCAATACGTTGCTTTCATTATTAACTCCGTCGAGTACATACTGGGTCATTTTGACCCCAACAATTTTCCGTCCCCCATTGTGTGGCATTAAATGGCAACGTATGTTTTTGCATTTTATTTTCGTTTTCGTCAAAAAATACATTAACGGCCATAAAATATGGATAAGTTACTCTAAAAAACGTTTTCACAGAAAAACAAAACAAAAAATGCGTATTTACCGAAATACAACGATTCGAAAAACACCTTGGGTCAGATTGACCCCATACGCACTCATAGGAGGTGTGCACGCGAAAGATTAATAAATTTTCACTCCATTTTCAAACGTGTGGACTAATTAATGCGCCTTTTTACTTACAGATTCTTGTTTACTGGCAAGCTCTTCTATTTTTTCGTTCAACGTCTCTATTTCCTCTTGTCCGTCCGCGATACTCTTCTTCTTCTCTTCTATCTGATTCTGAACGAGCTGCACATCTCCCTCAGCTTTTTGGCTGTTTTTCAAAGCCGTCAAATATTTCCATGCCACTGCGATTCTCTTGCAATGCTCGAGCTCCCTCTCGATCCTTTGGAACTCGACATACTGCGTTCTCTCCTCTTTCAGTTTTGCCAGCCTCGGACCGATCTCTTCGGTCAAAATCTACAAGAAAAGTCAATTTTATAGAGCGAAGCAAAGAATTTCAATGACTCGAGTAAAATAGGTTTTTACACATTTCTCGGCTGACTTTTGGCAACGGCCGCTCAGATGTATGAGTGTCTTTGGAAAATGATGAACAAAGATTGTACATACATCGTTTATTTCTTTCAATTTGCTGTCTTTCTTCTTGATGGTGACCAGAGCTGCTTGTTTTTTAGTTTCGTACATTTTAGTACCGGCTGCTTCCTCGATCATGGAAAGAATTTCCATGGGTTTCATATTCAATACTTTAGTGATTCTTCCTTGCATGATCAAAAAGTGAGGGTTGTTGACGTTCAATTGAACCGAACAAAACATATCTTGGACGCGTTTGTTCGGAACGTTGGAGCCGTTGATCATGTATTTGTTTTTGCCGTCGATAACTATTTGACGGGTGACTGTAATTTCCTCGTAGTCTTCGTAGCCCGGCGGAGATGAGGCCCGTTCGCGGTTGTCAAACGTTATAGTCACACTGGCTTTTTTTATGCCGGCCTGACCGGATTTGTAAACAAGTTCTTGGAGCGACGTAGCCCGAACCTGAAATCGCGGCCAAACAGGAAAAATTTAACTATCGAATTTTTACTGGATCATTCGTTTCTTGGTCGCTTCGGTTTGTTCGGTTATTTTTTAATTTCGTACCTGTCCGAGATTCGTGATTCCCAGTACGAAGCATATTGCATCGAGGACGTTGGATTTTCCGGTACCATTGAAGCCCGTGATCGCGTTGAATTCTTTGTCAAAACCATTGATTTCGATTCGTTTTCCATAGGATTTGAATCCTTCGAGTACCATCGATTTCACGTACATCGTTGCATTTTTCGTTTACCTCGCACGCAGATATATGATGAGAGAAAGAAATAATTACTGACTGAAAAGTTAGGAAATAGCGTTTGTTGCTACTTGGCGGTTATTGCGGACACGCGGAATCGAGAAACGCGGGAAGCGTTGCTTCTAAACGGTTCCCGCAATTGTCGCGTGTGTATATTTCATTTTTCAAATTTTTTTAGTACCGCCAAATCAAGATGTGTTGTTTGCGCGCTGGTGTCTCATTCCACAGCATCGAAAGAGCTCGCTGCGAGTTGAGCAATGAAATTCTTCATTTGATGAATAATTATCCAATATTTATCACGTGATGTGCTCACGTCAGAGCAAAAGTTGACGAAACAGCTTTCTTCAAATTCTTAGCAAATAGAATTATTAGGGTCTCGATTGGATTATTATTTGACTCTTTCGTTTACGACGGACGAAAAGTCTTACGCCATCTGTGTATCGGCCAGGAGGAAAGATGGACGGTCATGCGGACGATGGATGCGAAATTCGATATGTTTCCATTCTAGTTGCCATGCTCCCTCCCTGTGATTCGATGAAAAATACACGTCAGTGTCTCAGTGGCCAGTGTGCTCAGTCACTGTATCATTCGGGAGATAAGTGCAACGTATTAATAGTTTCGACGATTCAGAGTAAAAAGAAAAATAATAAAAATGTCAGACGTCAGAGACTGGTTTAACTCGATTCCAATATTTACGAGATATTGGTTATTGCTAACCGCGATTCACTCTTTAGTGGGAAGGTTCGGCATAATCAGCCCTTACTCGCTCATATTAATGTACGATCGTTTCATACACAATTTCGAAATTTGGCGAGCTGCTACGAGCGTATTTTATTATCCGTTGAATCCAGCGACCGGCTTTCATTTCATGATAAATTGCTACTTCCTGTATACTTACTCACTGAGATTGGAGCGAACTGAATACGATGGCAGACCAGCTGATTATTTCTTCATGTTGCTTTTCAATTGGATTTGCTGTGTCGTCATTGGCCTCATCGGAAACATACAAATCCTCATGGATCCGATGGTTCTGAGTGTTCTTTACATTTGGTGTCAACTCAATCAAGACGTCATTGTCAACTTTTGGTTCGGTAAGTACATTAAACTCTTAAAATCTTCAGCATTAGGGACAACCATCATACGCGTTCACCGAGTTTTTATCACGTTTGCCCCAAACCTCATTGCAATGTTCATCGTCTTTATTGTCCTGGTGCATCATTTTTTTTCGGCAAACGATTTTCGGCCTGCGCCTCAACCTCAATTCTCATTTGAACAACAAAATATTGGCATTTCCAGTTTTTCTTTTATCGTTGTATAAATTTTAATATAAATTTTTTTTCCTGCCTCCTGGCTCAAAAAATACAAAAGCATCGGGAACAAAATGATATCGTTTCACCAGAATAGAAGGAAAAAAAAAGCGAGAGACCGAGCGAGGCTCAATCATCAAAGTTCATGGATAAAGAAAAATTTGGCCTGCTAACTTTCCTTTTTTTTTCAATTTTGATTCAAGTTTCAAAATTTCCGTTGTTTCCAGAGTGGCGATGATTTTAGATGAAGACATAAATCTGAATAGATTATAAAAAAAATTCTAAACTTCTAAATTCTAAAAAAAAAAGGTTGACAGAGTAGGGGACAATATCAAAGTTGGTGAATAAAGAAAAATTTTGCTTGCCCACTTTCCTTTTTTTTTCAATTTTGATTCAAGTTTCAAAATTTCCGTTGTTGCCAGAGTAGCGATGATTTTAGATGAAGACATATATCTGAATAGATTCTAAAAAAATTATAAAACTTTAAATTCTAAAAAAAAAAAGTTGACCGAGCAAGGATCCATCATCCAAGTTGTTGGATAAAGAAATTTTGATTACTCAATTTCTGTTTTTTTAAAATAAATTTTGACTTCAGTTTCAAAATTTTCCTTGTTTTCAAAGTAGCAATGATTTTGGATGAAGATATTAATCTACTTTCCAGGTATAACGAATGCCTCGATGTAACGAGAGGATTTATTGTTACAGGAACGCAATTCAAGGCCATGTATTTACCATGGGTACTGTGTGGCGTGAATTTGATATTATCGGCAGGCGGAATGCTGGAGCTGATAGGAATTCTGGTTGGGCATTTATATTTCTTCCTAAAATTCAAATATCCACAAGAGTACGACGGTCCGGAGTTGCTGAACACGCCAAAGATATTGGAAAATTATTTCCCCCCTCAACGCGGTGGAGTCAGAGGTTTTGGATATACACCGGTCCAGAGGATGGGTGCGCAACAACCCGCTGGTCAAGGAAGAACCCTTTTCAGAGGTCACAACTGGGGTCAAGGGAGAGTTTTGGGTCAATAGAACGCAACGATTATTTTTTTTTGCCTCGTTCCACCGAGAACTTGCGACGTTCTCTCTGAGGAAAAATTTGTACATAATTCGTGAGAGTTTCGAATACTCTAGGCAGTCGCCTGGAAGTTCCGTCGATGCGCTCAAATCAAAATACGGGAGGTCATGTAACCGATTAAAAATCATTGTTATTACGACGGTGCAGCGAACCCAAATCTAGCGGAGAATCTACTTGTTTGTTCTCCGCACAAAGCATCACTTTTGTTTAGCGTATACATACGTATTACACGAATGATCATTGTACCTTGAGCGAGAAATGTATGAAATGATACGAGAAACATGTTCATCCAACCACGTGTTTTTCTCTCAATAGCTTTCTCTATGTTCTTCCGTTTTTAATTATTTTCTCTTTCGATATCTGTTTATTACCGACGTAATTACTTAAGGTTATTTATTGTGATAACTTTATATACTACAAGTTGATAAATTACCGTGAAGACTCAATGTCCGACACAGTTATTACCTAAAGGACACCCTCAAAAATTCTATCCAGCGAGAGTTACTTCAATTTTTTTGGAACCTCAACTTCTTCAGCAGCAGGTGGAGCATTCCTGAAATTCGGGAATTGTTCCCACGGTGCGGAAAGCTCGAATCTGCGGAACTCCTGAGCCAATTCCAATGGTTCCGCGACTACTCGTTTCACTTCGTCGTCGTATCGAACCTAACAATGAGAAAACCATTTTTTTATAGTTCCCAGTTCTGCGCTACTTGTTGCAAGGGTAAAAAATCATGTTTCCTCACTTCCACGTAGCCCGTCAATGGGAAATCTTTCCTTAAGGGATGACCCTCGAATCCGTAATCAGTCAAAATTCGCCGCAAGTCTGGATGGTCCGAAAAGAATACACCAAACATGTCCCAGACTTCACGCTCGTACCAATTTGCAGCTTTGAACAAAGAACAAGCAGATTCCACCGGCGTGAGCTCATCGGTGTACGATTTTACACGAACGCGCGTGTTATATCGAAGCGACAACAGACAGTAAACCAACTGGAACAAAATCACCAAGTTATCATCGCACGTTCAAAGTATCGCAATCCGAAAACACGAAAATCAACGAATTTTCATTCTAACTCAAATTTACATGAAATAAAACTACAAAAAAAAATCGATTCCAAATTATTTCCCAATATTTTTCCAATGATTAATGAAAGAAATTCATTTCTTGAGAAAATTCCGTCGTCCCGAAGCATATAATGATGTATAGTGTGTATACTGGGTACTTTAGAAAACGGTCGGGTTTACAAAGTTTTCTAGGGGAGAGGGTAGCCGAAGCCGACCCTCCATCCATAAGAGAAAATTTCGAGTTTCAAATTGTGAGTGTTCCGTTAAAAACCCAGTATTCACACGCCGGGTTAAAATTATTTTCCAATATTTTTTCAATGATGAATAAGGAAATGCATTTCATAAGAAAATTTCTGTATACCGAAGCGTTTAATGATCCTTGTGAGAAACCAATGTAACTGGAATTTTCTACAAACCTCAAATCTGTAAAGTCTACTCGGTACATCGACAGCAGTGATATCGGCTAAACTGACGAATTGAGCGTTGTGGTGATCCTTGAGGAAAGACAGGGTAGGAATAATGCCATCGGGTGAGACTAAAATTTCGAGTTCATCTCCAGCTGCGATTTGAACTTTTTGCACAAATTTTGGCAAGCAGTCAGAGACGTAGCGGCCAAAATCCTTGATTGGGGCGAGAGCGTCTTGGTTGATTTTACGAACGGTCGCTGCAGTGGATTGCGAGGAAAAATTTTGTTGACACGAGTAGAAAACAGAAAATTGTCAAATTTTTAGAGATTAATACTCACGGCGCGATTCTTCTGTGGTTTCCGTTGAAGTTTGACTGTATCTGAGGGAAGGAGCGATCGAGATATAACCTAAAAATTGGCGTTGATAAGTGTCAACGTGTTACGTAATATTTATGATTCGCGATGTTTTTTTAATTTTGGATTATATTTACGCTTGGGAGCTGATTTGAGAGCGATTCGTGCCGAAGACAGCAAATTATTAAACACGATCGAAGCCATGGTTTTACGAACAAACTACACGATTGTACGACAAAGCTCTATCGTACAATCGGCGAGGATTGGAACAATATTTTTCTCAATATTGTGTGGATCTCCGCAGCTGGGACGATGCAGAAGAAAACATTGTCTCTATCGCGTTATTGGTCGAGAGAAAGCAGTAGCGAAATGATAGAGAAGAACCGACCAATCGGTTTTGTCTCTAAAATCACGTGATTCAATCATTCAAAATCGAAGAATTATTTGAAAAAAAGCGAGGTTCGCGAATACTTTTTTTTGCCCGCCGTTTGAAAATCGACGAGTCAGGAAATTAGCGAGTTACTATGGGAACAAATTTATGAAAAATATCACAATTTATATTGAAATGACTATTTATTCATATATTTATAAATCACGTTGTTGAACTATATGTTACAAAAGTATATACAAATAAAACAATAGAGCATATCATACAGCTCGCGTCGAGGAGAATTCATTCGATCATTCGATCATCACACATATAAAAATAACGCACCGCAGCAGCCACAGTTTGTTCACAATTTAGGAACGACGATATTAATTTCATCGTTCCGCATCATACGCTTCACTTTTGAGCATTCTTTGGATCCTCCTAGCGCGCCTCTTACGGCGGCGGGCTATACGAGGGCATTCGTCACTGTCAGAATAACACGGGTTCCTTGGCCTCTCGCTGTCAGCTTGTTGAGGAAAAATTTGTTCACTGTTATGTTGATTCTCATGATGGCCGGTACAATAATGTCTCCGCAGATGACGTCGGATGGCTTCGTCCACAAGTTCACTCTGCGTCGCGTGTTCGTCGCGATGCTGCACGCCTGGTTCCCCAGAGGTCATTACCACGGGAACTGCGTATATCGTTCGTCCGCAAAGGCACGGATAGTAAACAAAGAAAAATGGTCTAGCCGGCCAGTTCTGCGGATAGATCCATTTCACTTCGTCTTGGCACCGATCCATTATTTCCTTTTATATAAAGAAATAACTGTAACAAAAAAAAAAAAACAGAAAATATTGAATTAATTTCTTTTATCAATAATTTCAATTACGTTGATAAAAATAAGTAAAACACCCAGTTCACAGCAGCCAACTCGGCCTCTGCCGATACTTTGTATGAGCGTGGCGCGGGAAGAGTGCGAACGATGTATTTCAAACTCTTCCCACTCATACAAGCGACTACGCAAAAGCATTGCGACTACGCAAAAAGTCACACATTTTTTAAATGCAAATAAAAGTCCTTACCTTGATCGAGAAAATAAAAACGAGATGCGTAGAGTCAATCTGCTGCTGTACTTTTGCAATGAGTCACGGACTTGTCACTACTATAGAATTTACGTTCGACGGAACGTTCAGTTCAAGAGTGTTTGAAATTTCTTGAGCCGAGTCTTTTTTATAGGGAATATCCCGTCTTACTTCTCTTCGCCAAAAGTCGGAGAAAAGGGGTAGTCCATATCCACCACTCCTGGACCTGCACCCCCTCTCCAAAGTCTAGTGGCCCTCGGTCCCTGGATTTTCAACGGCAGGTCCTTGTTGGAGGGGATCGAATTCCCTTATTTCCATCGAATATTTCAAGTTTTCAATAAAGACTCAATTCGAATTAAATAAAAAACACTACAGTGTTGACTCGAGCTTGTTGTTCGACATTTTTTCCATCAAAATTAAAATTATAAAAAGTTGAAATTCTGTTTTTATTTGTTTTTAGGCTTTCGTCTAAAAGAGATCATTGATACAGAACAGCAGAGGAATGAACATAGTAAAATAGTTTTATCTTCTTATTGAACAAATTTTCAAAAGAAAATTCTATTCTAACGTAAAAAATGATTTTTTTCAGAATTAGAAAATTTGTTTGTTTGAAAATTTTAGCTTGCCGAAAAATATGGAATAAATATCATTTAAAAAACAGCAAAACCAAACATTCTTTCTCTCACCGGTGTAATGTCACCCATTTCTGGAATATTTACAAAAATACGTTACATAGAAGTGAGCATCAGCGAACTATGATTTTTTTAATGTATCGAGTTTTCCAACTGATCTGGTTGCGTGTCAGGGTCGCACATTTTACATGTTATTATTGTACTCGGTGGCGACAACCTGTCGCGTCTCCGACTATTCCTTCGTCCCTTTTCCAATGTGCAAGGTATCCATGGTCAAAAGCCAAAGTTTCTTAATTGTGCACCTTCACAAAGAGATTTTCCCTCGGTCGTTAGAGCCTTAGTCCTGCTGGCATTGTTTGGGGGTCTCTACTTGGGTATTGTATGGCCCTTCGTGACGGGCCAGAAAACACAATCAGCATATAATTGAAAAATGGATGTTTTCTCGAATGATCGAAGAATTGAAATTTTCACTGAAATTCGAGGTGAAAATAAATATTTGAAGAAAATTAAATTTCAGAAAGTTATGCATTTTTTCATAACAATTATTTCCAGTGAAATAATTGCGTTAATATTTTTTGTTAATTATATTTTTCAAATAGATAATCGATATATTTGCACGTGTGAAAGTTTATTATATTTTTTTTAAATAAATTTTTGTTCGATTGCAAAGTTGTAATATTTTTGAATTATCTAAAGCCGAAGTAAACAGGAATGCGAGAACGAAGCGATTGCTCCAGTTTCATGAATCAAACAAAACGCCATTTTTTCGAAAATCTTTTAGTGATGTACGTACGTTTAGTTTTGTTTATGTTTTCCGAGGTATTTTTCAATTTCTTTATAGTTGAAAGAACTTCGAAGATTCGTGATGGTTCAAGTGACAAAATACTTATGGAAGGAAGTTAATATTTGTTTATTCATAATTGACTGTGAATAATTCAATCGCAAAAAATTTGTTTCTCTTTCAGAGTTGATTCGGTTATCATTAAATCACTCGTCCCACTGCTTTCATTTTTTTTACATGTGCCTCATAGTATCATTGTATACATTTTCGGAAACGCTAACCATTTTGTCATAAAAACTATACAGACAAATAATCTTGATCCGATTTGGTGCGAAAGATTAATATTGACGAATATTTTGTGAGAAATTCGTTTGATTACATTTTCCAGAATGCTGAAATATTTTTCTTCGAATATCGCTTTTGACGTCGCTAACAATTCGCTCACGCGAGAACTGAACAAAATGGATGCGATAAAATTGAGTGCTCAAGATTTCTTACCAGGAAAAAGTTAAAAGGAAAAGCAAAAAGCTTCACTTATTTCCTTACGATTTAAAACGTTCATGTATTTTTTTTTTTCGTAAAATTGAGCATTTTCGTAAAAAAATATAACTTTTCAAAATCGAGTCGTCACTACAGAACATTTTATTTAGTTGGAAGGAGAAGAGAAAAGCTCCACTTTCCTTACGATGTAAAGTTTCATGCAAAATGTTTTTGCCAAAATTGAGCATTTTTCTAAGAAAAAATAAAACTTTTTTAAAAAAATGTTTGTTTGCAAAATAATTAAATTTTCGTGCAATTGTCGAGAGGTGGAAATTTTCATGCGACTATAATAGATCGACTGGAGTTTCCGAAGAATATCCAATTACCGCCCAGCCAGATAGACGACTGCTCTATGTATAAGAACTTCTTAAGTGCGTACCCGTACCAGGTAGACGCCCGAAGGCCCATCACCGAATCCGAAGCAATTAGCATAACAGTGCCAGAGGTAAACTGAGAAAAGAAATTTGTTGATTCAACAAAGTCAGGGCGAACGAAATCTATTTTGTTCATTTCACAAAAACTTTTTGTTTATTTGACAAAACAGCCACATTGAAAAAAAAGGGTAATTAGGCGGTGAGCGCATATGTCGTTGAGACAATAACTCGTTTTGTCAAATGAACAGAATGAATGAAGAGTAAATTGCAAGACAATATTTCCGATGTATTCTCGCCAGGGATTAAAAATTAATGGATTGGATTCAAACGTCAAGGGAGATCGGCGACATTAATTTGTCTAGAGACACAGCTGCGTCTCGACGACAAGTATACTTTAAGGTTAAGCGTACAATGGAAAAAGGCCCAATCTCGAGTATATAGACAAGGCGGCGCAACTTGCCTTCTCGGCTCGAACCTTTCTTTTTAATACTCGGCGTCAAGACGTTGCCGCGTCTCTAAATACCGAACAACAGTATATTTATTACTAGGGAAAATTCCGTCGCGACTGGAAATTTTTTATGAACCTTTTTTGAAGAATATAGAGATTTGTAAATTATTCAAAAAACCCAAACTTCCTCCTCTGGAGAAAAACCGTGAAATTCAATTTTTCCTTCGTTCGCTTATTATCAATTTATATAACAATAATTATCGTTATCGTTATTGGTATACGTTTTGCATGAATAACATATTTTGCATGCATATCACATCGTTGTATGAATTTTATAAAAAAAAATTATTGTCATGGAGAAACAAAAATTAGTATCACACGTGCGATATAGCGGAGAGAGAAGAAAGAACGAACGTAAGAGGCGACAGATGGTCTGGAGAAACGAGGATAGGGAAGAATGATGATGAAGAGCTGGTGGATAAAATTAATAGGAGATTAAGGGGATAGAAAACAATTTAGAGAATTGAATTGAGAAGAACTTGAGCTTGAGAATGAAATATTTTGTAGAAAAGTTTAAAAATGGCCGAGAAACTAATGAAAAACAATTCCACCTTCGAATCAAAATGACGGTTGACGCGTCGGTCGGATTTAGTCACCATTCTGAATTTGAACTCCCACTCATCCCTTTCTAGAAGGATGAGGTGGAATAAACTTTTGGTCTGCTTTTATTTTTGTGGGGTTGAAATGCTAATGGGGTCTAAGCGTCTAAGGTGTGAGAAAATTTTACAATATTCGAGCGGCTAGGTCGGTTCGGGGAACTTTTGCGATAACATCAGCCCTAATTGGACGAACGCTTATGAGTCTGTGGAATTATGGACGGATCGACTCCGTATATCAATAAATATTGAATTACTCGCCCGAGTCGCGAGACGCGAGAATTATCCGCGTCGAGGAAATGCCTAGAACGTATATAGTTGCCTAGGTAAATATTTACAATCACAACTTTTCCCAAAAAACATCGAAAATTATTTTTTAAGAATTATTATTAATAAAAAAAAACTAGATAGGGAGTGTAAAAAAAAACGCAAAGCGATTGGACGCTTTGGTCAAGACTTCTAGCCAAATCTATTCAGGAAAAAAGACGTTTTTTTCACATCTGAATTATTCATAACTGCATGATCATGAATAAATAAATACATTACACTTTTTTCCATAAATTGTCTCATCAAACTTGATCGAACCATCAAAAAATTTGAAAAGTACAAAAGTATTGCACAAATACATTAGAAATGCTGAAAAAAAAACTAGAGTTAACGTGCGAGAACGAGAGAGAGAGAGATAGTGGGTTGAGAGAGATAGTGAGAGGTTCAGCATGCGAAGGAAGCGAGAACGAGAACGACGCTAGCGCCGCCGACCACGAACTAGAGAGGGTAGGGTATGTCGCGTCGCGAGTCCTACGAGACCAGTCCGGTAGAAGCGGCTTGTGTAATTATTTCAATTTAATTGTTAATACTTAACAACTAAGTAACTGTCACCGCGGTATTTGTCCGTTTTCACAACTTACAATTGTACGAAGTAATTCGTAAGCCGTTGTTGAATTATTGTAGCGATTTTACAATAGTTCATAAAATTATTAAAACAATGAGAATTGCTGTCGAAGGTTGTGCTCACGGCGAGCTTGAAATAATATACGCGACACTACAAGAGATTGAAAAATCTGACAACAAGAAGATCGATCTTTTAATATGTTGTGGAGATTTTCAATCGACCCGGAATCGTGCCGATTTATCGTGTATGGCTGTGCCGGATAAATACAAGGATATGTGTTCGTTTTATAAGTAAGTCCCTAACCTATACGAAACCTTTCAATTTCCTTATCAAAATAAACGAAATTATAAATCTAAAAAGCAAATTAATGCGCCTCGTCATTATTTTTGTGGGACGCACGCTAATTTAGAGGTTATGTTTATCGAAATTGACTTCGAAGTAATGCTCAAGTGATCGATCATTTTTAATCGTGAAAATCAAGAGACGCGGCAGTG
Organism: Hyposoter dolosus; assembly: GCA_963921915.1. NCBI lineage: Eukaryota > Metazoa > Arthropoda > Insecta > Hymenoptera > Ichneumonidae > Hyposoter > Hyposoter dolosus. The sequence goes on along the minus strand of OY998131.1, from coordinate 19,464,824 downwards.
GCTCGACGCCAAGTATTCAAACAAAAGCGTAGCGCGAGCCCACTGCACTCTTATTATATACAGTAAAATAGGCGTTTCATGACGCCACAGAAACTTTAAATCGTTATTCATTTACAGATATTACTCAGGTGAGAAAATTGCACCTGTTTTGACAATTTTCATTGGAGGCAATCACGAGGCGTCTAATTATCTTCAGGAACTGCCCTACGGCGGTTGGGTCGCGCCAAACATCTATTACATGGGCTATGCGAGCGCCGTTACCGTCGCAGGTATAAGGATAGCTGGCATCTCTGGAATTTACAAAAGTCAAGATTGGATGCAAGGACATCACGAAAAAGCTCCGTACGACAATTCCTCCATGCGAAGCGTTTACCACATCAGGAATTTGGAAGTTTTCCGCTTGAAACAGGTGAATATTATGGAAAATAATAATATTCTTCATTTTCTTCGATGTCCAATGAAATGAAAAGCTTTTCAACCCAGAAATGCTGGAAGGCAAGCAAAACTACGGGTTCTTACAAAGTTTTACAAATTTTTCTAGCTCAGCGGTAAAATCGACATTTTTCTGTCTCACGACTGGCCCAGGGGCGTCACGCAATACGGAGATGAGCAAGCGTTGTTGAGGATTAAACCATTTTTCAAGTGAGTATGAAACTTTCATATTAGATGGAACAAAATTATGCAAAACCAAAAAATATTTGAGTTTCTCTTTGAACGTTATGAACTTGACAATTTTTGTCATTTTGGAATTCACTCAATTTGTTCTTCTTCATCCTTCACTATTTTTACTCGAAATTCTTTCTCTCTTTTTTTTTTTAAGGAAACTGACAATTAACCCTTCGAGTGCATACTGGGTCGTTTTGACCCGGACAATTTTCTGTCATATTTTCTGCGTACACTGACAGAGCCTTTTTTTGATTAGTCAAACGACATCGAAGAATTTTAATTTCAAAAATTCGTGGTGACTGATCCATCATCTTAATGCTGAATCACTCGATAACTAGACAGATGAAGAATTTGAAAAAATTAGTGTTTTTGCACTTGAATGTTGAAGAACGTGATCACCAAATTTTATCAATTTCCTAATATTTCGATTTTTGTACCGAAACTTCTTGATTTTCGTTTTTGTCAAAAAATAAATTTTGGGCCATACGGACAATTTGCTACAAAAAACAAAAACAAAATGCATATTTACTGGAATAGAATGGTTTGAAAAACGCCTTGGGTCAGATTGACCCAATATGCACTTACAAGTGTTAATAATGAAATATTCTCGTCGTTGCAGGAACGATATCGAGGCAGATGCATTGGGCAGCCCACCTTGCATGGATTTATTAACGCATCATAATCCGTCTTACTGGTTCGCGGCTCATCTGCATTGCAAATTTGCGGCGGTGATACCGAAAGAGGAGGATTCATCGCGAGTGACAAAATTTTTAGCTCTGGACAAGTGTTTGCCGAAGCGAAAATTTTTACAGGTTTTGGAACTAGCTCACGACAAAAACTTGCCAATAAAGTTATCTTACGATCCCGAATGGTTGACGATTTTGTATCTGACGAATCATTTGTTGAGTGTATCGCGTGGGACGCACTATATGCCGGGTCAAGGTGGAACCGGGCGATGGATGTACACGCCGACAGAATCGGAACTCGCGAGTGTGTCGAGCAAATTCGAGAAAAATTTCGTAGTGCCAGAAAATTTCGAAAAAACAGCGGAAGCGTACAATCCGGAAACGACGCAAGGTCCGATCGAGCCGCCGCGGTTGTGCATCAATCCACAGACTACGTGGCTATGTGATAAACTTGGTATCGACGATCCAGCGGCTTTGTTGCAAATCATGAGAAACACGAAAGAAAATTCATTCGGAAACTCAACCACCGTCAAAATTTTCGATTCGCCAAAAACTTCTTTTAACTCCGAGGACTCTGTTATGAATTCGACGCTCGACGAAGATTCTCCGGAAGAGTTGAGCGACGGAACGTCCCCTCTGCCTGCTTTTAGCCCCGAGAATCAAGTCGAAATAATCAGCGACTTTCCTGCCGCGAAAAACCTCGACTCACTCTTCATGGAGGACAAAGAAGCCGACGAAAGCTTTCCCGAGCTCACTGCTCTTGATGCCGTGATCGACGAGTTCGGAGAGAAAACCACGACCGAACCGAATTGCAAAAAATTCAAACGACGAAATCATTCTCTCTATTCTCATACAGCGTGAAAAGGAAGAGCGGGTTAATTGATCCCTAAGAATCGACGGATAGTCAATTGACAATGTACATAGTTTTGTTTTTTAATAAAGTTTTTTTATTTCCACCCCACTCGTTAAATCTGAAACAACAGAAAGATTCGACACCTTTAGCACAGCTCGAACGAATAACCAACGAGTAATTTTCCGCAGTCTCGATTTGGGTTTTGATTTTTATTCAAATTATGGCTTTGAAATGAAAAATTCCAATTTTGTTCTTTTTCTTGGGTAGAAAAATGAGGAAATTGTTTGGAGAGTATTATCACGAAAAAAGAAAATATACAAATAATTTCGTTTAATTTGAATTCCGAGACGTTTTCTCGCGAGGAAAATTGCTGATTGAGTCAAAAAGTTGCAAAGTTTGATTTTTTATTGAGGTTTTCTCCCCAACGGCCTTATGGCCCGCTGGAACATCCATGTCAATTGGTATGACACTGGATGAGACCAAACGGGTGGATGGGATGCCAACCCCTACCGAGAGCCCAAAGCTTACGATTTCCGGTAAATATTGTCAAAAATAAAGGAAAAATTTTATCAATACATTAAGAACGTTACACCAATCTGCTCTAATAGCAAAACTCTAATTTTTGAAACGGAGCAACGTCTGGATTCTCGTCAAAATTCAAAAAGATCTATTAAAATGTGAAAAAAAAAAACTGGAATGATTATTTCGATTTGAGATTAACGGAAAAAGTTAGCAACGGGCCCTTTACCTACCAAAGTTTTTATTCCTCTGGAACTTCAATCTCGCCGGCATTGATATCGTCGATGACGTCATGTGGCGGTCGTCCTTCAACGGTGCAACCAACCGATTGGCAGGTGCCGAGAATTTCCTTGACGGTACCGCTCAGCTGACGGGACATGGATCTCGGTTTCATTTCACGAGCAATAAGAAGAATATCGTCGAACGATAAATTTCCGCTGTGTTTTATGTTCTTCTGCTTCTTTCTGTCCCTTGGTGGTTCTTTCAGAGCTTTGATGACCAGCGAGGCCGCTGATGGTACGACCGAGATGGCTGCTTGTCTGTTTTGAATAGTCAGCTGGACCGTGATTTTCAAACCCTTCCAGTCGTTGGTTGCCTTGGCAATATCGTCACCAACTTTTTTCGGCGACTGTAATTCAATTTTTTCGTTGAAATTTCGTCGATTGAACTTTTGAAACCAACGACAGTCGTCGCAGAATAATATTGCATGTTTTTTTAATAAAAAGTCACTTTGGGATTCTGTTTTCATTCCTGTATGACGAGATATTTGAATTCAATGAAACTTTGTTTACTTTTTTTTGTTACGAAAATTTTCTTTGGTACGTGAATTGACCTTTGGAAATTATTACAACTACTGACTTTTCACATTTGGATTCATTTGAAAATGCCGATAAAACAGTCTGACACCGACATGATTCGTGGACGAAAGTTGTGATTGCGAATGCGCTCGATTAGTGTGAAAAGTAATGAGAAAAAGTTAAAATATTGCTCACCAAACCGAGAGGACCGATTTTTGGAGCGAGAGAAGAAGTTGCACCGACTTCACCACCGACGCACCTCAAGTAGACTGTGAAAATTCGAATTCGTTAGGTTATGCAGACACATGTCACTTAATATTCGTCTTCATTGCACAATATTCACGTAATGAAAAAAATACCTTTCTTGATCTCATTGGGATCGAATTTGGGAGGCATGATGAAGTTTTTTCAAGTATAAAATACTTAGATTAACCGGATTGAACACGATTCGGAAATCGTCAGCACGGAAAGAGACCGCACTCGCGAAACCTGGTTTCGGAAAGAAGGCAAGAAATAGAAACTCGAAGTATGGAGATTTTTATAGAGAGGAAAGAATACGTTTGAAACTTTGACTGCAGCGCCACTGTCGCAATCGCGGAACACTAAGTAATGAAGCATCAAATTCATACACTCGATCTTTCTTATCGATCATTGCGTTCATTGCGATTATCGTCAATTCATTAACTATCTAATGATGAAATGCAAAATGGACGCAAAAGATTATTGCGAATTGAGCGTCTGATATTTCGATACGAAAATAATGGGATTCGAGTCCTTGGCGATACGAAAGTGAATCTTTTGCCCACTCCGGTGGGATTATAATTATTCCAAATGTACCCTTTTGTTATCCTCGCCTCAAGGTTCAAGATCTATCGGTATAATCTGTCCACGAGTGCGACAGAGGTAGCCCTGAATGTTGGAAGTTCCCTCTCCGCATCGTTCGTTTTATCGAAAAGCCCCTTCGAGCCAATTTTTGCGATTTTCTCGGTTCAGCTGAAACTTTTCTTTTTCGATCGTCTGTACGACCTCGTAAAATGTCTTCGTCGCCTAATTTCGTAGCTTGGCGGTGATTGATTCATATACCCCCGAGGGTTTTAGAATCTCCCGTGATAATTAATTAATTATTGAACAACCGAGTCGAGAGAAAAGCAGCGAGAAAAATGAATGCGCAGTCGCAGGGTTGAATGGAAAGGAAATGGCATGCGTGCGAAACCTTCTGGCGGAAGTTGACCAGAAAAAAGAATACTTATCTGCAATAATACATTGGTATAACTTTCGTTTATGTGTCGTAAGGTCAATTAATCAAATAAATGGAATAGTTATACAAGTTTTGTATCACAATGTCTCGCATATATCACAGTTGGTATCAAACTTGATCTGTGTGTACGGGTACTCTCGCGATACAATTAATCATTTTCGATCTACGATTTATTACAATTTAGTTAAAAACCGTGCCAATAACAGTTGACCTCGCCGAGTTTGAATTTGTTGAAAAGAAAGGGAAATTATTTATCGTGTAAATTCGTGAATTTTCATTAAATGACGAATGAAGAAAAAAAAAGTAATGGACGAAAGAGAAAAAGGGTTTTTAGGATAAATAAAAACTGAGCGATAATGAATAGCCCATGAATGAAAAATTTGAGGGGCTGAAGAAACGAAGTAAAGGGTTCAATGGCAAAATACGTTCAGACCATAAACTAACAGTTAAGCTTATCCCCTAGTTTCTATACAAATTGTACAACTCCTTCATCTTAAATTTAATATCCTAAATATATCTCGAATTAATTAGCGACATTAAATGCGCGCACTTGGCGTGTTATTTACAACAATTGATTGGGCAATTTAGTCAGGCTCGATGAATTTATCTTGCTTTTTCTTCTGGTATTCGTCATTTGGTACATTTCGCGTATGGGCATGCGTTAGTTGATGGTCTGAAAGGGCTCGAGTTTGTGCAACTATAAATAATATTCTTATTATTAACTTGTGGTGTATTTTTCACTCTCTGTCTTGATCGTCGACCGAGTTGTGGGAATCTGTGGGAACGAAGCAAGGGGATGGATGGTGAGTGGTTGAGTGTGGAGGCCGAGAAAGGGGAAGAGGAGGGAACGGTTTAGTTGGAGCGTCCTGTAGCCCGGAATATCGATCGACGATTCGGAAGGTAAATAATATCCTCGACGTCATTTTTCGCAATGATCCAGCGTAAATGCGATTAACATTGTGAATGTCTCTCTATGTTTGTGTCGAACTTGAAAATGTGTCGTTGAATTTGATGTACGAAGCCAGGATGTTCCTGAGCGTCTTTCAACACTTAAAACGTAATTTGCCTTGAAACGATGCGCATTTTTTTAAGTCGGAAGTCCGCCGATGTCGTGGCTGGTCGTGTTTCCATTGACGAGATCGCTGCTGCCAAGGCTGTTTTCCTGGGGCTGCACACTAGAGTCGTTTTCGCTGCTGGTTGTGCTTGAACTGTCGCTCTCGCTGTCGACACTGGATCTTCGTTTGTTCCTCCGATGTTCCTGTTCCCGTCGGTTCTGATAACATTTCCCGTTGTTGGCTGAAGATCGTTCGCTACCTGCGGAACAGCTGCACGAACTTTGGGCACTGCTGCTGTCGCTGTCGCTTTCGCTATCGACGCTTGAGACGGGACTGCGACAATTCTTAGCCCGGAGCGCTTCGTTCTCTCGTCTAAGCTGTTCGTTCTGTTGCATCAAATCGTCCAAACGTTGCTGACACGTTTTGAGCTTTTTCGCGAGATCGCTGTCGCAGCTCGTACCGCTGGAAGTTCCATTTTTACTCTCAGTTTCTTTCTCTTCGGCAGACTGCAGATTTTTGCTTTTTAATCGTTTTGTCAACATGTCGAATTTAGCCTCGAGTTGTACGTACTCTTGTATGAGCTCCGATTTCGTCAACGTGCTCAAACGCTCAGCGTGCAAATCCTCGTAAGCGCTTGAGAATTCTTTCGTTAAAAATTCTTCCTCGTTCTCCGGCGACGAGTAGAAGTAATCTTCGTCCGAATCTATGCTAAAGCTCGAGTCTCGCGTTCTCGGAGGTGCTATTGGTTTTTGAAACGAGGCTGGCATCGTCTCGGACGTTAATGCATCTGCCAATTTTTGATCCAAGTCCGGCAAGTCGCTGTGATCTTCCATCAAAAATTGCGTCGTGTTATACGGCGCCGGAGGATGCGCTCCCGTCTTTGTCATTCTTCCTATTGCTCTGCACCGTAATCGTTGCTCGTACGACATCGCTTGCTTAGGGAACGGCTTCAACTTCCTATGCTTGGGCTTGCCTCGCCTCGTCTTCCGCTTCTTTGCCGCATGATCCAAACTCTCTTCCATTTGAGATTTCTTGTCGTCATTTCCGCCCAGGCTTCGTCCAAACTTTCCTGAACACCCATGCGTCGATCTTTGGCACTGCAAATTGTTATTTTTAAAATTTTAATTTTTCTTTAAAATGTGCGAAAGTTCGCGGAACAATGAGCCGGCAAAAATAATCCGTACAATTGAATACAAAAAATGAGAGAACACAGATAACCTTCTAGTGACTGAAAGAAAACGTTTTTTATTTTTTTAAATTAAATTTTGCACCTCGAAATTGACAGATTTTCGTCCACGAATTCTCCATTTTGAAAATTTGTCTCAGGACTTGAAAAAAGCATGCGTGCTTTTTAAAAATTGAAGTAAAGACGAGCGGCGGGTCATATTGACCCAGTGTGGTTAGTAACGTTCAATATGCCAATGAAAACTGTTGGATTTTTCAATAAAACATTTGACTTGGAAATACGTTTCTCAACGTATTGACAAAAAATATGAATCTTTCTATATATTGTTTTTCAAGACTCAAAATATCGGAATAAAATCATAAAGCGGAACGATAAGTAAAAAATTTGAATTTGCACACTTTAAAATCCATAAATTCCACGGAAATTAACTGGACGTGCGTGCGAATGACAAGGAAATAAAATTCGATGCAGAAAAAATGACTGACAGCATTTTGGTCTAAACATTTATTTTTTTTTCGATTTTTTGGTAATTTTTTCGAGTACTTACGTCTTTTCGCGTAGCAGTATTGCCAGGTCTACGATTGCAGTGTAAAGATTGACCGGCAGGCTGCGCGAGCATCGTGGAATTAAGCACCATTGGGGAAACCGCCGGAGGCGTCGGGTCCGCTGCCTTTACGCCCTTCACTTGGCGTACCTCGTTAACGCCGCTTGGCGTCATTTCGGTGGTCGTATCGACACCACGATCCTCCATATTCGTAATATTCAATAAAATCTTACGATCGGTAATGGCAAGAATACTCATTACCGTCAATAATAATAACTTGTACACTTGGTCGTCTCTAACTGTGAGCTCGAGATCCGTATGCCACCACCGTAAACAGCGACTGAGTCGCCATGTTTGATTTGTTCGTGATTCCGTCCGTGCGATAGCGGAGCCCAGTATGCTCCTCGTGTTAGTAGAGGGGGTTAAGGGCGGGAGAAGGAGGAGGAGAATAGGCTATGGTGGGGTGGAAAGCCTTTTTAACATTCCGTCCCTTTCTTCCTATATAATACATCGCTGACACCCTCTCCGTTCTTTAGCATGCCCTGTACTGCACACACATTCAACATTTACGCACACACACGTACACAAGCATACGTATACGACATTTGCGAAACGTGCGACAGTGAGAAGCCCATGGATACAGCTTTGTACGAGCACACGATTTTTTTCGTACCGAAAAATTAAGATTACGAGCTGAAATCGCAAATGTAGAATTTGTCGATTTCAATATCGAATACAAAAGAAATCACTCGCCACACCGAAATTCGGAGAATCTATTTTTAACCCTTCGTCGTGAATTCCTAAACTCATTTGACCGACAAACGCGGATTCGGAGTACTGCTTACATCGTTTAGAGATTTTGCTGCACGGAAAAACTCATTGAAGAGCAAAAATCTGTCAAACAAAAAGCTGGACGAAAGAGAATTCTAAAACTGTTGCATCGCCACGTTTTGGGTACACCGTGTGTGATTCTCGAGTTATCGCAAAGGGAAAGGAAAATAAATGATAGTGGACACATCGGACGTACGGGGTCGGACCTCTCGCTCCCGCACACTGTCTCCCCTCCCTCCCTCCCGCCGAGTCGTCTCAAACTCATCCCCTCCACTTCACCGAGATCCAATCTTCTCAAGGGCCAAAATATCTGTTGTGTAATTTTTTTCTTTTACACCGATGATCAGCGATTTTTCTAATCGGAACATTTCTTTCGGACGCTTAGAAAATATCGCGTATCAACGTCTCGCGAACGTGTATTCAAAATATGTATTTACAAGGCCATTCTCGTGATGATGTATATTTGAATATACATGTATGCATGATTACCGATATACCTAGTTCTGAAACGTGCTTTTGCACCATTTTCGTAACATGTACGTAATACACAGATATGTTACTACATGTGTAATGTTACGACGCACACCGTTTGAGCGTCTTTCTCTCTCACGAGTATTTACGTACATTTATACACATTTGTGCGAAGTACGGACAAGAGATGCTTGGCTTGTGGGTTATTACGGGCATTGAGGACGTCGTCGATGCTGATTCTCACCCATCGAGCATCGTGTGAAGCGTGCGCTCCGTAGAAAAAGGTAGAAAAAGAGGGAGAGAGAGAGATTCTTTTCTTATGTATCCCAACAAGAAGTAACCGAGTAAAATTTAACCAACTCCGCTCGCTATTAATATGTTACAGCTCTATAGACATACGTTTTACGACGTGGGAGAGACGAAAGTTCGTTTTCATCCTCGCACTCGTGTGCATTCCCCCTCCCCCTGCCCGTAATAATTTTTCTTTCTGTTGATCACGAAGCATCGCTATAAAGCACCTGCGTGTTGCCTCCGCGAACGACCAAAATCACTCTCTATATCAATTTACATTTTTATCCGTAGCTTTTATTCTATTTATCTATTCGATACTTTTTCTCCTCCGCGATTTTCTTGATGAAAATCACTGTCGCGATTTCTGCGACCATTTTTGATCGTAAGAATTCTTTTCGTTTGTGCGGCGAACACAGAAAAATATACCTATTGTTCGCACGCTCAGGCTTTAACGTGTGTTTGCACGATAAAGTTCGTCGCCTCTCTTTGCCAGACCAGAGCCAACATATGCTTCGCGTATATATGTACGTAGAGTAGTATTTGCACAATATACTAGTGGATGGCCTAGATTCGTGCACAGGAAAGCTCGGATCGTTCCGCATCCCTGTGTTGCTCTAACAATTCGTGTGTACCGCCGAGTTGTAACCAATTATACGAAAAGTATTAGCATTCATTTTTTTTCATGTATGTCTATAAATATAAATGATTAAAACGCGGTGCGATAACGGGAACAAAACATTAGAAATATACGGAATAAAGTAATATGCCAACGTGTGTTTTTCAAAGCACGTTTTCCTTTGTCATGGTTGGATATAAAAATGACCAAACGACGTCGATAACAGCAGCCTCCATCGAGTTGCTTTTGGACCATTGTTCACAACGACAATAAAAATCGCTGGAAAATCTTGTCAGTTGGCTCAGCCTTTCTGATACGGTGGACATTTTTCAATTCGGAACCTTGACGTAAATGGATGTTGAAAAAAAAAGATCGCGCCGAAACAATGAAAAGTTTTTATTTTTCGCGTCCATGCCCGAAGAAGCCAAGATACAAAAATCTCGAAAAACAAACACTCGCGTGTCTGTACTTTTAACTTTTTCCTACATGTATTATTTGTGTTCGCAAACACTCACCGAGTTCCCTGCGACCCACGGACTCCTAACCCCCTTGGAGTCACATTTTGAGCCTCGGAATCGAAGAATTTCATAACGAGAATGTTTACGCTGAAAAAAACTGGCAAGCCCACTTGCTTATTGCGAGAGAGACACCCGGAAATTATATTCACGTTTTTCTCCAAGACGATCGCTTTATTACGAGAAAATCGACGCCTTGTCGAAAAGTAACGTGCAGCCGAATATTCGCTCACCGAACAGGCGGAGATCTTGGTAAATTTTGACAAGACGTACGAATTTGACCAATTGCCATGTGAATGCCGAAAAATAACAAGAATTCGTAGTGGTATTTTGTCCTCGTGAGTGTGAACGTGACTTTGATCACACGGTGGTCTGTAAACGCTCGTTTTGTTTTGAATGTTTCTCGGAACGATTGGGGCATGGTTGAGCGACATATGGAGACCTGTTCCGACCGAGGATAGAAAAACTCCGTTGCATATCGGCGGCAGTAACGATTATTAAAATTTTATTTTTCATCTTGAACTTGAAATATTTCGCCTATTTATTTCATATTGACCGACATTTTTGTAAAGGCTCTACCGTAACGATTGTCAACGTTTTCGGAGATTCCGAAAAAAAAATTTCGATGTTGTTGCTGTAGTTTCTTTTGTACGCTCGTCTCGAGCCAAGCGTCGTTCGTTACACAACGCGTTCGTGTGCGTTGCGTTGTCTTTTGTGCTTGTTTTCATTCCACCCGAAGTTCCCCATATTTATCAGACACTCGCACACTCTGACGTTTCAATACATTACTCGAGCAATGACGAAAACGTCGTGACGATATTTAAAAGATTTTCCTGTGCCGTAGTTTGGTGCATGTAGTGAAACGTGATTATTTATATGCAACGAGCTTATCTCCTCGCCTGCCTCCTCCCCGCGACTCTCTGTCAGTCACGTCAGGCATTCGCACTCACGGAAATGAAGGAGGAACTGAACGTTACGATCAATTAAAAATGGAACAATTTTTATTGAAGGAAATGAAGAATTATCAATGTACATGCAAAATTTGCTGGAATGTCATTAAGGTATTACTATCACGAAACGACTTCATTTAGGGTTCTTTCAAAATTTTGTATAAACGTTCTTGGCATCAAAACTAACAGTTTTCTCCTATGAAGTAAAATTTTCTGACGTTTAGAATTCGAGATATTTAATTTCCAATTTTTTATTTTTCCCATCTGAACGCATGTAAAGTCACGTTTCGTTAAAAAGTTGCAAGAAAAAAAAAAACAAAAGAAACGCAACTTCAATTTACACGCGTTTGGATGGGAACAATAAAAAATTGGAAATTAAATATGGATCTCAAATTCTAAAGGTCAGAAAATTTTTCCTCAGAAGAGAAAACTACTAGTTATGGTGGCAAAAACGTTTGTACAAAATTTTGAAAGAATCCTAAATAAAGTCGTTTTGTGATAATAATACGTTAAATTCGAAGCGCCTTTATTTTCTACATTTTATCAATTTTGTAGAGCGTACACGCGATCTGTATGCTTCGGGTATGATTTTGAGAACGCGTTATAAGGTAATAAGGTTAGAATCGTTCGTTTACTTTTCGAGGGATAACAAAACAAAGAAGATGGCGTGTATATGGGAAGTCCTGTTTTTGCTATGTAAACCTTTCTTTCCGAACGAGGAACGATCCCGCACACACAGAGACCGCTATCCCTACTTCCTTGTGTTATAAATCTAGGCCCCTCTACAGAGTAAAATGTTTCAACATTGGCCACAGCCGGCTGTACGAAGTACGAAAGACGAAGACGCAGCGTGAGCGAACGTGATGATCCTCGACACGCCGCACGAGCTACAGCAGATCCTAACGTTTTTGTCTTTCTTCCCTACTCGCCACGACGAATCTTCTCCCATTCAATAGTACATCTTCCACGAGAGGGATAAACGTTTTGCTTCGGATCTCGTGTTGTACGGTGTGTGCGTTCGGCCGTTAAACGAGAAGGTGCTTTCTTCTTGCTCGGCCAGCTGGAGTACGAAAACTCCTACGAACTTGAGACCTGAGCTGCTCTGTATTACAACAAAAATCCTACTGTCCAATCCTACGTTTCAAAGACTTTATGGAATCGAACTAGGTATTGTGAAAAAAAAAACGTGGAAAAAAGTCTCACAGCACTCTGGCAAGTTTGCTTCGCCTCTTCCCTTCCACGACGCCGCGTAAAGGCTGCGCTAGTTCCCCACTTTTTCCCCAGCCCCTCCATCGCGCCACCACTTCGTCAAAGTAGTCCTAAAGCGACTAGAAAGAGAAAGAGAAGATCGCGGCTACTTGTGAAATCGCAACGTTCTTCCTTCGAGCCTTTCTTAAATTATTCACTTTCCGAATAAAGTTTCGTTTCGAGTCTCTATTTACAATTTACCGAAACGTTTCTTTTTTTATTAAATATTTCCATCTATTTTTAACCCCAGAGCGCAAAATGGTCGGTTTCGCAAAATCCGCGAAACCGACGATTTATATATAAAAATGATAATCGATTTGCAGATCGAAAAACTGTGACGAGCATGAAATAAATGTACCGGAAAATCAACGAATACGTAAGCGAATGTTTCCCAAAAGTTTGTGGGCATCCAGCGCGTGTAAACGTTACATGCTAAAGCATTTCGAAACCTATCACCTGTTTTCTTCGTCACAGCGAGTATCGAACAGTAGAATTGAGTCAAATATCGTTTTGAGATGGAAAAAACGACTTTGAACTGCCCTCAAAGGTTAGAGAAAACTTTTGATTAAATATCCTTTAATTGTCGTGAATTTGGCAGCCATGTTGAAGCATGATCGTAATTGGGCTTCGCGCGGACATATATCGCTCTCTCAACTTCAAGGTAAGAGGAACGCGCTGTTTCGCGTTCGTTTCTGTCGATACGCTACAGCTCTGCACGCTCGTAAACGCGTACAGTGAAGTTGGGAAGGAGCCTTTCCACAGCTTGATCGAATTAGTTACATAGAGCCAGAAGCACATATTGCGTGCGAGTGAGATAACATTTGTAACCTCATACAAAAGATTAAAAAAACGGTATAGAAGAAAAAGTGCTCGAGCTTGAGTCGATTTTCAAGAAACCGGTAATTGCTATATATCAGCACGAAAGTAACGTGCAAATTTAACACGTAGGCAAACGTTACGCTGCCTTTTTTAACTCAAGAAACACCCGCAATTGGTTTTACTCAGCGGTTTGGATAATAATGTGACACCAAACACGCCTCCCCCCTTTCGCCTCGTCGCCGCTTATTTATTCGCTCGAATCTATACTTTCGTCTTGATCTACCGCACGTGTGTGACATAACTTTTAACACAGTCGCGACCAGCACTCGAGATACTCTCGAGCGTTCTATATCGGGGACTTTTGCAGTTATATTTGAAGCAAACAAGGCGCTCGATCTTTAACGATCCTCTTCGAATGTCGTCATTCAATAATGGCGTAATGGCATCGAATTATAGGATTTTAGTCACAAGTTTGCAACGATTCTTCAATTTCGTGCTATACTCCAACATTTTACGTTGCAAGGACGTATCGCATTACTATTCTCAATCCCCCTAACTGTAGTAATGTACGGAACGACTAGAACGGCGAGGGGGGAGGGCGACTCGAGCTCGAAAGAGTAAGGATTGGTAAACGAGTGCTGCCATCTAAAAAAAAGAGCGTTCTATGGGAGAATGAGGAGGTGGGAGAAGGAGGCAAATGTTGAGGAGTAAGTTGTTTCCCCCTTTGCCGCCCGCCCTTGCACCGTCGAGCGACTAATCTTCCGTTTATACGTTCGTGCAGGTTCATCGAAACCTTCAAAAATACGTTAATGAAAAGATGTTTGATCGCTTAACGACGTATGCTTCGCTCGAGCAGGCTAATTAAAATGAGGGGAAACGAATTTTTCATGCGGAGATTCCATTTGACGTGAAAGGTTGATAAAGCGATCGTACGAAGATGACAATTTTCCGTGTTCAATTTTTATAGATCGATTTCTTCATCAAGTTGATCGGAATATTCTAAAATTATGATTATTTCGAGTCTTTGACCTTTTTTTACTGATTTCTGTCTAAAATCAATATCGGTATTTAACATTATTTTACTTTCGACTTTCGTCTCTTTCGTTAATCGGCTCCATTTTTTTTTTGTTAAATAACTGATCGGAGCGTTGATTTTTCGTAGTGTGCTTCAAGGTTGTGTGACAGAATCGCAATCAATGCATAATTTAAACCGCGTGAATATTACATTCAAATGAGTATTGACGAATGAAGAATTTTATTGTTTATTCGAATAATTCGAGAAAACAAGGTATAGATATTGGTGCCAAGGACGAAAGGGTCCAGTCGTGGGCAATATCAAGTCTGCTACACATCGGAACGTTTCGAGAGGATACCTTGAGTGAGAAACAACGTTTCCGTGACCGTCCCTTTGTCCGCTTGGTCTCGAGCGACGAAGCTATCAGCCCCCCCCCCCCCCCTTCTCTCGCTCCGCCAATTCTTTTTTTTACAGCTTCTCCTACTCTCTCGCTCTTTCATTCCCACTCAAGTTGACGATCGCACGAGCCCATGCAACGCTTAAAGAATCTCACTGTTCGATTTTCCTTTTAAGCAGCTTTTTGTCACAAAACTAAAAATGTTGGAAAATTCATCGGGAAAACCTATCACGCTCGATTTTTAATCACAACCATTTTACTCACATGTCCGAAACGTTGTTCGCATGTGCATGGATTTTTTAAACGAAACTGCAGCAAGAGAAATTGTGTCAAGTTAGCAGGAAATTTCCATCTCTCTCTTTTTAGTTTCGATGGATCGATCGCGCGGATGGAAATAGAATTGCAGATTCGGTTATCGACCGAGTTTCGTATGCATTCGTCCAAGGTTACAGGTGTATGACGAGAAAACGAATACGAACGCGACGTTTCCACAGAAAGTTTAATGGAAAAACCAAATTCGATTATTTCAACAATCGAGTTGATAAAATTTCATTGTTTTCAAGTTTCAACCGAAAAATCTTATATATTGTCTTCGTGAATCATACAAAATGCTCCCGATAACGCCACTTTTTCCGCGCGTCCCGTTGTAAATAATTCCCGAAGGTTAAAGATCGAAAAGTTAATGTTTCCGTCGAGCTAAACTTCCGGAAGAGGAAACTCGACCCTTGGAATCAAACGAGACTCGAATACATCGATTTTTTCCATTCCCCAAAATGTATTCAGGCGAAATAAACAATTTTAGTAAGTTCGTTGTGGTTTGGAGGGAAAAACGACACCTAGAATGATTCGTAAGGGGAAAAATGAAATAATAATTGCTTTTTGATGTTTTTTTTTTACTGATTTTTTGCCATATACAGATGATACACCCCAAAGGTCATTCTCAGATTAATCTCGCTTACAATGGGAAATAATAGCGTCGACGACTTTTTGTGCACATGTAGATCTGTTTATAACACAAATCAGCGCAGCCTATAACAAGTCCATTAGTCCAACTGAAAAACAGAAAGAAAAAAAAGGTCCTTTCAGAAACTAAACTCGTTGCAAGCTAAAAATCGCCTCGTCCGTTCCATTGAAAAATTCAGGAACTCTGACTTTGTTGAAGTATTTTTAAAGCGTTCATGGACAAAGGGTTGACGAGGGAAAATCTTACCTTCTTGAAGCCAATGTCAGCTGCGTATTCCCTGAAACACTGTCTGCAGATGTTCAGACCGTATTTGCGGATGAGACCGTGTTTGTTCGCACACGCTCGGCTGGAAAAATTAACACGAATTCATTAATTTTCCAGCTAATTTTTTTCATGTTTTTGCATTTGTTTGATTTTTCTGGCGTTTTAAACGTTCGTAAACAATTATGATTTCCGGAGTTGCGACAAAATGAACGTGGAACCGGGCATGGGGGAAGCTTTGTGGTCGGAAATTCGCGTTTGGAGGTTAGGTTCGCGTTTACAAAGTTTTTGAAGTCTCAACTTATCAAACGACGCGATAAATATTGTCGAAACGTACGAATTTCGTGTATGGACTCTTAGATATGCAAAATTTTTGGAAAAGATCGATTTTACAAGAGAAAACGCCGAGAGAACTTGATAGACGCACGCGGTCGTGACACCCGCGGAAGGTTGTGTCTTGTTGTCCAAGTTTTCAGTGGAAAAACAATATTTCTCGGAACACGAATGTTTGTTGTAATCTCGCGAAATGATTACTTACCAGGATCGCGATCCTTGGCCATATTTGCGGGGATGAGAGTACCAAATATTTTGAAAACCCATCTTATTTCGTGAGTAGTCTTTTGACGAAGAGAGTCAGCGGACGTAGAGGGCGATCAAACAGGCGAGAGGAAACTCGTGCGCGCGTAACTTTCCTCGCGCAAGACGCTGGCTCGCCGATGAGCAGTGCGAGCGGGAAATTCGAATCGAGAATTCGGCACAAATTGTACTTTTTGGAATGCTCACTCCTTTATTCTGTTATTTCATTTTTTCATACGATACGGTGACGACCAATTATTCACCGAGAGGAATTCAAAGATTTATAATTTCCGAAAATGTATCTTTTAAATAGCTCGCAAATCGCGGAATTTTTATTTTCCATAATTTTAACAGTCAATTTTTTTTTTGAACAGCTTGAAGTTTTGGATTTGAAAATTCCAGAATGGGGTAAATTATTAGCAATAAAAAAATGTGAAAATTGCACAACTTTTGTCGATTCTCTCGTCTGATCGCTTTGTATATCGTGTCGTTCATGTTCATTGAATTATTCGAACTTCTGAAGCAACAAAATCACAAGCAACTAAAAAGCCGATTACTGCCGGAAGAATTTTCGGACTACAGAATTTTTTATTCCACGGATATTCGTGATAACCTCAATGAGTGATAACCATTCATGAGTTCGATCTTGCTCAAATTTTTAAAGGCGCAATGTCAAAAAGGTCAGAAACCGGTTGCAGTACACGTGAATGCGTGTTCTAGTGGGATGGGCGATGTTGGGAATATGCAACGGTACTTTCCGTACCTGTGAACGAAAGGCTACCGGAGTCAGCGGAAATCGTTCAAAGTCACAGTTCTTTCTTGGCTTCTTGCATCGTTAAGATCGAAACTAAAAAGTGTATTGAAATTGAGTGCGGAAGAATGAGTGAGAATAAAGAGGAGAAGGTAGAAAATGGTGGAATTATTAATTAAAAAAAAAAACAAAACAAAATAAAGACACGGCATTTCTCGTGTTCGAAAAATCATAGAAAAATAATTTGTTTTCGTACAGGCTGAGGGCGTGGGCGCATGCATACTGAACACGAAATTAAAAGAAATATGGAAAATTTGTTTGTACGTTTTGATTGGACCGTTAGTTTTGTACGGTTTGTTTCTCCTAATTTCGGCCCATAAGAAGGAAGTAAAAACAATAACAAACTTACTTTGTCAACAAGTTGAGGAAGAAGAAGCAGAAAAAGAAAAAAAACCGGTTTTTTGGATATACGCGAATAGTCCGGACGAGGGTTACTTGAGGCACGTATTTAACGTCCTCGAACGTTTGGGTTTCGAGAGAGGAACGAACGAATCTGACTGGGATTTATTGTGGGCTCACGATTATCCGTTTCGTAAATTATCAGTAGAATTGAAGAATTTGCAAGGGCATCAAATGGTCAATCATTTTCCCGGATGCGGTTATATCACGAACAAAGTAGATCTGTCAACAACGGAAGGAAAATACATGCCACTGTCTTTCAAGCTGCCAGAAGACAAGAGCGCTCTCTTGAGTCACGCGGCCGAAAATCCCGACAAATCTTGGGTTCAAAAATCGAATGCCCATCGTGGAATTCGCATAAAACGAATCGACCAATTGAATCTTGATACCGAAGGTTCCTTCGTCCAAGAATTCATTGAGAAACCGTATCTCGTTGACGGTTACAAATTTGACGTTGGCATTTACACGGTGATAACGTCGATCGATCCTCTCAGGGTTTATGCATACAAAGGCGATGTTCTCTTCCGATTTTGTCCGACGAAATATTATCCCTTCGATCCGGAAGACGTCGACAAATACGTGGTCGGCGACGATTACTTACCGATATGGAAAGTGCCATCGTTGAAAAATTATTACACGAAATTGGGATTCTCAATGAAAGACAGCTTTGACGCTTACGTCAGATCCCAAGGTCAAGATCCCGAAAAAATGTGGAATAACGCTTTCGAGGCTATCAAACAAGTCACTCTCAAAAAAGAAAGTCAGATCAAAGAAATCGTTAAGCGATTTGGCAAGGGTAGAAACTTCTTTGAGCTCGTTCGATTCGATTTCACTATCGATGAGGATCTCAATGTTTTTGTTATGGAAGCCAACATGTCACCTAATTTATCGTCTGCTCATTATCCCCCAAACAGACTCTTGTACGAACAGGTTTTGTTCAATCTATTTGCACTCGTTGGCATCGCCCAGAGATCGAACGAGAAATTCCGACGTGATAGGTACGTTGTTACCATTTTTTTGTTCATTACCGAAAGTCACGTTTCGATTTTCTCCCTCACTATATTTCTCTCCGAGTGCATATTGGGTCAATCGGACCCAAGACATTTTTGAATCGTTGTTTTCCGGTAAATATGCATTTTTGGTTTTTTTTTTTCTTGTAGAAACGTTTTTCGTATTAAATAATCCATATTTTATGGCCCTAAATTTATTTTTTGATGAAAACGAAAATTAAATGCCAAACCATTCGTTGCCATTAAATGCCAAATAATCGGTGACGGAAAATTGTTGGGGTCAAAATGACCCAGTATGCACTCGATCGATTTAAATTCGATCCTGTATAAAATTTTTGAAGAATTTCTACGTTGAACAAAAGTATTTTTGTAGAAAATCTCAGACCAAAAGCAATTTCTATGCTTCATGATCGACGATGCACAACATTTTTTTAGCTTATGAATTAAAAAAAATTACAGAGATTGGAAAACTAGAGAGGTCGAGGTAGCTGACAAAAATCTCGTCGTTTCACCGGAGCTCTGCAGCTCCTGTAAAGATTGTTTCCATATCGAATGTCAACTCTGCAAGCCATGTTTTACCGAGGAGACAAGGATTATACTGTCGCAAAGTTATCTCGAGCATCAAAATAAAATGGACTATAAAAGGATTTTCCCACCATCGATGATAGTAAGAAATTTCTCTGCTCATCAGCATAAAGACTTTATGCCGACGGTTTAAAATATAGCCCTCAGTAGACACACATGGGTCTGGGGTGTCCAGCCCATTCAGCGAATGGCGAGAAATTCTCGTTTTTCGTATCGATTACCATTAAATAACAATAATGAAAAAGAATTTTTTTTCCATCACCCAGTGCAGGCTCTTTTTCTATAGATCCAAAACTACTTTCCTGAATATTTTCAGATTTTTTAAACGAGTCCAAGTACATTAAAAAACACATAACAAAATCCAAAAAGAAAAGGAAACAATATGCAGAATAATCAGAGACTGATAAATCTGATGCAACTCTGAAAAACACAGTCTTTATTTTTTTTGCAGACAAAAGAGATGGACTTGAAAGACTATTCGGTAAGAAATCAACTGCTGGTAAGGTGGTACCAGGGAAAATGCGAAATCGATCCAACATGGTGCAATTGAAAAAAACAATACGACTCCGAATTTTTCTGCTATTTTTGGGTTTTTGAAAGTTTTTTTTTTCCAATTAGGATGAGTTTATATTTATTGATATTCAATAATGATAGCAAGAGTGTGTGATCCCAAAAAATATAACAAACCTAGACAATAAGTTTGCAGCATTATCATTGCGAATGTTCCATCGCGTTTTTCCTCGTCTGTGACATTCATTCGATGGGAAATCAAAAATAACTGTACAATATTTTTCATCTCATTTTCATAATGAGATTGTTGACGAATTTCGTGAGAGTCGTAAAAAAAGTAATAAAACGTTCACGTCGTAGATTTGTCTTCTTTGCACGAAGAAATGTCTTTCGGAGTTTGGCTATTTTTTCTCTTCTGTCCAGCCTTTTTTTTGACTTTGTCTTCAGGGGCATTCGGATTCGTGCCTTTGTAAAACTGTTTGAGCAACCTCATGGCTTGGTCACCTTTGACATTTCCTGTAATATTTATTTCGAAGTCATCGTAAATAGTTGGTACAGGGAAAACGCTGACGCATCCACCAAATCGGTCGTTGGCGCATCCGTAAACGATGCTTCGAACTTTCAATTGATGCAAAGCTGCGGAGCACATGATGCAAGGCTCTACCGTCACGATAACATCGATATTTTGAAATATTTCGCGATAATCCACGTTTTTATTTTTACTGAATTGAAGGATTTCGTCTATGCAATTTATCTCGGCGTGGCGCGTCGCGTTACGCGTTTCGTTGACGGTGTTGCTTCCGGTTGCCAGTACCTCGTTCTCGTAAATAAATAAACAACCGACTGGAACTTCACCGGCTTTCAATGAATCTGACGCTTTTTCCAGAGCCAAATCCATCCATTTCGAAATTTCGTCCGAAACTTGGTTCGTCATTTTTAGTCGTTTTTTCGCTCCATACAAAAATGTTCGTCTCTTGCTCCGTCGATTTTTGGAAAGTTCCTTCAAGTGCTTCCGCTTGGAATACTCGAGTTCACGTCGTCTTTGAAAAATCGAACGAGGTTGAGCTCTCGAAGCTTTTCCGCAGTTTTTTCGACCCAGTTCACGTTGCTCGGTGATCTCGGACTTGGATGTGGAATGTAAAGAACCTGCGGAAATGTTGAATTTCAAAATGTTTTGTCCGCCATAGATCTAGGAGCGGAATCTCGGGAATGAGCAACATTCTTACATCGACGGAGAGTCCAGCTCGGTCGAGAGCAGCTCGTGCTCTTTTCTCTGCGAATCTGCCGATGCCGACGATGATCTCGATCCCGAGAAGTCTGACAACAGCCACGAGAGCGGCGTCGCAAAGAAGTTGAAGCGTCGCCTGTTCCGAGCCCTGTGAAAATTTGATAAAAAGACGCCGTGAGTAACTAGAATTGGGAAGAAAGTTTTACGGGAATATTTATTGCCTTGAGATCAGCCGGAGTGATGTTTCGACCGGCAGAGTCCATCAAAGCCACGGGACAATAATTCTGTAGAAAAGAATGTCGGAAGAAATTTTCTGGAGTTTGGCACAATTGGTCGATCAGATTCCAAAATCTTTTGCCGCTAACTTCGCTCCGTCGGCAGGCAAAGCCTGTAACTTTTCTGGCGGGATGCTCGCGCAAAGGCTTAGCTATGTGACCCGTCAATTTGAGCCAATTCGTGACGACGCTTATTTCCCCGAAAGGTACACCCGTCTGAGACATTCCCCAGGGGCCGGCATTCAACCCCAGAAACAAAAGTTTCTTCTGACTTTGACAGTACTGACGCACGTACTTGGAGTGAACTTCAAAAGCGTAGCTGATCGGATTGTACAGAAATTCTACAGGAGGCGAAAAACGTATGCCGTACTCGATATCCGCTGTCAATTGACACTCTATCGCCAAAAGACTGTCGGCTATGTTCCAACTTATGGAGGGAACCAACGATGGGTTCGAAGCATGATTCTTGTGGTTGGTTTTAACGACCTTCTGCGAGAGCTCAGTTACTTTGTGCTGGTCATGCCCCTTTCCAACCTTCACGACGCTCAAGTCCAACGGTACGTCATCGTCCTCGAGCTTTGCTCGCTTCTCGAGTGACATTTCGTTTTGAGTCGAATTATACGACGGAAACAATGGTGTAAAAATGTCAATGAAATAAAAGAAAAAATCATACTTACAAAAAAAAATTAAATGTTTTGTCTTTTAGCCAAGGAATCACCGTTTCTATTTTTTTGCTTGGCACAACATTCGTGGAAATATATTAATACAGTGGGTTTGCGTGAAAATTAAGGTACGAACGGACAGGACACGTGTTTCCTGATTCTTTGGTGTTGTCAAATACTAGTTGACATTTTATCAGCTTTCTCTGTTGCTCACTTCGTTTTTCAATTATTCTGTGACGCGAAGTTGAATCTAAAAGTCAAACAATCGATATTCGAATCGGGTTTTCTGAGATTGCTCATTGGTCGGTTACGAGTCCGCATATTTTCGAAACTTTCTGATTTACCCGACTAACCTACAAATTACCCACTCGCACTCGAAAGCTCTATCCCGCACCCACATAACGTTTGACGTTGTTGCAAGTCGCAGCGAACTGTAGTAGAGGCTTGTGCTTATGTGTCGTGTTAACTGCATAGCTAATCAGACTGATCCGACTTGTAAACGAATGTTGAAAAGTCCCAGTGCGCGATGAGTAAATAATACAAATGGTCAATAGTTCTTTCTCTAGCGTCTCTCTAGCAGTGTTCGAACAAGTAAACAGTGACAACATGATGGAGACTCAAAACTGTCCGCCGGTCAAATCCAATAATCCGGCTCCCACTGTCGAGCAAATAAACTCAGACAGAATAACTCAGGTACCAAAAAATATGTCCTAATTCATTTATTACTACCTTCGTAACAAAAATTACACGTACATTCTTTAGTTTACCATGACCTCGACGTAGTTCTATCGTTTCTAACCTCTAAATACAAAATTTTTGTTATTCGCGGAAACTAACGTCTCTTCAGTGCTTTTTTCTTCTTCTTTCCGACTATTCGATGCCCTGAAGCGAATTCCTTGTGAAATTGTCACCGTCAGGGAAGGGAATCTATTTCGAATGAATGCAATTTTTTCCTTGTCTCCATGAACGAATCTTTTCGAAAACTGGGTCTTTCACAGTTCACGATTGCCTTGGATAGAAATTTAGGAAAAACCTTGAAAAACAATTGGAAAATGTGTAAATTTGTTTTCAGCTGGCGACTAAATATTGGGCACCCCACACAACGGAGAAACATTTGCCGTTCAATGCTCAAATAGTAGAGGACATATATATCCAAGAAATATGCGCTTCAAAGTTTTCAATTCGTCGAATAATGATGCTGGAGTTCAGTCAGTATCTGGAGAATTTTTTGTGGCCTAATTACGAGGCGGACAAAGCGAATAGAGCTCACACGATGTCGATAGTCGTTATGGTGAACGAGAAATTTCGTGAGAGAGTCCAAGTGTGGGAAGCTTTTGAGAAGAACCCAAAAAACTTTTCGGGCTTTTTTCAACGGGTTCTGGAGGCTTGTCTCGAAGAAAGCATACTGGATTACGACCTCAAAGAACAAACGGCCCTCATAGTTTTTCTCAATCATTGCTTTAATTCTATGGAGGTCGCGCTTGTCAGAGAAGAAGTGAAGAGATTGGTTTCCTTGTCTATGTGGATCTCCCTCCAACAGGGAAGAAGGGAATTGGAGTTTAGAAAGTATCCCAAATGGAGAAAATACTGGAAATTGATAAGAAAGAAAGATAATCCTGAAATGAAAGAAAAACTCGAGTGGGAAAGACGCTTTCTGCATAAACTCATGGTCAAGTTTATGACCATTTTGGAAACTATTCCCCCGGAAGGTAATTATCGTTATAAACATCATGATTAACCCTTCGAGTACATACCGGGTCATTTTGACCCCAACAATTTTCTGTCCCCGATTGTTCGGCATTTGATGGCAACGAATGTTTTGGCATTTAATTTTCGTTTCCGTCAAAAAAATGAATTAAGAGCCATAAAATATGAATAATTTGCTACAAAAAACGTCTCTACAAAAAAAACAAAAAATGCATATTTACCGGAATACAACGACTTGAATAACGCCCTGGGTCAGATTGACCCAATATGCACTCATCGGAGGTGTGCACTCGAAGGATTAATCATATCCGTACAAAAATTCATACAATTTTATAACGAATCATCGTGTTTTTTTTCCAGGACCCGTATTTCCCGACAAAGTGCGCTACTGCGAAAGATTCCTGGAATTGATTATCGACCTCGAGGCTCTTTTACCCACCAGACGTTTCTTCAACACGGTCATGGATGATTGTCACTTGGTCGTTAGATGTCAACTCTCCAATTTGTTGAAACACCCAGAAGGCAGTTTATTCGGACAGGTAAGTGGCAAATGAACATGTTCATTTTATTTCTATCGCTTGGGCGCATATCCTCGAGTGTTTTCACAAGCCGATCGCTTCCACACTGAGCAACACTGAGACGATCAACTTTAGAAACGAAATTCTACAAATATCAATGTTTCTCGCGATGTTGAAGTTCGCGTCGTTCGATTGCAACGAAAACTGATGATTTTTAATAGCAGAGTACAAAATTTTCATACGGTATTTGCCAATAATTATGCGACAGTCTTCTTTGCCATACGAAAACTGAATTTTCTAGAAATATTGGAAAAACTGCATCAATTATCGAAATAATGAATGAGAAATATAATATAAAAAAACTAAATTTAGTGTCGATTCGGTGACATTTATTGTAACTGAGTTTTGAAAACTCAACACCTTCGAAAATTCAAGGAAATAGGAGTGAAATCTTCTCCAAGTAACTTAGCCCTCCGTAGACACCCATGGGTCTGGGCTGTCCAGCCCATTTAATGAATTACTATTAAATAACAATTAAAAAAAAAGAATTTTTATCCATCACCAAGTGCAGGCTCTTTTTCTATAGATCCAGAACTGCTTTTCTGAATTTTTTCAGATTTTTTAAGCGAGTCCAAATACAGTAAATAACGGTAGGACAGTCCAGACCCATGTGTGTCTACGGAGGGTTAACTAAAGACCTCGCAAAAGTGGAATACCAATCACTACCTATCGCCGTCGGTTTTAGATTAAAATGTATTTTTTCTATTGTCAAGGTTTCCTCTCGAAAATCGCGACCGATTGTCAGTAAAAAGAATCGGTGACGATATTCAGTTTTGAAGAAATAATTTCATGAAAAATTGCGCTCAGTGCCTGCCCGTCCCGTTAGGAGGCGTCTTCGATACAAAATCTCCTGCAAAAGTCTGTGACGCGCGAGTGATAAGATTGGCAATTACGTGGGACTGCGAACGAGCGTGTAGATTGACAGGAGGGTTCGCTAAGGAGGATAACCCATTGGAATAATTGAATCGACGTGATCAAAACGTTTATTATATTTCTCCCACCGTTTCAGTACAAAAAAGTATAATATATTTATCGAAAATGATTGTAGAAGCTAAAGCTCGAGTATAAATACTAATACTATGTGTAAATAAAGTCAAGTATCGTGTTCGATGTTTGTCTCTTGTCAAGGACTGGCTTTTGATCGCAGTAAGGTCACTTGGGATTGTGCAAAAATTCCTTTCTTTGTATTCGTACAAAAAGTAATCATAGCTCGTGTAGTAAAAAAAAAAAAATGGCACTTGTGGCTTGAAAATAGTTACTCAAAAGGTTGATTATTGAGAGCCTCTTGATTTTTTTTTAGTAACCAGCATTAATGGCAGTCATTTCTTCGCCCCAATCAAGACCCTCGGGGCTTTCGTTGTTGTGGCAACAATTGCAAGTTTTTCCTAGTAGAAACGTCACTCTCTTTTGGCCAAAGATACAGACGTAAAGTACGAGGATTGCTTGCAGGAAATTAAGTATTATGTGGCTATAGACGAGCACTTCGAACTTGAGCTGCGAGAGCAAAAGGGCCAGCCAACCTGTGCTCATGATTCCGAACAAAAGGGCAAACATTCGAAAACTATATTTCATTTTATGGTGTAGTCTGCCGTATGTGCTCATTCTCTTGATGGTATTCGAAGTCGTTAGGACAAAGCACAAATCGACGATAATTGTGAAGGCGATAGTTGCAAAAATCACCGACAGGCCTAACCATCCGACCGTTTCTTGAGGAGGATGGGCCATTCCTGTTGTTATCATTGGCTTGTTCGTCTCTAATGCAAAATGTGCGAATATCGCCATCGCTGATATCGTCACCGTTGAACCCCACACGTAGCTCGAGTAATAACAATATTTTCGTCCATCCGTAACTCGCAAAAATACGTTCCTCGACCTGAACGTCGTCCACACGTAATAACCGATCGCGTTCAACCAGAAAAATGCCGCGAGCAGCGACACGTACGCTACCGTATCTGAAACAATTGAACGTTCAAATTATCCAAGGAAAAATATTACCTGGCAAAAATGGCCGGAAATTCCCATCGGCGAACGGCTACTTTACTGAAAAGAAAATTTTGTTGGAAAAGATTGATATTTTGTTGAATACGTTCAACTAAACTTTTTTTTTTTTTTATAATTCCAAAAATTTTTGTCATTCCAATCGTAAATTTTGCTGACAGTTCCGTTAGAAACGAAATACACCGACAAAACAACGAAAATTTTGAAATTATCCAAAAATATTGAGATTACCGTGTTCAACAAAATATAAAAGTTTTTTAACAAAATTTCATCTCCAGTGTTCCGTTCTCGCGTTCAAAATGTAATCAAGGTCGAGAGACCGAAGGTCAATCGAAGCTTATGGAACGAACTTTGAAAAATAATTCCTTGCTGCCAGGAATTAACCCTTCGAGTGCACACCTCCTATAATTGCATATTGGGTCAATCTGACCCAAGGCGTTTTTCAAATCGTTGTATTCCGGTAAATATAAATTTTTTTTTGTAGAGAAGTTTTTTTGTAGCAAATTATCTATATTTTATGGCTCTTAATTCATTTTTTGACGGAAACGAAAATTAAATGCAAAAACATGCGTTGTCATTAAATGCCGAACAATCGGGAACAGAAAATTGTTCGGGTCAAAATGACCCATTACGTCCTCGAAGAGTTAATATAAAAAACTTCGTTGCTAAACTTTTAGCACACGATATTCTTAACATGGATTTAATTGTTCGAGTGCACACTGGGTCAATCTGACCCGAGGCGTTTTCCAAGTCGTCGTATTCCGATAAATATGCATTTTCTTTTGTTTTTTTTCCTAGAGACGTTTTTTGCAGTAAATTATCCATATTTTACGGAACTAAATTTATTTTTTGAAGAAAATGAAATTAAATGCCAAAAAATTCGTTGCCATTAAACGCCAAACAATCGGGGACAGAAAATCGTTGGGGTCAAAACGACCCAGTATGCACTCGAAGGGTTAATATCGAATTTTGTCGAATAGTAACAATGTCAAGCGTCGAGGTTGACAGACGATCTCGTGCTTTAACGTAAACATAACTCGTGCGTCGGCGCAACATCGATTTACTCGCTGGACGGAATTTATGGATTTTTCGGAATTTTTTTCGAGTGCAAATATTTGAGATATTCGAGGAACAATTTGGTAAGTTTATAAAGATAATTGAAGTTTTGGCTCACCGGCGACAAGAAAACTGATGTGGTTTCCGTATTCGGTGAAAATTCTAACGGTCGCGGCGGATTGGCTCGTAAGGAGACAGAGGCTCATGCTCGTGATCATATTACCAACGAGATCGCGTAGCTGTGGTAGAACGAAATAAACAATAGCAACGATGAGATAACTGAGGATGGTGAAGGCCCTGAAAATGGGATCGACGAGATGTCCCATGAAGTAGGAAGTGTCGGTCCAACTAGTGGTTAGAACGGGTACACAAAGCATGGCGTAAGTGGCGACCAGGCGTTCGCCACTGAGAACTGCTTTGTCGATGCAGTAATGTCCGAAGGGATAGTCGTAATGGATAGTTTGAAGGTAATCCGGATCGTCTTCGTCGTAAGATTCGAAAATTCCGGTATCCGGTTCTTCGGCAAAGTCGCGAGTTTTTTCAGGAATGAAATGTCGTAATTTACCGGAAGTGAGAATGGCTAACCGATCGCCACCGTTCGGATAATAATAAACGTGAGACTCGTGCTCATCGCTCCGACAAATCGGTCTTCCGACTTGCAATTCGTAGTTTATTCTCTCTTTTCGTATTTTTCTTGTTCCCTCCACAAATTCCGGCTGCCAGAGCCTCGTCTCATTCATTTCGTTCGTTTCGCTTATCGGTGTGCAATTATCGTCGACCAGCAGTTCCTCCCGGCCACAGCATTTTTCTATCAGCACAGTGTCTTCGTTGTTCGGGGCTACATGATTCGACGATCTTGCAAGGTTCGTCGAGCTCCACGCACCGGGTAATCCCCGCGACCATAACAGTCCGAGCAACAGCCAAGTCAACGAGGAATACATTTCCCACCAAAAAAATACCTCGTCGTTGAGGCAGTCTTGTGGCTCGCTGGAGTTTCTTCTTCGCTTCCGAGCTCCCGGTGGCTTTTTGCCAATAATTCTCCAGCAACTAAATTCACCGACACGTGACTATTATTTCTTCGGGATTTAGCACATCCCAATTTCCACGCATTGCGCATGTATGCGACGTTTTCTTTTTTCTCAACTACCCTCTTGTACGTCTTCTTCGCATTGCTCACTCACTCGAGTTGGCAATTCGATTCGCGTTACTTCCCCTCTTCGCCACTTGGAAAAAACTACCTGACAGTTTCGCTGCGAAGACTGCTAACTCTCGATGCGTCATTTAATTGTTATTTCGATTTTCAATAAGTCTCTTTTATTTCCGCACTCGAATCATTCGCGTAAATCACCCACGTGCCTCAGGATCTTCTCATTGTTCGTGTATTTGACATTCGTGACAATCACGGCCTCTAATATAACTTTTCCTTTCGCTCGTGTCTTTGTCGTAAGAATGCCTTTCGTCAGCCGGCGTCCGTATACAGAAACCTTTCGCTTCGTCCTTTTTTCTCCCTCCCCTCCAATCCCCGCTCCAGCATTCAGCCAATAACCGCGGTGCAAATAAAACGCGACCGGTTTGGCGACGTTTCCTCGAACGATTCTCAGCTCCACCTCGACGCAGGAGATCGGAAACTTGATTATTCTCGACGCAACTCCACCTGCAGCCAGGCTTGCCAAGCTCGCTTCTCGACACCTGGATCCGTCGGTTCTCTCGTCATTTTTAACGTCTCACCTGCTGCTGCTGCCTCGGGGCTCCATTTTCTCCAATGCAGATTTCTAGTTCCCGTGCGTTGCTCCAAAGAACTCTGTCGTACCGATCTCCTTATTGTCCTCAATAAAACTTGGACTTTCCCATTTAATTATACACGCTATACCTCTGGACCTGACTCATCACAATGAAAAAACAACGTTCTAATCTTAGCTCGAAATTCAAGACGATCGAAGTAAACAGAAAATTTCCACCGCGTCCCAACAATTCGCTATTTATTTCGAAACTATAAAAACTCTGTAAACAGCCAAGAGAATCCGGTGGAGACTATTTTTATGATCGCATCATTCGTGCCTCAACTTCCTGACAATCATAATCGAGCTTTAACAACTCGCTCGGCATATTGCTTCCGTCGTTAGAGCACCGATTCCTGTGAAGATTAAAAATATGTCATGGTATACATAATTCGTTTTGTTACGTAAATAACGATACAACATTTTTCACGATTATGAATTGGCCACGCTTTATTGCTGAACGGCGAATCCAAGATTTTCCGAGAGTTTAAAATCACCGCCATCGTATTCTTGGTACCCTTAATACCAACATTGCATTTATTCGAATATCATTATCGCTTTATTTTTAGAATTACATTATCAATGGAAATTTCGAAAAAACTATCCAATTGAATAATATTTTTAGTTGTGCAGGAATCCAGAGTTCATGAAACTTGATGAGACTCTTCTGGGTTTCGATTAAATTCAATCATATTCGTCGTTACTGCAGAAATGATTGAAGGTCGAGTTTCCAGTGATCGAAAATCCTTTCTCGAAAATGCATTTTCCAGTTGCATTCGAATGAAAAGACGTTATTTACATTTTTCAATTAACTCGATGACGCGAGTCGTTTCGAAAAATAAAAATTTACTGTACGAAGATTAAATATGAAATTGTTTATTCGGCAAAATGACTGAGTAAAGATCCTTCGGTTCTTAAACACTCGTGACAATAGTTTATCTCGAGATGCTTATTCGTCATTACTGCAGGAATGTTGGAACAGGTCGAGTTTCTGAAAATCCTTTCTCAAAAATGCATTTTCCAGTTAAATTCGAACGGAAAGACTTTTTTTTAATTTTTCAAGCGCCTCTTTGACGCGGGTCGTTTCGAAAAATATAAATTTACTGTACGAAGGTTAAATATGAAATTGTTTATTCGGCAAAATGACTAAGTAAAGATCCTTCAGTTCTTAACCACTCGTGACAATAGTTTGGCTGGAGATTCTTATGAATATATATAAATATATGTATACAGATACATGCCTCATTCTCATTTACGTATCGGTGACGCCTTATTTATGTCTCGGCTTATGTATAATGTATGGCACGTATGGACCATCAATATGTAAGCCGCAATTGATATAATTGTATATATCACGATGCGCGGGCAAATTTATTGTGCCAACTTGGAGAAGATTGTGCCTCTATGTTTGTTCAATTGGTGTTGAAAAAGTTTGTTACGTATTCTCATTATTATTCACGTCCTTGTTCACGTTGACGAGTAAGCAAAGATTACTCAATGTTTAATTTCCCAATTTGTTAATTATCACGTGTTTTCGATGCTCTGAAAATCTCATGGGATCGTAATCCAACGCACTTCAGTTTTTTTTTTTTTTTCTTTTTTTTTTTTACTGTAGCGAAAGAATTGTATTTTTATCTTTGGAGCACGAATTTCGTACAGTCACTCGAAGCTTGAAAATGTTTGTAGAGTATTTGTGACGCAGTGGGCAAACACTTGCTGGGCAAATTCGATCCGATAGGAATGTCGAAATAATACGAAAGCGCTCAGGGTGTATTGGAAAGTTCTACCTCAACCGGAAGAGCGTAATTAACGTCGTCTTCCTCGTCGTAGGCAGCCCAAGATTTAGGGAATCTTATCCCGAAGGGTTTCCTTCTTGCCAAAAGTTTTTTCACTCTCCTCCGCATCGGTACTAGTAAAATAAATATTATGACGCCCTGAATATCGTTGATAATGTCAGTCGCCAGCCTGTGGAAAAATAAAAATAAAAAAATAAGTTTCGATAGACGAATTCACAGACGAGTGAAAGTGACTCAAGCGCCTACCAGTAAATTTCGTCGCCGTGGGGCGAACTGGCGAAAGATATGACCTCGAAGACCCAGGTAATCCCCATCACCATCACCAGCTTCGTGTAAAGCAAACAATTAAATCGCAACGCTCTCAAACCGCTACCGTTGTATTTTCGGTACTCGTACCACAGCCTCCAGCACGTCAGTCCCAAATAAACAACGTTTAATATCAGCAGAGACGATATTGGTCCATAAAAAAATGCCCAAGTCTCAGTTGTTCCTGGAAACAATTCGACGCTCTTTTAACCGCGTCAAAAGCCTTTCGAATCAAGTGCAAACATCATTACCCCTCGACCTCCACACCGGGCCAAACTCCATCTCCAGGAATTTTAAAAAATAGTGTGCAATTAGACTTTCGCATCGTACACGAGGATCTTTCTATGCAAGACGTAAAACTTGCAGAGTTTACATTTGGAAAAATGCTTTTCAACACTGCAAATAAAAGTTTGTTGAAAAACGTTGATATTTTGTTGAACATGGTAAACTAAATGTTTTTGGATAATTTCGAAATTTTCATTATTTTAGCAATGTATTTGGTTTCTAACGGAACTGTCAGCAAAATTTACGATTGGAATGTCGAAAATTTGCCTTCCGAAGATATTTTCTAGAATATTTATTGCTGTAATGACAATTTGTGGGATTATTGAAAAAAAAAATTCCTCAAACGTATCCAACAAAATATCGATCTTTTCCAACAAAATTTTCTTTTCAGTGAGACGTAGATTATTTTCGAAAAATTGCTATAATCGGGCTAAAGTGAATTATTCAAAGGAGCAACGGCACTCCAAACATACAAAAGGTAAATGGGTTTTTTTTTTTTTTTTTTCAATCTGACCCAAGATCTCGGTCACTGGTACGTAAATTTGCAGAAGCTTCGAAGTGATATTCATAGCTTCACAGCTGCACAAGCTTCAGGCCGATATTTGAAAAGGACTGACCTCCGAACCAGCAGGAACCTTCGCCAAAGTGGGGTTTCAAGTGATAGCCTTCGGTGTGATGGGTCACGAGAGCCGCCAAGAGAAAAATTCCTGGACCGACGAGACCAATGGCGCAGTATATCGAGAAAAGATCCGTGTCCTTAATGGGAAAGCTTTTGAACCTGGGACAACGAATGATAAATATTGTCATCAACTAAAAAAGCCTGACTCTTCGAAGCGGAACACTCGATAGTAACTTCGACACTGATACCATATTTATTGAGGACGTTGAAATTGGCATCGCTTGAATGCAACGAAAACTCATTTTTTTTTGTAGCAGAGCACTCAATTTTCATATAGTATTTGTCAACAACAATGGGACAGTGTCCTTCGCCATGAGAAAACTGAATTTACTAGAAAAATTGAAACGAGTCCATTGATTATCAAAATTAATAAATAAAAAATACATTTTTGCATTGCAACGATGCAAACTTTAGGAAAAAAATTTGGAGGCATTTTAACCCTTTCAGTCACGCGATTCAATTTTTAAAACATAGCCGTTTTTTTTTTCAAAATCTTCAAACTTTGATTTTACGAAAATCACTATGACTTTTTTTTTTTTTACAAACTGGCACTCCAGCTACCAGCACGTAGAACAACTCCGAAAGTACAACAGTAGTAGAAAATTCCGTAAAACAAAACTTGCATGAGGCAACTGAGTCTTTAAAGGAGCAGTCAAAATTTGGAACTGGAAATTCTCTCTTATGGATACAGGCTAGGCTTCGGCTACCCTTAGAATTTTTCAGTTTGATAGCTGCTGGAGTAGTAGACACTTCAATAAATAATCCAGAATTTTTAAAAATTTTTTGGAAGTCTAGAAAAGTTTGTAAACCCGACTGTTTCCTAAAGTACCCAGTATACACACCGTGCTCTCAAACATTTAGTATACGCACGCCGGGATAGACGTTAGTTTTTTGTTACTAGGTGGAGTCGCGATCGACGAAATTTACTATTGTACTTTCAGAGTTATTCCACGTGGCAACAGTTGGTGGTGAATCGCCCTGTATATATAGAGAGAAGAGAAGATTCTTCCATGTCAAAAAGAATTGGTTCAGCGGCGATTGGATACAATGTTTACTATTTGAAACAACTCACCATACGGTTCTCCAAACGTTGAAAGCGACGAGGTTCATCCAGAAGAACGCAGAAAGGAAACTCCAGTAAAGAAGAAACGCTTGAAAAAAAACAATTGAGAGATTATAAAACGCGGCGTGGAAATAAACAATTAAAAAAACGAGTTTATATTCATAAAAGAAGTTTTAATCGTTTTCCATTGATTAGCAACATTTGGCATAAGTTGGAAACAGCGGGGAATCCTACCGATTGGTAGACACAAGATATCCTCGTCGGTTTCAAGGTCGTGAGGTCTCGTCTGCTCGATTCCCAACAAGAGATAACTCGAGGCTAGGAAAGCGACGCTACTGGCCATTGCTTTATCCTGAATGTCTCTTAGCTCCGGTAGCACGATGTAAACAACCAGCGTCAATACAAGAAACAAGGCGGATATTATGCTCAGTATGCCAAAGACTCCGTATCGCCATCTCAAGATTCCAAATTCGTCGTCGTCGAAGCAAACCAAAGCCCAGCTGTCGGCTTCTTTTTCACCGGACACGCAAAATCTGTATACAGGAAAAAATAATTTTGTATTTTTCTTCTACAGTCTGAAAAAAAGGACGGAAGCTCGAAAAAGGAAAAAAATGAAAAAGTACGCGGTAGCAAGTTTTGAAATTGTTGATTAATTCACGAAAATAGCTGTTTTTGCATTTCCATCAAATCGAAAGTCCCTGTTTTCGTCTGGGTCAGAATGACCCGGTTGTTATAACTTGGGGTTAAGAAAAAGCGGCTGTGGACAAGATCCATGATTTATATCTCGGTGACTGGAAATATTGGTTAAGCCAAGCAAATGGACCGCACAAACTGGACACTCGATACGAGACACGGGACAGATGTATGGGAAAGTTGAAGAGCTCGCATTAATTACGCAATTGGCTTACCTGCCGGCAGGAACCGGCTCGTAATCATGCTGAAACTCGAGATGCGGACCGTCAGGTCTGCTCACGACTTCAAACTCGTCGAAATGATTCACCGATGGATCAATTCTGTAGAAACCGTTTACGCAATTCAAACGTATTTCGGCACCATCCGAACAATTTCGGGAATTCCCCAGCCAAATGGCACCCCCTGGACAGCACTCGGTTGCTGTTGTCCTCGTTGTCGTGTCCAGAAGAACTATCAGCACCGGCAGTAGCCATGACCCCCACAGTCGAGCTGCAATCGCACCCGAAATTTTCAGCTTTTTCGAGTCATCATTTTCGCGAGCATAGGAGGCAAAGGAAATTTCAGATTGAGGATGGAATTTTTTTCCCAAAATGATGCAACCTCCGGTCAATTGGGAAAAAAAATTCCATCAAAATGCTGGTTAGCTAAAAATACCGAAATGCAAATTAAAGAGGATCACGTGTTACTTGTGAGTCGAAAAAACAACTCAACTTTTTTGCTCTTTTCATAATCGGAGAAATGAATATAATTTCTTTTTGTTTGTTATTGAAATTATGTGCAAATTATTCGGCGGGCTTAATTGGCGTTTAACGTTATAACAATCTTTAAAAAACGTCATTTTCAACCAGCTGGTCCATGCAGCGTTGTCAAACCTTCAATACCTAGATGTCGCGATACCTCGTTACCCTGAAATAACTTTGTTTCAATTTTCATTCCCAGATTAGCTTCTACAGTAACAAGGATTTTTAAAGACAGCCTTGATTTCTATGAACATTATATTTTCTTAAGTTCGTTTTTGGTTCGCTGAAGTTTGAAAGATGAATCTTGGAAAAATACAAATGATTGCAAAGGGAGTGTGTCTGCCATAAGAGCCTGTGTGTAAGAATTCGAAAAATGTGACTTTTATGTATCGTTCTCTCGACAACTAGACGGTGGATTCAAAAATGATTCCAGTAACAGATGCACGCTATATTTTTCTATGTTATTTACAAATTTCAAGCTGCAAAGTTGTAACTCCCAGTTACCATTAGATACGCATGATTCTCCTTAAAAGACAAAAACCAATGAGGCCTAAAATGGGCAAAATAGCACAATTTTCGGCCGCAGTAGCAAAATCAATGTTTCGAAATCACGAGTAATATTCGATCGAACCAGTTCGAGTGTTATATTATCTGATAGATTTGAGATAACGAGTACCAAGAACAAGACGAATCCATCGCGTCGTATGGATTCTTGGAACAAAGGGAAAACGTATGAGACGAAAAACAAAATCGATTGAATGAGAAAAAAATGGCAAAATTTTAGACACCAGAAAGATCGATCGCATGATAAATGGACGCCGGATCTTTACGAGTTTTTCATTAGTTATTTGTTCGTTCAACCGAAACTAGGGTTTTACCGGATTCTCTTGCAGCTTCGCTATGTCATAACTCACGAGGGAAAAACAAAGACAATCGGAATATTAATTACATTCATAAATCCAGCGTGATTAAATTTGACGCGGACTGCTGTGTTATGTAATATTATCAGATGGGAAAAACTGTCTTTTCTGCGAGTTTCATTTTGTATCTTTTTGCGACATTAACACATCGCGTCATTGAACGCTTTAACGGTCACGAGGATATCTCGATCGTTAAGATTAATTCTGCACTCCATCTGGATCCAATTAAATTTACAGTTTTGTATAATTACGTCGTAAATCGAACTCGTAAAAATCAAAATATTAAATTTTTTCTACTAATTCCTCATTCGGTAATTACGACAATTTTCAATAATTAATAAATCATTTTTATCATCAGATTCTTACAATTCACTCGATCGATTGTTTTATTAGCCTCCGTCGAGTCGTAACTCCGCGTGACCTTGAAAATTGATCTCAATCGCGATGCACAATATCGGAGAATGATATTTTCATACCAATTCTTCGATTATTTCTTTCCGACGCTTTTTTTCGCAACAGATTTACATAAACTTTCGTGACTTTTTTTTCCCCTTCGCGATTTTATCCTCGTTCGCCATTATCTGATAAGCATTTTGTAAACACAGCTGTTCCTATATATCAATGAGATATTGTTGATTCTATTGTGGCCGTACAAAGGTCACTTGATACAAATCATCCTTACGAGATGATATTGACAAGTTTCAATCAGCAACGATCAAATCTCTGTTTCTTACGATTTTTCATTTTTCGGAATAGAAAAAACTTTACCATGAAAATCTCAAAGCTCGATCGTTTTTTATCGAGTTCCATTTATTTTATCTTTGTTTTTTTCTAATGTTATGTAAACATGTGAATTCGGCGTATCTTTTTTTTTTCATTCGAGCAAAATGAATGAATTTCACGATAATTCGTGATTAAGTAATTTTTATTCACACTTTCGGGATTTCGTATCTCTCGGTAAAAGATTTCGCACATTTTCTGGATTTCGAAATGTGCAGTGCAAAAACACAAACGACTTAATCGATCGAGCTTAGAAAATTATTCATTGATGCGAAATAACGTGATATCGCAACATTCGTTTGAAAACATTGCCATCTCTTTGTTCTGTGTGCTCGCGACGATTGAAACGTCGAAACGTCTCGAAAAAGACACACGGGCATTTAATGTTTTCACTCAATGAATAAATGCTGCTGTGCATGAGAAGAAAAGTGAAAATCTTTCACGGAATCCTATTTTCGAGAACGCACATCGATAACCTATAAAAAATAATAGAGAACGCGCATTCTTACCTCGCGATGTGCGAACGTCCGGTGTTCCTGCCGAGCGTCCCGCGGTCATGTTTGTCAACAATTGCCGTGACTCTATCGTCGTATGTGAATGAAAAATGATCCACTGGCTTTAGAGTTTCGATATTACGTCAAGTGTCATAGAAAAATCGTCAAGTTATATGTTTCGTAAAGTCAGAAATCCGAGTGAATCAAAATAACCCGAAAACGAGGGGGCCGGTGCTTAAAAAAAAGTTTTCTTATCTAAAGTCACGGAATATTCAAATACGGAGATTGCTCAAGACACGGGTGAACATTGGGCCTTTAGTTCGTGGCTTTTACATGTAAATCGCGAAAGGCATGTTGGTTTTCGTACAGAGACAAACACAGCCGTGCATCGTACCGTGATTTTTATTGCGCGTGGCCTTTTGTACTGATTCTCGAGGATAATTGGCCAGTGTCAAAAGATGCTGAACGCGAAGCACGCAAAATCTTTGCAGTTTATAAAATGACGAATTAAAATTATTCAATCTCGAGGATGTTTTTTTTTGCAGTGTTTCGAAACGCCGGTTGATGTATTAGGATAAGAAAGAATGTGATGAAAATCAATCGAAATTCGATGGATTCTCAAAATCGATGCTGCGATCTTCGGGCACTGCAACAGTGATCGTCCTTCGAAAGTGAACGCACGCTCATCTTGCACGATCTCTTTCACCGAAATCACAAACACGCTAGTTCGATAATAACAAAAAATTGAAATATTGGAATGTCAACAAATCGACATGGGAACACGACGCAAGAAAGTCTCGGAACGCACGCGCGCCAGCAACGATCTTCGTCGATCGAACTACGAAATCCAACTGATCGCGAAGCGTGCAGCGTGCAGCGTATACACCGGACTCGATTGTCGCTCTTGCGCTGTCTACTCACTCTCCATAGTACGACCTCGGCTTTATCTTTAAGCGCTATTTCGCGTCAGGCGTCGGGGGCGGATGAGTGGTGTCAGGGAGGGCGGGGAGCGTACAGAGAAAATCGTTGATGACAAGATGAAAAGAGCTTTGACTCTGCCTCTATTTTTCCCAGAATCGTTCAATTTTCACCATCTTTTCCAAATTCGAGCTCATTACTGCCAATGTAAAATCGAGTATTTCTTCCCCCCGGAGGCAGAGGATAATTTATCGATTAGATATTCAACTATTTCTAAACGATAAATTATTGAAAAATATTGAAAAACCACAAAATTAAAAGCTTCTGTGTGTTAAAAAACCCTTCGTGTGCATACTGGGTCATTTTGACCCAGTATGGCAACGAATGTTTTCTCATTTAATTTTCGTTTTCGTCAAAAAATAAATTTTGGGCCATAAAATATGGTTAATTTACTACAAAAACGATTCTA
Organism: Hyposoter dolosus; assembly: GCA_963921915.1. Taxonomy (NCBI): domain Eukaryota; kingdom Metazoa; phylum Arthropoda; class Insecta; order Hymenoptera; family Ichneumonidae; genus Hyposoter; species Hyposoter dolosus. Next base: position 19,426,566 of record OY998131.1, on the reverse strand, counting down.
CGAAAAAAAAAGCAAAAAATGCATATTTACCGGAATACGACGATTTGAAAAACGCCTCGGGTCAGATTGACCCAATGAAGGATGTGTGCATTCGAAGGCATAAAAAACGAAATTCTATTCGAATATACAAAATAAACAAATTGAATTTTTTCTTAAACACTGTCGAAACGTAGCTCCCGATATACATTTTTAACTGTATTTTTATTTTATTTTTTTTCACAAAAGTTTACGTTTTGAAAAGTTTTCACTCCCCCGACCTTGTTTCGCATCCCAGCGATTTTAATTACAAACTTACGCTCTTCGAACTGAGATGAAATATTTTTCGCATCCCGGCAATATGTCAACGATTCCTCGAAATTCTCGCATGAATCCCTGAATGCGTTGAATCTCTAGAGCAGAAATATGTTTGGACATTCTTCACGCGAAAATACCACCGAATCGATTTCAATAAATTTTCCACATACATATATATAACGTTCGCCGATGGGAATAGAATGTCGGCGATACGACATTGTGATAAATTGATTTTCACCTAATTTTCCAGTGGAAAAGCCGAAATTTTCATTCTTTACCGACTTAAAAAATTCACGAAATAAATCAGGCCTTTGGAATCGAACCTCGAATCGATCAGGTTTTGGCTATCGCCCGTTCGATTGGATATTCTCATCAGATATTCATACCGAAGTTACTACGTTTAGTTACAGTAACTGGAAAAACTTTTTTCCAATTATAATCCTCCGTAGACACACATGGGTCTGGGGGGTGTCCAGCCCATTCAGCGAATGTCGAGAATTTCTCGTTTTTCGTATCGATTACCATTGAGGACGTTGTATGCTAAATTTTCTATCGATAAAATTCCTTTTAATTTGCACCACACAAAGAGAATAGTGATATCTAATTGCTCGCGCAATATTAAGAGTTTTCACCATGTAGAAGTCGAGATATTTATTTATAAAAATCACAATTTTCAGTAGTTTCTCATAAGAGCGTGTGTTAAAAGTTCCAATTTTCAACATTAAATATTTCGATTTCCAAATGGTGAAGCCTCTTCAAACTTTGCATACACTTTTGTGTAACATCGAAGAAGCTTTATTAAGTTTTTCAAAAAAAAATTGGTCGTAAAATTTTTTCGAAATTTTTTTTATTACGTAACAAATACAGATTATCTCGGAAAATCTTGGATTTAGAGTACGTTGTTCTTTAGTCGATTTGTAACAACTTTTTTTTATGAACTTAGGCTCGCAAACCATTTTGTATGCAAGAAAAACTGAAAACGAAAATTTAGATTTGACCATCGTCGTACAACGTCCTTAAATAACAATAATAAAAAAAAAAAAAATTTCCATCACCAAGTGCAGGCTCTCTTTCTATAGATCAAAAATTACTTTTTCCTGAATTTTTGTCAGATTTTTAAAACGAGTCCAAGTAACGTAAAAAACGGTAGGACCCCCCAGACCCAAGTGTGTCTACGGAGGGATAATTACGTTTCCTCGTGAATTCGTGATGCCGAACAAATAATCAAAATGCAATTTTTCGCTTATGTTCACGTATTCAGGAGGCTCTTCCCGTGAAAATACGTGGCATGCAAAAATACGAACGTTTATTACTTTCGAATACATAATGACGAGGTGCGACGTTTTTTTTTTTTTTTTTTTCAGCTACTCGAGATGCTCAAGTTTTACGCGCGTTTCGAAATTAGCGAGGAAACCGGTGATCCTCTCACCGATCACGATATGACGCAGCTTCACTATACCAAGATCACGTCGTTGCAGGTAAACAGAAATCTCTCTTGCTTTCAATACAAAAGGAAGAAAAAAACAAACCGCACGTGGACTGAAAAATAAATGAATTTTTTCTCCAAACGTTCACCAACGATTTCTTTTTATTTTTTCTTAACCGATTTTTTTTTCGAAACTTTACTTTTTTTTCTGGGGTTGTCAAAATTATATTCTTGTTGACATTCATTATAATCGATTTTTTTTTTGTTATTTGTGGTTTCCTATTTTATTCCAAATTCCTTAGTTTTTTTACTGTACGCCGAGAAACTCTCGATTCGATGCTGATATTTACGTTTGTCCAAGTTTCCATGTTTTTTTTTTTTTTTATTTGGAAAAGATTTTTTACAAAATTGGTTATTAATTTTTAATTTCTCGTGGTCTTCACTTGTGATTTGTTCTGTTTGTTATTTTTACATCCATTCGAATGTTTTCTATTGCAGAAAGCTGTGTTCGCAAAATTTCCTGATTTGAGGAGTTTCGCTCTGGCAAATGTTGCCAGTGTCGATACCAGAGACGCCCTCTTCAAACATTTCGGATCACTGAGGTATTTCTTTGGATTTTCCTGACTCGAACTTTTGGATTTTTGTAGAAACAGCCATAACGATGTTTGGAATTTTTTGGTGTAAAATAAAATGGAAATTTTGTTGCTTTCTAGCCAGGAAAAACTACGATCGATCGCGAGTTACTTGAATCTCGTGCCACCTGAGGAAAGAGCATCGGATGAAAATTGGTATCGATTGGACATGGATTTCTTACAAGAATTATTGGTACGTCATAAAAATCGCAATTCTCTGTGAAATATTTGCGTTGGATTATTCGTTCGTTTTCAAAAAATGCAACGAAAAATATCGAAATCCTTCGATTTTGCATTTTTTTTCGTTGTTTTATATTTTCATGATGTTGACAGATATCTCGGCACGAACGCAGAGCATCTCAGCTTGAGGAATTGAACGAAATGCCGCTGTATCCAACCGAAGATGTTATCTGGAACGAGAGCATCGTTCCAACTGAATATTTTTCCGGAGAAGGCTGTCTCGCTCTTCCTAAATTGAATCTTCAATTTCTTACGCTTCACGATTATCTCTTGAGGAATTTTAATCTATTCCGTCTTGAATCCACATGTATGCATACCAATATTCCTTTTTTCCATCATTCGCCACTTCAAAGAGTCAAGTGAATGCAAGATTTTTCACTTTATGCCAATATTTGTCGAGCATCATTTTTTTCTTCTAATTTCAGACGAGATTCGACAGGATATAGAAGATTCTGTGAGCAGGCTGAGCCCTTGGTTAGTATTTATTTCTTCCGAGTATTTTCTTTATTCACAGAAATCACGATCGAGACCATTTTTCTTTTTTACATTAATCGAAATATGTATTTCTTTGCTTGTTTTAAAAAATTGATAAATTAGCATGGAAAGATGATTGAGAGGCTTGCTTGCACGAGCAGAAGTGCCGAACAGGTTAAATTCAATAATTCCTTTGAGACTGAACGAGTGGATCGATTGAAACGATAAATTATTCATTTGAGAAGATATTTTCACGACAGGAATGGGAAAAAATTAATTAGATGAGCCGTACTCGTTGTTTTTGCAATGGAAGAATAAAAAAAAAAAAATTTTCTCAAGTCGCCAAGTAGAGAAAAAAAAACTAGTCTCGTCGAGACTGTTTTTTTTTTTTTTTTTTTTTTTTTTTTCAATGCATTTTTCGCAAAATGGCAAAGGCTTGCATCTCAAGGTCGGCAGTTTTTTGATTCGTAAACAGCAACAATTGATGTTCAAGAGGAGAAATCGCTCGCCAAAGACTGGGCGGTCGTACAAAGGTCGCGTCTGCACAAAATTCCAGCCGAATCGATCCGTCCGAATAAAAAAAAATGATACTCAAAGAGTTGTTTCATCGAATGGAAATATTTTCGAAAAAAAAAAAAAAAAAAAAAACAATTGTTTCATCTCGTTTCAGGATCCATTGGATAATTAATATAATTAATTATTTTTCAGGCAAGCTGAAGATGGCGGTGTGTACTTTGGAGGATGGGCTCGAATGGCTCAACCTATAACGCAGTTCGCGGTAGTCGAAGTGGCCAAACCAAATATAGGCGAGAAAAGGCCGTCACGAGTGCGAGCAGACGTATCGATTAATTTGAGTGTCCGAAAGGAGATTAAGTCGGAATGGGAGAATCTTCGAAAGCACGACGTCTGTTTTTTAATAACGGTCAAGCCGGAGAATACCATCGGAACAAAATACAGTCACAAATTACCGTTCGTACCACAAGTAGGATTGACTTTTGTCCGTGGCTGCGAAGTCGAGGGTATGCTCGATTCGAACGGACGAGTTATCGAAGATGGGCCTGAACCACGGCCAATTTTACCCGGCGACACGAGGACTTACCGAGTTTGGCTAGATTCGAATCAATATCGCCTGGACATGGACAACGCCAGCCACGGAAGCGAAGACGTCTACGAAAGCTTCAACATCATTATGCGACGTAAACCCAAAGAAAATAATTTTAAAGCTGTTCTTGAAACTATCAGAGAACTCATGAACACCGAATGTGTCGTGCCTGATTGGCTACACAATATTATTTTGGGATACGGAGATCCCGGAGCTGCTCGATATTCCAGGTATTTTAATTCTCCCTTCGTCTTCCATTATTTCCGACAATTTTTCAATCTCAAATATTTGAAAACGTGAAAAAATGTTCATTTCGTTACTCATTTTTTGCTTCCTCACAGAGGATGCTATTCGAGCGGTTCAAATTGTATGATTTTTCGAATTTTTTGAAAATCTGAGTTTTTTTCAAAAATCGTCCAACCGCTGTAATTTATGAAAATTTTGTAAGATATTGTGTATAAGTCTGTACTTCATCTTTACTTTCTAGAAAAGTTGTCCAAATTTTATAATTAAAATGCAACTACAAAAAACGCTGCCAATTGAAATTTGCAAATTGCTTCCTCAGGATGCTCAAGATGCACGATGCTCAAAGCTTCCTCTATGAGGAAGCCAAAATAAAAAATATAGTTCTTCATAGAGGAAGCTTTGGTTATCGTGCATCTTGAGCATCTTGAGAAAGCAATTTGCTAATTTCAATTTGTAGCGTTTTTTTTCCTTTGGAGTCGTCGCTTTGTTAGTTTATTTGAATTTTCGTCAAGGATGCGTACGGAACTTGACATGAAAATGGATAATCCGAAACAATGTGCTGAGGGAACTGAGTTACGTTGATTGGAAATTATGCTCGTGGGAAATCTTGATTATGATAGTCACTCGGAGCTTCCTCAGTCACATGAATAGTTAATGCTCGTATATCGAAACTTTCATGGTTGAAAGCGTCAAAGATATTTATCGAATGTGATGTTTAATATAAATTAAAAAAAAAAAAAAAAAAACACTGTGTATTCTTAGAATGCCTGACGAGATACCAACGATGGACTTCAATGACACTTTCCTCGATATCGATCACCTGCGTAACAGTTTTCCTGGTTACGACATAAGGATCAAGGCCGATAGCGAGAACAATGACGGGGACAATAAAATAGTGCGACCTTTTAGATTGACCTTCGAGGATGTACTGAATAAGTGCGAGTCGAACGAAGAAGGAATCGCGAAAAAAGTGATAACGGTCGAGCCTCACGTTCCCCCGAGCCGTGGACCGTACAAAGCGAATCAACCGAAAAAGTACGTTTTGCTGAATAAAAATCTTTCTAATCTTTAAAGCAGTTGGAAAACTAATTACCATTTTTTTCGGCAGGAATCAAATTCCATTCACACCGACCCAGGTTGAGGCGATCAGAGCTGGAATGCAACCGGGCCTGACACTTGTGGTCGGTCCTCCAGGTACTGGAAAAACCGACGTCGCCGTACAAATAATCTCCAATCTTTATCACAATTTTCCCAATCAGAGAACCTTAATCGTCACTCACTCGAATCAGGCTCTGAATCAGCTTTTTGAAAAAATCATGGCCTTGGATATCGACGAGAGACACTTGTTGCGTCTTGGTCACGGTGAAGAGGCACTCGAGACCGAAAAAGATTTCAGCAGATACGGAAGGGTCAATTACGTTCTCGCTAAGAGGCTCGATCTTCTCATGGAAGTTCAACGATTACAGGTCAACGATCAAAAACGATAATTCTCAAATTTGACATTTATTGAGAAATGGAAATTGAAGAACGATTTTTTTCCCAAACAGGAATCTTTGAACGTGAAAGGCGACGTTGCTTACACTTGCGAGACTGCCGGTCATTTCTTTATGGACCAAGTATCAACTAGATGGGAAAGATTCGAAGCGAGACTGAAGCAACGCGGTGGTGGCAAAAACGCCGCACTCACTTCTCTCGTCGACGAGGAATTTCCGTTTCACAAATTCTTCGACAATGCGCCGCAGCCACTTTTCAAGCGCATCAATTACGAGGAAGATCTTGAGATTGCCCGCAGTTGCTTCAGGTAAACCGAACCACTAACACTTTTCCCCCCGCATTTCATCAAGAAAATCATGAAATTCAAACGAATGGCGTGAAATTTTTCATATTCCGTTTGGCTTGGTTTTTTACAGATATATCGAGAGGACTTTCACTCAACTGGAAGAATTTCGAGCGTTCGAGCTCTTGCGATCGGGTCTGGACAGATCAAAATATCTTTTGGTAAAAGAGGCAAAAGTAATCGCGATGACGTGTACGCACGCCGCTTTGAAGAGGCGGGAACTAGTTGACATGGGTTTCAAATATGACAACATCCTGATGGAAGAATCGGCCCAAATATTAGAAATTGAAACGTTCATTCCACTTCTCCTACAAAATCCCCAGGACGGTTATAATCGTTTGAAACGTTGGATAATGATTGGTGATCATCATCAATTACCACCGGTTATAAAAAACATGGCGTTCCAAAAGTACTCCAACATGGAACAATCGTTGTTCGCAAGATTCGTACGATTGGGTGTGCCTACCGTTGACCTCGACGGACAAGGTCGTGCTCGCCCAAGCATATGCAATTTGTACAATTGGCGTTACAAAAAACTTGGAAATTTGATGCACGTCGAACGGAGCCCGGAGTATTTGGTTGCCAACGCTGGTTTTCAATACGATTTTCAACTCGTCAACGTTGAAGATTTTAACGGGGTCGGGGAAAGCGAACCGAGCGCTTATTTCTATCAAAATCTTGCTGAGGCCGAATATTGCGTTGCGGTTTTCATGTATATGCGGCTTCTTGGATATCCTGCAGAGAAAATTAGTATTTTAACTACTTACAATGGCCAAAAACATTTGTTGCGAGACGTTATTAACATCAGGTAAATAATCCTCGTAAACTTCTTGCTGCATTATAATTTTCATGAGTGCGAGAATCTGCTCACAAGTCCGATTTGTCGAATTCGCTGAATGCGTAACGATCAATAGAAATAATTCATAGGTCACGGTTCCAGAAATGGAATTGGGACGAGTGAAAGAATTTCAAAATTCCCTTTGACTCGGTGAATTTGAAAATCTTCACATTTCGTTAAAAATTACGTTTTTTTTTGCAGATGCGCGAATAATCCACTCATCGGTCGTCCCAGTAAAGTAACGACTGTCGACAAGTATCAAGGTCAACAAAACGATTATATTCTCCTGTCGTTAGTGAAAACTCGAGCCGTTGGTCATCTCCGAGACGCCCGACGTCTTGTCGTTGCAATGTCTCGAGCTCGCCTCGGTCTGTATGTCTTCGCGAGGATTTCGTTGTTCAAAAATTGTTTCGAACTCACTCCAGCCTTTGATCAACTCATGCGACGACCCCTCAAGCTTCAATTGTTACCGCACGAAACTTATCCCACAAGCAGATTGAATGACGAGGAACCTTCCGCACCGGCTGTCGAAATTCAGGACATGCCGCATGCCGCCAAATTCGTTTACGATTTTTATATCAATAAAGTCAGTGGAATGAAGGTAATTATTCATTAAAAAGAATTTAAATCGTAGGAAATAAAAATCTCATATGACATTTTCAACTCGACTCGCTTTTTCGTAAAAGTCGTTCAAAGAAATAAAGAAATTGCCAAAACCGTCATATTTCAGTTTATGAAAATGCGGCAGGGCTCGCCGTACGCTTTTTTAAATTCTTGCCGCCTTATCACGATTTTTTTAATCATTTCCCACGTTTGCTTCCTCATAGAGGAAGCTATGTGACGGTGAAATTTTTTTTTTTCCAGTTTTCAATGTTCGCTTAAAATGTTTCAAAACATCGAAAAATCATGTCTAGAAAAAAATGTCCGGATGTGTGTGTGTATGTTCTGGCACTGTAAAATTCAAACGTTTATAACTCGAGAACGGGTTGAGCTACAGGGCTCTTGTTTTGCACAGACGTTTATCTATACAAGCTTCTCGTTCTCTGAAAATTACGTCGGAATTGCTATAGAAATACAAATTCTACGGCATATTGAAATTTTCAAAAAAAGAGTGTAACCGCTCTAACTTTCGCAAATTTTAAGATCTGTTACTATTTTTGTTTATTTATAGAGTATTATAATGGAAAGGTCGGTATTGGATTTGGGAAATATCGGTTGAACGGTTTAAATTATATGATTTTTCGAATTTTGCGAAAGTCTGAGTTTTTCGAAAAATCGTTTAACCGCTTTAATTTTTACAAATTTCCTAAAATATTGAATATCAGTCCGTACTAGCTCTTTATTTTCTAGAAAAGTTTTCGAAATTGAATGATTTAAATGGAAACACAAAAAACGCTGCAAATTTGATCCGTCGCTTTCAAATATTAAAAAAAAAAAAAAAATGTTTTATTGCGTAAATCGAGACTCAATCGAGCGATGAATATTTTCTAGGAAATTCAAAAGACTCTGGAAAAACCGGAGATGGTTCAAGTTGCCAACAGCCCGGAACATCGCGTCCCGGTTCATCCAGGCGCCGACGACGACACGGACGACGAGGATGCTGATCCAACGAAAAAGGAAACTCAAAAGCCCAGCGACGAACCTGTTCCGCAAAAGCAGTTTGCACCGATTGAAAATTTGGTTGATGAACCGATGGAAGAAGGCTGAAAGCACTTTTCATTCGAGGTCTTCAATCGATCGAACTAACCGTGTGAAGATGGTGAAAATAATTGCGTGTTTTTGTACACGTTGAGAATATTTTATATACAGTGAAATATAACAAGTATATTAACGATTCAAGTACAAGGCGACAATGAATAATTTACAAATTGGAATCGGCTCACGGAATAAATGAAACGAGAGGAAAGTCCCGGAAAATAAATTTTCGCTACATTCCGCAATTCACTAAGCCAGTGGAAAGCGTACGTTACTTTGTGTTACGCTCTCTGCGTAATATCTCACCATGGAACCTTCGATTAATACCGTTGAGTCGTCCTGAGCCATGCAGCTACTGCTGCTGCTGTTTTTAGTAACTCTCAATTGCTGTCGTTACTACCGATGGGTCTCTCTGACCCTAGGCTGAGTCAGATTGACCGAATCATACTTGGTGTATATAAATTAAATGATCAGAATCATTTTTTCATTATAAAATTTGCAGGCACGATCAAGTGTGACAAGAAAAGTACGAATGAGTCGATTTCGCTTACTCGATTGAGGATTTTCGAAATAACGACTTGTTTTTCTTTTTCTTTGACTAAAATCGATTTTTCGTGAAAATAGACTTGAAATTCCTCTCGTTCGCAAACGCAATTCTTGCGACAAATATTGGGTAATTACACAAAAGGCGAATATTATGAATAAATCCGAGTGAGGATTCGTCAGAGTTCGCGTTTAGCAATTTTTGAAATAACCGAACGACTCGTTGATGGTTTTTTGATTTTTGAGTCGTGAGTTTTACGATTTTTCTTTTTTGATTCTTTTTTCTCGATTGCAGCGTTCGTGGCGGATGGCACGTAACTGTTGTCGAATTTCATTGTTTTGCTGGCAAAATCTGGCTGATATTCTTCGATTTTCGTTTTCACTCCTTTCGAACTCGGGACGTAAGCCTCGGTGAGGTCTGAGGACAAGTTCGAAGCTGCGCAAGGGTCGTAACTCTCATGGACAACTTTGCCCAAAGATTTAATTGAATTTGGAATATAATGCACTTCCGTTTTATCCGCGTTTGTTATCGACGACGATCTACTTCGTGTTGTCGGCGTGTATTTGTTTATATCCGCAGCAGAACGCATTCTGAGCAACATGCTTTTTCTACTTGGGACGTAGTTGAAATCCACGCTGACTTTCGTCGAGCTCGGCAGTTCCGGGGGCACGTATTCCTCCAGGGAATAATTATCCGAAAGAAAACTATCGTTCTCGCTCAATTGCTGAATTATAGACGCCCTGTCGTTCTCCCGTTCCAACACCATTGTTTCCTGCTTTTTCATCTCTTCGCTCTCGCATTTCGTTTTATCATCATTTGCACTTTTCGAACTTTTTCGCGCCGGCGCTACGTTCACTTTTATCGTTGGCAATGAATTTTCATCCTCCGGAAAATCCGTTGATTCGAATTTATACCTAAAATGATGACAGTTTTTACTTATTTATTTCTCGATTATTATAAACATTCATTAACCGTTCGAGTGCACACCTCTAAGTGCATATTGGGTCAATCTGACCCAAGGCGTTTTTCAAATCGTTGCATCCCAGTAAATATGCATTTTTTGTTTTTTTTTTTTATAGAGACGTTTTTTGCAGTAAATTATCTATATTTTTTGGTCCTAAATTCATTGTTTGACGAAAACGAAAATTAAATGCCAAACTGGTGACAGAAAATTCTTGGGGTCAAAATGACCCAGTATGCACTCGAAGCATCAATATAAATTGTAATGTCAACAGCATTTTTGAGGCTGTATCGTTGTCCACAATTCTGTCTACTAAAATTCTCTTCATTCATTAATCGTCATAAATAGGGGGAATTAATTCACGATAAATTTTCAAAAAAACGAGCACCATTTTTTCAAGGTAATTTGCCTTATTGACTGCATCTGGAAAAAGCTTCGACCACTACCATCGAAACTCTTGAAAATCTTTTTACCTGCCTCTTGACAATTTTGTCCAAATGATTCGTAAAAATTCGGCAAGTTTTTGGTAGCACTTTCGACAATTGTCATATATACAATTTCAAATTTATTCCGGTCAGACAATCGACTCTGAAAATGACATTGTAGACGAAATATTGCCGTCGCATGTTTCTTTGTATCTCTTGTTCTTGTGAGATTAAGTCTTACTTGATTTCTAAGTGACCGGTAGACTTCCTGTGTTCCGTTGAGTCTGTTCTACCTCGAGACTTGCTCTCATGGTTACGAATAATTGCTTTTCGTAAGACACTGTACAGGGAAGTCCAATCTTGCAAATCGAGCCATTTATTGGTAGTGATTTTCTTCTTTTTGTACTCGACAGTTTTTTCTTTGATTGTTATGATCGCCGTTGCCAAACAACTGTCCGAAACCTATTGAGAACATTTATGGACTTGAAGAAAAAGCAACAAAAGTTGAATACGAAATTGTGATTATTGAATTTAAAAAAAAAAGTTTAATTCGTCGTTGCAATCGGATGGGATGAATAGACATAAAGATATTCGTGAAAAGCTTGCATTCTCGTAAATTTTCGTCCATTTTTGAGATTTTAAAAAGTACAAGCCCAAAGGGGAAACGAAACAACTATGGAGAAAGGGAATCATCGATTTTACTTCAGGTTTCGTCGTGTGGGGCACAAAAAGATATCGAGATTCGTAATCATTTGACAGCGCTCTAGAATCCCGTCAGGACATTATTTATCCTGCAGTAAAAACAGCTGTTGCCTGTTCGATTATCGAACACAGGGATACGCAACTCTGAATATTGCATAGAGGACTGGTACACGTACCTTAATCACTTCTAAGTAATGCCCTTCGCGAAACATTGTGCATATAAAATGATGAAGAAAATGAGATAAAAAGACTCGACAAGCCTATTCCGAGATAAGTAAAAAATAATGGTTTTTGGTTGAAAAGTAATCAGCGTCTGGTTCCTTTCGCTTGAAAGTAATATTCAGCTGTTCAGACAACACACAGATGTACGTCACTCTGGAAACACTTGCATCGTATCGCCAGGCATTGTCAAGTCTGATTCATGTTTACGAAATGCATAATCGCCGTTAGATGGCTATATGTTCGCTGCACGCCATCTCCGATCTGTCGTTTTCGATCTTTTCGACGGTCGGTTCAAAGTTCGTTCTTGACATTTCGCAATTATTTCAATTTCCATCTATTCCGATGCCTCACATCAATCGAACAAAATAGAGAGTTCGAAACGAGGAGAAAGGTAATAACTATATTTGGAAGAATCCAAAGAAAAGACCGAGTTGAAATTAAGGAATCATTGACATTAGAGAACGCGATAAATAAGAGTGTCAACTGCGCCAACTGTAGTTATTATCCGTGTGTCGTGCCAGCCGTCAGAGGTCACTTCGTTATCTCAATGTCACATTTTTTCGGATTAATAACGTCTGTTTACTTTCATAACGTTACGATGTGCTAATTTTACGAATTTTAACTATAGGTATGTCTATTTTTAATTTGCAACTGAATGACCGAGACTCAAGTACACTCAAGTTTAACGAAGAAGCAAAAAAACGCACCGGCGTTATCACTGAAACCAGTTCTTTGACGTATATTCCCAAAAAGTCGCGAGACGAGTCGGAATAACCAACTATATAGCTCTCAGGCTCAGGTAGGCAAAAATCTACAGAGATTTTTTATCTCACTCATTCGATATACAACCATCATATCCAAGTGTCACGTTGTTCTTATTTTTTGTTCGTTTGCTTGTCAACATAGGCTCTTTTATTTTCCACTATTTTAAATTGCAACTGAATTCGAGATCGAAATCGCATCATGTGTCAATTTTGTGTCGAGTTTGACAACGTAGAAAATAATGAGCTCGTAGCCTCAAAACTGCTAACGATCGGTTTATGTCATTGAGTCGTTTTCCGTCTCTCTGACTCCGTTCGATTTATTGAAGTATCTCGTTTCAACAGAGTGAACCGCGTTTAAAATCCTAATGATTAAAATGCTGGAGAAAATTGCCATAATCCTTCGATTACATGAATCATTAGGGCCTGTGCTAATTGTTGGCCCAGCAAGAGTAGTTTCCCTTTTTGGCTGTACGGCGCGCAGCGATGTATCGATGTGCTACACATGCAAAACATCAGCTGACACTTTCTTTCGTGTTGTCTCACTTGCGCTCATGTGTAAGTAGCGATGCTCCTAGCTCGTTCCGTGGATACAGCGTTCTTCGTATTTACATTTTTTTTCGAATTTGCGATTCAAAATGGCGATTCAAAAAATAAAAATCTAGGTATATTCGGACGAAAAGGAAGTTGCAGCTGCTCACGTCAATGATATCTTATATCGTTACAATATTTTATTATAATGATATTTTATTGAAATATTTTCGAACGTAATCTCCAATCGCATTTCTAATCGCGAGTGGGACTCGCGCAATAATAAGATTACTCCATTAACTTAATGTTCAGTTAACGAACTCCGATAATGAAAATCGTAGGGGGGGGGGGGGCAGTAATTTTTAAATGAAAACATCTTTCGCCATACTGGGAAAAAAATCGTAAAAAAAACACGAAACAGACGGGAGAAAAGGCTATTAGACTGAGGTAAGGAAAACTCTAAATGTCTTCGGCGTTAATTACTCCGACCTTTGTAGTGGGAGAAGCGCTTTTAGACTGTCTCAGCGAGGAGGAATAACTCAGTGACGAAAAGAACAAGGTCCTGGAAAGTTTGAAATAGAGTTAAGAAAGGACTAAATTTGAGCCTTAAATTATAACAATTTTTAAAGTCAAAACGTAAACATTACGAAATGTTACAAAGTGAATAAGGAGGAAAAAAATTCGTAAGAACTTTTTCTTCGATCGAAAACTCTTTTGTTTCAGGTAAATTCATTTTTTTGAATCTAATGTTAAATGAACGATTTTTTTTACAGTGAAAAAATTTTTACACGCGTCACAAATTAATTATGGCGTCAGTTCACGATTTACGGTCTCTGACACAACCCGAAACCGTTCAAGGAGAAATGAGCTTCATTGATGGCTGCATAGAATTCTTGGAGCGCGATACCAGAGGTTTTCAAATACTGACCTATGGGATAACGGGTTTGGGGCTTTTGGCAGCGTTGTACAGAATTCGTCCAGTAAGTACGTGAAAAACAAGCAGATATTGAACCTGTGAAAAATCCACAAATATTAAAAATTCTTTTTTTTTTTTTCGCACAGTTTGCAAAATTCGGAAGCCCATCCGATGTCCCAGCTCGGTTTCTCAAAGTGAGAGAACCGTTGCAAGGTAAAGTCGTGCAAATAGATCGGAGTCACGGAGCTCTTTTGATGGTCGATCACACACCTCTGGTGAATATTCCCAGGCCCGGAACGCCCGAACTGTTGCCTGTCAAAGTTGCCGGAGTGGATGTTACAGATCTTGGTAAGTTGAAATTTTTCCTCAGCACTCTATCGAGTGGAATTACATTTCAAGGCAATCTCAATTATTTTAACCCTTCGAGTGCACACATCCTTTGAGTGCATATTGGGTCAATCTGACCCAAGGCGTTTTTTAAATCGTTGTATTCCGACAAATGTGCATTTTTCGTTTTATTTTTTTCCTAGAGACGTTTTTTGTAGTAAATTATTCACATTTTATGGCCCCAAATTGATTTTTTGACGGAAACGAAAATTAAATGCCAAAACATTCGTTGCCATTAAATGCCAAACAATCGGTGATGGAAAATGGTTGGGGTCAAATAGACCCAGTATGCACTCGAAGGGTTAAACTAGAAAAATGTGCTCATAGAATTCTCTCTATTCGCTATAATTCTTCATCCCTTCAATTTACCAACTGATACAAAATGTGAACTGATCGCTCATAGATGTTGAGCCTCAGTAGACACACATGGGTCTGGGGTGTCCAGCCCATTCAGCGAATGGCGTGATTTTCTCGTTTTTCGTATCGATTACCTATAAATAACAATAATAAAAAACAATTTTTTTCTATAGATCCAAAACTAATACTTTCCTGAATATTTTCAGATTTTTTAAACAAGTCCACGCAGAGAGAAAAAGTCTACAATTTTAATAGGAATTTCTGGAAAAAATTACCGTGCTGCATCAGAGAAATTCGTTGTCACATTTTCAATTTTGTTCTGCGGCATACATTTTTTTTAAGCGAGATAGTAATTTTTTTCATCAAAACCCATAATTTTTGTAACATGCATCTATAAATACTGCATTGCATTTAACAGATTTTTCTTTCCGTGGCAAATACAGTAGAAAACAGCAGGACCCCTCAGACCCATGTGTGTCTAGGGAGGTGCGCTAATCGTATTGTGTCTGCGGAGGGTTAATTCGCTGATTTGATTTTTTTCCACACAAGGTATCAGGTGGCTGAAGTACGTAGTATGTGGCAAAAAAATCGTCTTTGTGCCATTTTCCAAAAAGGACGAGTATTTAGATTGCGCAATAACTCTGCAACAATCGAACGAGGTACGATCAAATTCAGATTTTGTGTTTAATCACAAAGAAACAAAACGTTGTTGTAGAGCGAGTTATTAATAGTTGATCAAATATTTTGACAGAGTACAATATCAATTGGCGAAGAACTTGTGCGGCTCGGATTTGGCACTGTCGGGATATTGGAATGTGAACAAACTGGCGACCGACAAATAGCGGCTTACAAATCTGCCCTCGAGGCAGCGCAAAAACGGGCAAAAATCGAGCGAAACGGTCACTGGCATTTCGCGATAAAACCATCTTATCTATGGAAATTACGATTCTTCATTAACTCGAAAATTACGCAAGTGCTGCCTCCTAGAATTTCCAATCAGTTGAGTTTTTAACACCGTCGTAGTATCGTCAACTGGAGAATTCATTCCGGAAAATCGTAGTCGACGACGAGACCGAGTGGCTTTATAATTGTTGATCGAGTACTTATAAACAAAATACAAATGCAAACTTCTATTTAAATTTTCTATCGTCGTTTTTGTTAAGACTACGATGTTTGTTGAGCTGAGACGTTTATACAATAAAAAAAAAAAGTTTATAAAACGAGTGTCCATCAACGTCCCAAAAATTTGCCACGTGCATGTCCAAAACTTCTGTGTCAAATTTTGAAAAATTCCCCCATACGTTATGAAATGTTAAAATTCGAAAATTCTCGAGAATTTATTAAAAGTTAGTTACTAAATTTCGCATGCTTTTGGATGACGATGGAAAGTTTAAAAAATCGAATGATCGGAGAATCTTCCACCACCTGAACAAAGTCCATGTCCAGGTTTGTATACCATCTTCGCTTTTAATATTAATTTATGCAGCGATTAATATGTTGATGAAACAAGAGTTTGACCTCGAGTTTGACGAACAAATATTTGCAGCGACGTCCTCTTGGGGACATTAAACGGCCTGCATTTTGCCAATATTGTTTCTTTAATTTCAACACCAGCAAACATTTGAAAGATTCTTAGTATTTGCTCTTGAGGTCAAAAAATAAGATCGAAATGCTCAAGAGAACTTTCGTGAAGGGACGACATCGTTGGAAATGCGAAGCAAAACATTTGGATTTAGTGAACGAGTAAAAATAGTCAAGAGCATGCTTTTCGCAAGGGAACACATTCCAGAAAGACACAAAATTAACAATGAGCCACTTATGAAGAGAAATTAGGGGGATATGGGGAATAGAAGTTTGAAAAACAAGTCAGGATCGATGGGCGAGGGTTGGCAAAAATTGGCATCAACTCCGGAGTATGTGAGATAATCAATTTTTATTGTACCCAATGGCGGATTAATGAATTGCTTAGGCGAGCTTAATGGACATGTCCGAAGTTGGAAGAATCGTCGACAAAGTGATCGGTAACGATGGGAAGCTTCGGTTCGCTCTCATAAGGAATGTATCGTTAACTTACAAATCTACTATTTATGCGTATGTATTTTACAACTACATTATCCGCCATTCACCTGTAGAAGGACGTCCAAAAAATCCGTGATATTCTCAACCTTATTTACAGTAATAGATCACAGTGTCTAGTTTACAATATAAATGTGTAACTCTGCGTCGGAATATACTGCTTAGCAGTTTGGATATAAATGGAAGAAGCGTGGTTTCTTTTAAGGTTCGTTACTGAACCAGGATGGTACACGAAATTAAATGGTGCTCGAACGTTAAATTCTTGGTGAATTATTACAAAAAAAGGAGTACAAATAAGAATTAAACCTTCGTAAAAAAAAAAACAAGTTTTTAGATGATATTAATGTTAAAATCGTTGGAATCCTCGTGCCTCGACTTAGTGGATTTACAAATTGTCACGTTTTTATTTAATTCGTGGGCTCAGTGCCCAAAAATTGAGGAATGTTGTTAGTGTTATTACGTGAACAAAAAGCTGGCGATGATGGCAAGTTCGTTTTGTTCCAGCGATGCTAATTTTAACATGTTGTTGTTCAAAGGCTTTTGTTGAACGTTTGCGGAATGTTAGTGGGAATGAAATTTGAATGGGGAATTTTCGATCGAAATTTACATTTCGTCGTGGTGATGTTCCTCACGCCTGACTGGCTCATGTTCTCTAACGTTTTTGTCTTGGTGAGGAGCTGGTACAACTTGTTTAGCTTCTTTGATCGGCTTCGGAAGCTCATGAGTTTCTTCTCTCTCGTATTCTCGTGAAGGAGGCGGTTGCGCGTGTTGCTTAACGTGGATTTCGGGGGTTGGCTTAACTTGCTCGACTTTTCCGGGCTTCGGAGGAGCCTGTTTGGGTTTTTGCGTCGTTGTAGCTGGTCGCGGTGTTGTTGTCGTTGGTTTTTGAGTCGTTGTCGTCGGTTTGGCAGTGGTGGTTGATTTTGGAGTGGTTGTCGTTGGCTTTGGGGTGGTCGTTGTTGGTTTTGGCGTCGTTGTCGTTGGTCTCGGAGTGGTTGTCGTGGTCGTTGGCTTGGGCGTGGTTGTCGTCGTCGTCGTCGTCGTCGTGGGTTTTTGAGTAGTCGTCGTTGGTTTGGGGGTTTCGACATGTTTGACAACTTGGGGCGTGGCCTCAGGCACAATCTTTGCGTTATTTTTGGCCCTGGTGACAAAGTCTACGTCGGGGAAAGCTCGTTTGATGGGAACACGGGCGAGATATTCGTTGTAAGGTGAGCCGAGCCAGAGATAATCGTCATGAACGAAGGCCGAGCTTATACTCCATATTTTCTCGTCTGAGTTGTGTAGAGCGTTCAAGATTTCTCCATGACCGTTGACTCTCAATACCGTCACATTTTTAGGGAATGAATATGAGAAGGATTCGAAAGATCCAATCGCGTGGATAGCTCGCTTAGCGAAATCGTTGGGGTAAAGATCTTCTAGTACTTTGAAGGGCAGTTCTACGATACCCAACAGCCTTGCAACCATTTTCCTCAAGTAAGGATGCGGTATGAGCGTCTGCACGAGTAGAGGATGTTCCGGATCAGCTGGCAATACTATGCTCACGAGGTAGTTGCCCAAACCGTCGGAATGGATATTGTCCGGTGCTCCCGGAAGTCCTTCGTACAACACTTCGCTCTTTCCTGCTTTAGCACCTTTCAAGTGATACTTCATGATTACTGCTTTCAGCGTTTCAGCCACCAGGACGTAACTCTCGTCGTCGCTTAGTTTCAAACCGTTTGCAAATCCAAGGTTTTTCAACAGTACTTCGTTCTTCTTTGTTGCTGCGTTATAACGTATCAATCTGGAAAATCGAGTTTACATGGATGAGTGGAGGTATAAAAAACCAAAAAATAGATTTAATACTTCGAGCGCACACGTTCTATGAATGCATATTGGGTCAATGTGACCCAAGGCGTTTTTTGAATCGTTGTGTTCCAGTAAATATGCATTTTTTGTTGTTTTTTTTCGTAGTGACGTTTTCTTTAGTAAATTATCCACATGTATGGCCTTTAATTTTTTTTTTTTCAAAAACTAAAATTAAATGCCAAACAAGCGGTGCCAGAAAATTCGTGGGGTCAAAACGACCCAGTATGCACTCAAAGAGTTAAAAAATGAAGAAAATGTGTGAACTCTGGATTCATAGATCAACAGTTTTCTTTGTCGCTACTTTCCGATAAGCTGCAGTAAAAATCATGAAAAAACGTTATGAAAATTAACAGGAATTACCTTCCAGCGGGATCAGCGAAGAATGAGAATATGCCGTCGTATAATTTGAAGTCGGTGGAACTGTCGGTCCAGTAGACGTCGCCGTTACTGGCAACGTCGATGCTGTTGAATATCTTAGCGACTTTGCCGTCGATGGGTTTGCTGGGATCAAAAAGTTGTTCGTATTTGGAGGTGTGGACATTGACCTTGAAAATGCCGTAGTAAGTGTCCACGACGTACAGGAGACCTTGTTTGTCAAATTTGAGTCCTAAAGGCCGTCCACATTTATCTTCCTCCCAGGCGCCAGCTGCGGAAACAAAGAGACGTAAGAAACTATTCGCGGCGATGAGGCAGCAGTCCTGGAGCTTGGAACTCACCGCAATCTTTGCCGAAGCGAACGACGGGCACAACTTTCTCGTTGTCCACCCTGCCGACATATCCGCCTTGCATTCCTGTGTAAAGTTGGCCATTGTACGAGTCAAAGGACTCGGGCCCTTTGATTTGACCTTGGAACAATATCTCAGGGTCGTTGAGTCGGTCGTTGGGAGCAAAAACACCAGCGAGAGCCGCGGGAGGTTTTATACTATTGAAAAGGAAAATTTACTTCATTTTCGATGATCCAGCACTTACAAGGGCACGAGAGTTGAAAAATTCACGAACGAATAGTTTTTCGTTTACTTGTGTATGTAAAAAGTCACCTGTATTCCGTAAAAGGCACATTGGGTGGTAATCCCGGCGGAAATGTTATTACGGCGAGAAAAAAAGCAACGTAGACAACGGAAGTCCCCAGTGACTTGAGGTAACTCATCGCATTCACGAATATATTCCAATGACCTTGGAAAATGTTCAAAGTTCGATGACTGCTGCGAAGACAATTAAATTTGTACCGAAAATCGTATTTTCAAGTCGTTGCTAAATCGAGGATTATTCCGTCAGAGATGAGAAGTGTTGAATGGAAATTGTGGGAAGAATGATTATAATGGCGTTGACGAGATGGAATCTTACCTGACAGCTTGAGGTCAGTTACAGTCGCGAGCGTCTGTAGCGGTGTGATGAGCAGTCGAAACGCAACTGATTGAAATGGCGAAGACCGGCTACCAAACAAGCTCGAGAAAATAAAAGAGAAATAAAAACAGCGAGGCTACGAAGAAGAGGTAAAGATAACGTGAAATGTGATTCGTGGAAGATGCCACGCGACCGAAAATACGTGTCTCTCAAAAACGGTGCTTAAATTCCCTAAATCTTGCCGCAAGATCGATCGACTGCAGCGTTCCACCGGGTTGGTGATAAAATCACGCAAAACTCTTGATTATGTATACAAGCGAATTAAGAAATTGACACGCTCAGAGTTCCACACCGTTCAGAACTCAAGATCCTCTCTTTTTTCTCTCCTTCTCTAATTCCCTTCTTTCCAAATGCAATTCAGCGATATTCAGTCCCATTAACGAAACGAACTTGATTTTTCCATCGACCTACACCGTACACAACGTACTTTCATGTATGCATACACGTATCCACGCACACGCTACGTGTCGAACGCTGTTTCTTTGCTGTTTTTTTTTTTTTTTTTTTTTTCATTACGCGGTTCGACTCTTGTTTCTTTTACCTGACGACGCTTGTAACGGTTCTTCGATCGTCTGTCTCGTATCAAAAGCCATTCCCAATGGTTTCGTTATATTGCAAAGTTATTCACCGTACACGGGACCTTCCTGAGAGATCATGAAACCAGAAATATATATCGCAATGTTTTTTACTCAAATTTGGAAAGGTTGCTGAGGAATTTTTTTCTAACTCGTTAATACTGTTTCTTAAATTTATATAAACTGAGTGATCATTGAACTTTAACCCGCATGCATTTCGCTGAATGTCTTATGTAGAAAAACATAGATCCATAAGTTTAGCGATGTCTTGACACAATTGCAGACATCACACGCAATATTCGAATATGTTTTTCGAACCGAAGTCTAAGGTCACGACGAACATTCAATGCCTTGACCATATTTCTGCAAGATGGTTCACTTGGAATTTATCCGATCATTTTTATGCAGCTACAAGATTTATAAATTATAAACGTTCCTACATTCTTCATGTCTAGATCTGCGGATCAATTTTCATTTTTATTACTCGTGGAGCTCGTCAATAATGACAGTTGAAAATAACAAGGGCCGCCTTATACGCTATAAGAAGGCATACGAAAAGTTCTCTCGATGTGTTTTTCGATTTTCAATAGTAGTTCATTTTATTACTTCTATATAAAGTCCAATCGAAAAAAATGAGATCACTAAAAGGGTTGTGGCATTGAGGCGAACGAATTCGGAGTATTTTTTTTTCTTCGACGTTATATACTGTCGAATATTTCTTGAGCTACGAGATGCACTCGAAAAATTGCCTGTAACGAATATTACTAACAATACATCTGGGGACACCCTGTATATTCTTCTCATGCGAAGAAAAAATCGTCTGGTAAAAAAAAAGCATATTACAAATATTAATTACAATGACAATTCAAGATCAACAAATGGTCGTCCTTGCTTGACTGCGAACTTTACAGATCATTTTGGAGAGCAAGCACAGCTGAATCATCAAAGGTGCTAAATTGAAAATACGTGGCTTTGTTGTAATATTTTTATATACGCCGTTGTACGCGGCGTGTGTGTGTGTAAGATACGACGGGACGGGTACGACCACTGAACCCAAATCGCTACCCCCACCACGGCAGTAAGCGTTCCAGTTGTATCTTGAGTTCAGTGGGTACGACGATAGGTTTTTCAAAGTCTCGCACGAGGCGCGTCAGTCGCGAAAAAGCGCGGGAAAATGGCGTAACGAGCGTCGCCATACCGGCGCACTAACGCGTTGATGTTTTGGTTTTGAGTATGTTGAGATCGACTCGAAAATCTGCGTCCTGTTGTCATCAAAACATTTGTCATTTTAGCGACACTTATTGGGCTGAATATAAATTTCTTCTAAAAATATACGCGTAATCGTGGTGTTATAAATACTTTGTCACGTGCTCGTATAATATGGGTAATTCATCATGCAACGACGAAGACGATATATTTACGCCTCATCGTAAGAATTCATTATTTTCTATTTCATCACGCGGTTGTTATGTTGTAGACGACCTTGAACAAGAGTGCGAGGACGCGGTCTTCGAGGTCTGCGATGCACGGGAACGGTATCCCATTAAGTGCGTTGATGAGCTCGCCCATTGCATCAAGCTCGAGAATGAAATATGCGTGAGTATGCGAGTGACAATTATTACAAAATTTCTAGCTCGAAGTAATGCCCGATGTGGAAGGTTAAATCGTTAGAACAAAAATCTCTTTTTCCTCTGTTGACATTTTTCGTATGTAAACAGAACCGACAGAGGCGAATGGATTTTCGAATATTTCCTTGTGATTTCCACTATTTTTTAAATTTCTGCCACGGTTGTGAAAATTTTCTCGCATCCCAAAAATCTTGAAAAAATCCGAAAAAATGATAATTTTGTCTTAAAAAAGAAAAAAAATGGATTTAATTGCAAAAAATTTTTACAGTAAAGTAGAAATTGAACAATAAATTTAAAACTATTTCTGTGAGATTTCAGCTCGAGCCTATAAAAAATAGGCCTTGTACAAAAATCAACGTGGCCCCAATGGCAAAAGAGCAATTATTTTTTTTGGAGAATCTGGGAATTGGATCGAAGAACGAAGTTGCCTCAATGGCGAGCAGAACCAAAAAGATGAAGAATTTACTGAACAAATTGGAAAACTTGGAAGTAACTGTTGAACAAATTGGAAGAGAAAAATACGAAGAAACGAACAAATTATTAAGGAACTAGGATTATGCTAACAAAACTTAATAAATCATTTTCTGAATATGTTGTAACGTTATTTTTATTCAACAGATCAAACGTTTGGGCTCCTCTTGTAATTTACAAATGAAAGGAACAGTGCAAATTGAATAATTGCACTTTCCTTATATAATATTTAGTGATGTAATAAGGAAATATCATTAACAAGCTCCATGACAATTCAACCAAATGACGATTTTTGGAAAAGAATTAACAATCCAACTTTCCAATTGATTTTGTTTTCTCGTCTGACGGTCCGCAAGTTGGCAACAAAAATTTTCTTAAACAACGAAAATGTGTGTGGCAAGTTGAAACGACAAAAATAATAATTTTTTCTTTATTATTTTCTTTCGACATTATTCCATAGGCTTTCGAGAGAAAAAAACGTTCGTATTCTCCGAAATGACGAAATCAACTAGTCAAAGGAAAATTCCAACAATACATAGGCTATTAGTATTTTGTGTTGATTAGTTTTTCAAGACTCCGTCACGTAGTGTGCAGCGGAACTGCATTTCACGGGGGAAGAGCCCGATGCGACGTTACGAGGAAAATTCGTAAGATCTAATCGATGAACAACAACTTTAGCACCGCGGGTCATGTCGTGCATGAATTTCCACATGTCGAGACGTACTTCCGGTGGTTCAATCGACGTCTTGTTCGTATCGACTCGCAAACTTTTTCTTCTGTTTGGTAATTTTCGCGATTTTTCGCTCGCGAGTTCTCGTTCGAATTCTTCTGTGATGTCGATGACCGGTGACAACGGCGCAGAATTGGGCGGATCGACCGGTGACTTTTCGGTTGCTTTTTCGCTCAGTGATTCGTGATCGAACGTCGGCGATGCAGACGATTTATTTTCTGGTACAGACTCGAGGCCTGGAGGTTCTTCGGACGGATTTTCAGCTTTCCTGTCGGCGTTCGTGTCGCTTTCGTAGCTCAGTCTCTTTCTTTTGAATCTTTTGTGGTTCAAAGCTTCTTGTAGAGCAGGTGGAATCTGAGCGGACGTTACTATTTCGTTGGAGATTACTCTGGGCGTGGAACGCGCCATTTTTTCATGTTCCGTTAATATTTGCGGAGGCGATTCCAATTTAGAAGCAACTCTTGGTCGTGGATCATCCACCGGAAAATCCTGCTGGGCTTTCGTCGACGAATGCTCGGATATGACTTCTAGATCGTCCTCGTTCTTGTCCGACTCCCAATCATCTTTTTCGTCGTATTTCAACTCCAGGTCCTCGACTTCCTCCTCTTCGAGCTCGTCCTCCGTTCGGCTACTTTTTTTCTCCTCTTTTTTGTGATTTGAGGTGACATTCAGATGCATTTCCATCTCTTTACGTGCCTCGATTATTCCGGAGTCTTGACCTTCGTAGCGCAATCGTTCGCTCAGTACATCTCTGACGTTGCTCAAATTTATTTTGACTAATGGGATTTTGTCTGTGATGGGCGATCGCTCGATCGATTCTCCACGCGGTGGAATCTCTTTTGATTTTATTGGAGATTCGACGAGGCCCGTATTTACTTTGTATTTTAAAGGGGAAATTGCGTAATTCGAAGGGAGTCCGGGAGAATTAAAACCAAAGGATCTGTTGATAAACGGTTCGCTCGTAATTGCGAGGGGCGACCTTGAGCTATCCTCGTTGTTGTTCTTCGACCTCAAGTCTGGCATTTCTATTTTTGTAATCAAGTTCTCGAGTCCAAGCAAATTCGAATTCAATAAACATTTTTCTCCCTCTTTCGTTTCAGCCTTGACTGAATTTTCCAAAACCTCGTCGACCTCGAGTTTCGTCTTCTGCTCGACCACCGTCACGGTGTCTTGATCCTGACGGATCGTGAACATGAGACCTTCCATCACGAGATCGGTTATGTCCGCGGATCGAGCGGTTTCCACTTGCGCACCTCGCGGACTACGCGGCAATGATCGTCCTGGCAAATCACTTTCCCGGTTGCTCGGTCCCGGACTCGATTTCTCTTCGCACCTGTTCGGACCACGTTTTCCCGATGTGCCCTTCGAATTCTCAATTTCCTTTTCGATTATGTATTGATATGGCAAATCCGCCAAATCCGCAGCGATTCCTTTCTCGGTCGGCGAATCGGGCGCAAGTTTGTCCGAGATCGTTTCGGTATTTCTCCGTCGCGTTCGACTTTTCGGTCCAGGCAAATTCTCAAGATTTCTCGTACTTTTTCTAGACGTTGATCTGCCGCTTGCATCTTTTTCTCGTTCATTTTCAACTTCGTTCAACGATGACGAACTTCTCTTGGCAGCTGATTGCCCCGAGGATCGAACTCTCCCAGAATCCTTTGATTTTTCTTTCTCTTTCGAATTGGAATCGTAATTACGCGTTCCCGGATCCAGAGCTCCATGATTTTGCTCTTGGCTCCCTCCGTCGATTTCCTGTACGGGTTCGTCATCGTTCGCTGTCTGCGAAGCTTCCCTCCTACTGCTGCTTTCCTCTTTCCGTTGCACAGGCGGCGAGTCGTTAACCGTTTGCACGGTAAGCACGAATGCGTGTGGAAATGCTGTCGCATCGGTTCGTTCCCGAAATTTCAGCATCGCGAACATCTTGTCCTGACGCATCCATGCCGAATGATCTGCGAAGTAACGTTCGGATTATTGCAGGAATAAAACGCCGACGGAATATGAAAGATTCTTCATTCGAAAACTTTCTACCGTCGCGTTTTTTTACTCGAATTTCCGAAAAAAAAAAAAAAAAAATCCAATAGTCGGTAATTTCGAAACTCTATTAGCAAATTCTCTGAAAAAAATAATGAGAAACCGAAAATTCTGTTTTTTTCCCCGGAATTTGCATCGATGCAGAAATGATGAAACATTTTTTACTTGAATTATTGTTTTGTTTTTGTTCAAACCGTTTGAAATAATGGATAATGAGGTGACAATTAATTAATTCAAATTCTAACGTACTGTAGGTGACCAGCAGATGTCGAGTGCCAAATTGTTGACCTTGTCGTGGCTGTGACTTGATTATTCGCCTTATTACCTTCGTCAGCTCTTTTGGGTATGCAAAACGCTCAGTATTTCTGAATAAAAATAAAAATCAATGTAAAGACTGCAAACACAAGGATCGAATTCGCTCGCTCAACGTCGCCCGAAAATTCCTAATCAGCAATACCTTACCTCAGGCTTTTATGCCATTTGAATGTAAATTTGTAAATGTGTTTCTTGTGGCAGAGCCAATAAGCGCCGGGGATCGTTAAGACTGTCTCATTTCCTCGCTCGACCCAATCAAGCTTGCCAAGCGAAGGTACATGTATTCCAGGCATTTTCGTTCGGGTTTTATTTCATGGAACAGTGGCACCAGTTTTGTAGTTTCTTTTCCACCGATCGATTCTCTTACTAGGAATGTTAAGTAGTAGAGAACACGATGCTGCAAAAAAATTAAGTAAAACGATTAAAACCTGTTGCTTGAGAAAGATTCGAGCGATTTATCGTTGCCAAAATATGGAAAATCTCTTTTTGTTCAAACATGATAATTGACCGTTCGAGTGCACACATCCTATAAGTGCATATTGGGTCAATTTGACCCAAGGTGTTTTTTGTAGTAAATTATCCATATTCTATGGCTCTAGATTTATTTTTGGACGAAAACGAAAATTCAATGCCGAAAAATTCATTACCATTTAATGCCAAACATTCGGTGACAGAAAATTGTTCGGGTCAAAATGACCCGGTATGCGCTCGAAGGGTTAACATCGAATCGTTTCTGAGGAAAAAAAATAGCGGCATGCGGATCACTAACCCCTGTTATCACTTCGTTGATAAAAACATCTTGAACGGTATTCCAAGGCAGAAAAGTGCTGGACTCTTGACTCCAGAATACTCGTTTACCAATGATTTGTACACCAACTGATTCCACAACGAGTAGACTTTCTGCAGGAAAATAGAAAAATTCTTTGATTTGATTTTGTCATTAAAATACAACAAAATAGTTACGTCCATTGTTTTCTTGTTAATTTTTGAACTAAATTAATCGAATAATTGGGAACAAGTTGTTGCTTCGAGAGTTTTGCATTAGGAAGAATGTTCTGTGGAATTACCAATATTTACGGATGAAATAAAACGTTTGCACTGGAGGATCAAAAAGAGGGCGAAAATCCCGACAGGCAATGTAGGGTCAGTGATGTTGCAGACGACAGCGACGAGAGCAGCGATAAAAAAGTTGAAAGCAAAGGAAAACTCTCGGGTGTTCCGAAGGACGAATTTAATGACTCTGGAATTGTTGGGATTTTGAGTGCAATCGGTCGTTTCGTCCAAACTGATCAAATTGCCGTTAACCCCCCTAAAAGTTTCAACAGGGGTGTTCGGAGTATTGTTTAAACCGGGCGACATGAATGGTTCGCGCAATGAAAACAGGGATCACACTGATGTTTTTTTTTTCTTCGTGGTTAAGCTTGTTGGGGCGACTGATATACGTTTGATTGTTAGGTGGGAAAATAAAAATGATAAGGAAATAAGGCTCCTGAGCCTTGGGAATTGTTTGGAAAGGATAAAAAACACTGGTGATTTGACACGATTTTTTTGTGCAAACTTAACCACGAAAATAACTTTGGCGCGTCGGTCGTAAATGTTTCGTGGCTTAATTTTTCTAGCTCAATGCATATTTCTCAAGCGATCAAATTGCAACAGGATCGAGTGCAACATTACAATGATTGAGATTGAAAAACAACGGGCCAATATTCCGCGATTCGCGACGAAAGTTTCGACATTAGTTCGTCGAAAATCTTCATCACAACTAAACTTTTATCGACACGATCACTTGCCAAAAAAAAAGTGTTTTTTTCTAGCGCGGAACCTTTCGAAATGAAGTTCACTCCGACTCTGCGCTTGTGCGCTTCTGTGTTTTTCTCTCTTCCTCTTACCCCTGATTTCAACATTGAACGGAATTGGAGTGAGATGGAAATTGTAGCGTGACGTTTCCACTCGGAAATTATGCCTCTCCCTCTCTGCGTATCCTTCGGCGTGATTGATTGGACAACGTTAAGGCGAATTCGCAGAACAGGAAAAATAACCCCGAATGTTTCAGCCAATGCGGCTTGTCAGGAACTGCCACAGAAATAGTTGCGAATTTTTTTCAAGTCTTATCATCAATGGTAGGGATTTTTTTTTTTGTTGTTCCTTTTCTCCGCCAGGGTTCGAATGATTTTTTTTTGTTTCAATGGCGCGACGGTTCCGAAGCTACGTTCATAGTGTTCACACGAGTTTCTCGTTCCGAGTGTACTGGGCCACGGGGGAAGAAGCGATAGATCACATTGCTCAGCCCGTAGCATCAGCTTAATAGAATTGATAAAAATGTTAGACCTTCGTGAGGACAACACGAGCGATGCCTCCACTTATTCGAGACGACAAAACGACGGAATAAATATTCCAGGTAAGACGCCGTCCGATAAATCTAAATAAACTTTTTCATTCACTTTAAGTTTTATTCCAACCTATACAAAATATCGAACACGTTATCCCCCGCGAAATCCTACTCATAGTGACGAAATCGCGACAGTTATCATTATGTAATTGTTCCGGCAAATGACATTAATTATTAATAATAAATTATTTAAAAAAGAAAAGCATCAATTCGGTTTGTCGTGCGTGGGTGGCCAAAGTTCGTGCATCGAACGATCGCGAATGGATAACGAAACCCGCACGATTCTCGAAAAATCGATATTCAAATAATCAAAATTTACTACAATCCAAATTTTTCTTAAACATTTATAATTTAAATAAAAATAATGAAAAATCCAGCAAATACATCTCGATCCTGTGTACCGTCGATTTAATTTTTTTTCTATCAACCACCATGTATTGTTAAGAAACAAAACACAATTGTCAAAAAAATGAAGTTCCCAAACAAACTGAGAAGCTTTTTTGGTCGTGACATTAAAAAACCTCAAAATTCATTATGTCATGATATCGCGTCCGATTAACTATTGAAATTTATAAAATGAATACTACCAACTTTGACGGCAATGGAAAATTGCGCGAAGAAAATTATTCCAATGTCTTTGAATCATCTGGTAATTTTTTCAGTATCAAAAATCATTATTCATCCTTTTCTTTTTCTGTTTCTCCTCAAAATGACATTGATAATTTAATAAAGTGTTTATTGGCTCCATGTAAATTATATAAACAACGTTTTGTCGCAGTAACTTCACAGCACGGAACAGCAGCCTTAAGTCCGTACCTAAATTTCGATCCCTCTTACTTACCGACCAGCCAACCTGAATTCATTTTCCCTGAGGGAGCGGTGAAACAAAGAGGTCGCTTTGAATTAGCCTTCAGTCAAATCGGCGCCGCTTGCATACTGGGAGCAGGCTTCGGCGGAGCGGCTGGATTTTACAGAGGTCTCAAAGCCACCACATTGGCCGGTCAATCTGGAAAACTTAGAAGAACGCAGTAAGTGGAGCAAAATTCGTGTACGATCATTGAAATGTTAGAAATCCTTTTTTTTTTCAAATTTTATTGAATTATGGGAATGTTTAACCCTTCGAGTGCATAGCGGTTCGTTTTGACACCAACGATTTTCATAAAATATGGATAATTTGGTGCAAAAAAACGTCTCTGCAAAAAAAAAAAAACAAAAAATGCATATGTACCGGAATACAACGATTTGAAAAACGCCTTGGGTCGGATTGACCCAATATGCACTTCTAGGTGTGAACTCGAAAAGTTAAAAACCCTGGAGGTCCTTGCACTCAGGCGGAAATATGACCTTAACGTATGTTTTTACATTTTCCACGTTTGGATTTCAACGCTACTTCGTTGTTGCAGATTACTTAATCATGTGATGAAGAATGGTTCTTCGTTAGCAAATACTCTCGGTGTTGTGTCGGTAATGTACAGTGGTTTTGGTGTTTTGCTCTCCTGGGCCAGGGGCGAGGATGACTCGCTCAATACTGTAGTAGCAGCCACAGCAACTGGCATGCTCTTCAAATCGACTGGTTAGTATCAATTTCTTTCGTACTTTCACAATTCATTTGATGGAAATATTCGCTCAATGATGTCTCTGAGTTCTAAGGGAACGGAAATTTCTTTACAAAATTCCATTTATTCCAGAATTGTAGAGATTTTCAATGCTCAAAAAAACACAATGTCTCATCGACATTTGTACGAATTAAAAACGCGTGCGGTACTTTTTAGAGGTAGCGAATCCTGGGTTATCTATTACAATAATTAGAAACTCGAAAAATAAAAGTTATATTTCTAAAAAATTGTCATATTAACAAAAGAAAATCTCGCCACCTAAAGTTTTCGTGGGGCAAATTTGGTTAAAAATGAAAAATTATCGTTACAGAATAGAAACAGAGAATGAACTTGAAAATTAGCCAATTTCATTTTATACAGATAAAATTTTACTTTATTTTTATGGGAATTTACATTCTGCTTCGTAAAATTGACTCATGTTCAAGGTCAGCCCCTGTTCCTATACCGTCAGGGTAATTTTTCGTTTTTACCTCGTTCAGAATTTATCTGTTCAAGGGATTGTGAGTCACTGAAAACCCGAGCCATGATAAAGCACGGAATTTGCAATGAAAACATTTGATCAAATTCCCGAACATTGTTCAGTATACTTTTAAACTTCAAGGGCACGCCATACAGATTGCAATAAAAATTGAACAAATCTTGTATTTTTCGTCGTAAACATACCCACTTCGCACAAATTCGAGCATTGAAGAAAAATAGCTTGCTTCAGAGGCCCACGACACTCCGATCGGCTTAATTCTTTCCCTGTAAACTTTCTCGCTACTGTCGGACCGAAAAATGTCTGTCCAAACGACGTATGGAAAAGCTTGGATGCATTTTTTGCAAAAATCATGAAATTGTTGCTGTAAGCAACAAAACAAGAAGGTTTATATGCTAATATTTGCTCAATTTTCTCGTTGCAGCGGGATTACACAGATGTGCATTGGGCGGTGGAATCGGTTTAGGAATTGCGTCTCTCTATTGCCTTTGGAATAGTCGGGAAGCACTTTCTCAGTTGAGGCATCACAGCATGAATCCGGCGTAAGACTGTGTGTACCAGAGCAGCATCCCTAAGCCAAACGATACCCTTGTACCTTCAATAATTCCCCAAACAACTATTATTTTTCACACTACCAAAATTTCGACTTATGCACAATAATTCATGATCAGCTTTAAATATTTCTGGTTGTTTCGTGTCAGTAAAAACGTCCATTTTTTTGCTGATTCTCGTGATGGCACCGAAAAAATTTCTTTACGTATAAATTCGAAAATTCGATCTAGAGTTTATTGACAAATTCAATTCTATAATAATCATTGGTAACTTGACGTCGAAAAGTTGTCTCGAAATTACGGGCTGCGTGACTTTGTGCTATATTCAAGTAAATTTCCTATCGTTATTTGCCGACTGTTCGGCCAAATGTACTATTAGTTTAGAAATAAATAATACGTATTAAAAAGTTGCCTCGTTTCCGGTTTATCCCCTCGTATGAATTCAGACGAAAGAGGAATTGATAATAAAAAAAAAATCAAAAAGTCGAATTACAGTCAGGAATTTGCCCTGAACCAAAAAGTGATGAAAAAAAAATTGATCAATTTGTGTTCTATTGCAGATCCAAGTGACATTCTAAACGAGACCTCCTGCAGGATTGCGACGATCATTCACAAGCTTGTAAATAGTAAAGGCATAAATCTCAAATCACAAGAAAATCAATTTATAACGTGGATACGTGTGATGTATTGAAAATTGGTAAAGAGTAAATCACGATGGGCATGAGAAGAAGGAAAAAAATGAACAATCGAGTTGAAAGCTCTCTACGATAATAGAAGAAATGATTTGCTTTTTTTTCTTTTTCTTTCCCAGATTTCCTTTTGTTCGGCTAGCGTAGAGTTTGTCGGTTAAGAGTTTGAGGATTTTCCGGACGTGTACAAAAAGATGAAAACGTCGGTGCGTTACAATCTTATCTATTTGTATCTCCTTGGAAACGTATCGAGCACAATGATAAGTTGATCAAATCTCGTCTTATCTCGTGACGCGCGACCGGAAAGGTGTACACGATGCTTTAGGCTCTTTCGAGTTTCCGAAGATCATCTATGCAGCGAGTTCGAAGAGAGAGAGAGAGGGCAAGCGGGACTTTTCTATGAAGCAAAGCCTTCGCGTCAACAGTGCCTGCATATTTTCTCATCTCAGCTCGTTCGCCCTGCCCGTTCGGCTAATATTTGAACTTTGCCTTACGCAATTAACACATCGCCACTTGTCGTTGTGGAAAAAAAAAAAAAAACAAGAAAATTCAGTGGTGACTTTGTGTCGAGCGAAGAATTCGTCACAACGAATTCTCACGTCGAAAGTTGATTCACGTTCCGGTCTCGAGTGCCTTGCTCCGATCCTCGTCAAAGTAATTCCAATGCATCGCGTCATTGACAAAAGCTCGTTCGACAGATCTTTGTAACTTTGAACAAGTTGAAATTTTCGGAAAGACAGTTTAGCGAGGCTCTTACCCGGTTGAACTCGAATTTCGTTGAGGAAGAAGACAGTGAGGAAAAAAAAGAAAGTGATGAGACGCGGATTACTAAAGATTCGTAGTTTATAAACGAATCGCAACTTCGACCATTCGATCTGCGATTTTCTAGGCCACCTATTTATAAGCACGAGATTTGTTTATCGAAGAAATTTATGAGATTCACGGAAAAACGATTCACTCTCTGGCAGCTTCGAGTTTCAAAACTGCGTCGAATTTTATCGATCGAGTGGGATTTTTGATAGATTGAAAAAACAGTGTTATTGTGGATTGGTTTTCGGCAATGAGCGTCGCACAAACAGAGAAGAAATTGAAGAAATTGCGTTGGAAAATATAAAATTAAGTTTTTTTCTTTCGTTTTATTGTAATGCTTCTGGGAATCGTCTGTTTGTGAATTATTCTTTTACACGATGAACGGGAATCAAGCGGAGAAAGTATTATCCGTTTTATATTCGACTGCTGCCGTTTTATCGACGATATCCGTCGTCTCATTGCTCATTGCGTGGCAACATTGGGCCTGGACTCTCGATTCCTGCATCGACGTCGACTGCGAATGCATCCTGTACGGAGTCAATACCTTCAGCACGTTTATGGGTGGCGATGTTAAAATTTGCCATTTCGGAACTTATGGCCTCGCACCTACGATCCTCGTAGGCTTGGTTCTAGCTTCTTATCACGGTTATAGAAGTTGTATCGATCGAAGTCTCGACAGACCACGAACAGTCTCACGTACGACGGCCTATTGCAGTAGGTATGGCCTTCGTTTGAATTTCTAGCTGGAAAAAATTCTGCTGTATCTTTGACACAGTTTTTCTCGTTTGCTCAAACAATAGAAAAAAATCATTGTATTTTTCTTCGAGGAAATCCTCTTGAGTCACTCAATTTTGCTACCCTCGTTCTTTCCAAAAAACGTTCAGAAACAATGCAATTTTAAATAATTTCGGTCAAAGAATTATATATTCGCTCTTTGTACATATTTGTACTTTTTTTTTTAAAACAAAATTGGAACACGATGGCACAACGATACAATTTGGCAAAATCATGGATTTCAATGCCTATTCGATAAAATACAAAAAAAATCGATAAAATGTATAACAGATTCAGATTGAATCTGATAATAATATTTCATTGGTAGAAATGACATCGATGGAGCAGTTGTCATAGTAAGCCGAAAGACAAGATCTGCCTGTAAACAATGGATGCCAGCAGCTTTCTTGGCTGTTCTATTGTCGTGCTTATCCCTGACGCATGCAATTGTTCTGACTGATGGGTACTACAGAACTTGCGACCAATACAGAAGGAACCTAATTCAGCTTCTTGGCTCGAGAGGTCGAGAAGTTCAAGTAAATAAAATACACAAAGCAGTAACAATGATAAATTTGGTTTTGATTTGTATCTCAACGACTGACCTAAATTCGATGCAAAATTCGATAATACGTAAAAAGAGTTTTGTCCAGCGTATTTTGGCACGATTTTTTTTTTTTTTCAGGTAATTTACAATCGTTTAAGTTGCGGTGCTATTTTCGACTTCATGGATTATCTTCAGCCGGATATGAACAACTGGAGACGAGGGGATGAAATAAACACAGGTGTATCATTGCAGTTAGCCATAGTGGCAAGTTGGCTGAATTCCATAACTTTCGCAATAATTTGCATAATTAATTTAATGATGGCACGACAGAGGCAAAAAATCGCAGGTGAAAAGTTGTGTTGTTGTTGTTGTTGAAAAAAAAAAAGATGAAAGAGAAAACAAATGAATGAAAATGCATGTCCAATTGGATCACAGTATAATACATTTTATTTCAGCGCACTTCGCTTCTCTTTTTGTTTTTTTTTTACAATTGTACGAAGAAGTACACTTGATTAACATCCTCGTTCGTTAATGAACAAAGCACGTTGCAACTTAATATACGTGAGCGAATTTCGTTAGAAAAAATAATTCACAGAAATATACTTCCCAAGTGAAAGCTTGATTCTTTAAATAATATTCAAGTTTTGCGATAATTCTTACATTTTATACGAATATATTATTTCTCTCTGTTTTACTTTGTTTTTGTTTGTTTGTTTTTTTTTTTTACTTTTTATTGTTTTAATCAATATCGTACTATGTATATTATGTATAATTGTTATAAATCTCCAAGAATAATTACGGTCGCAAATCTCATTCGCTTACAAATAGACTGTTCAACAACAAAATACAATGTAACAACTATTTTTGTTTTCTTGTATACATATATTATAAATAGAGGAGGGTTTACCGAAAATTCGTGACTTTCGTCTCGAAAACCTATGAAAAAATCATATACACACGGCTTCGATTGCCGAAAATACTTATTTCGCTTAATTTTCTTTTTTCCTTCAATTCTCTTTATCAAACAAATGCTGCATTTTGTTTTCTTATCTACAAATATTTAAGGGGGGGAAGTAATAAATTTAAGGGCGAAAACCGGTCCCCGTTTGTCCAACAAAAATGTGTCGAGTCGTTGGCAAATAAATTTGTGAAAGGCTTGAGAAAAATAAAAAATGTACATACATAGTGTACCTCGGAAAAAAAAAATCCTTTTCTTTCTGGTACAAAAATTCGTGGAGGGTCTAAAAAGGTAAATACTTGTCCAGTTGCATGGAAATTTCTTCTGAATACTGCGATAATATTTGCTCGGAGGCAGTGTAGAAATTAAATGGGAAGAAAAATACTATGAGTTTTCTCGAAAGAGAATCGCGGGCCTGGGCAAGTTGTAAAAAATGCTCAAATTATTAACGCATTAATGGATAAAAGACAATAAATATCCTAACTATTACGAAGGAATGTACGAACGATATTCTACGACGAATGATGATTAGCTGCACCATTGGTTGTTTTTTCTATGAATTGACGGTTCAAATTTTTCATTCGTTTGGTTGAATTGTCGAAAAGCAATACGAAAACATGATGGTAACGAATCGAGCTCGTACAACCACGAGAGATTTTGGTAAATAACCATCTTCTGGAATCAATACATTTTTTTTTTTCGTGGACTTTTCTATGAAAAAACAAATTCCGTATATACACAGTCTTGGCCAAAGATTTCAGAAACCCTGTAAGCTTTCCGTCCGAACGAGAGTTACAATGTCTCGGTGGAAAAAACGGAATATCTCCAGTGACTCGAAAATTTCAAAAAACACAACATCCTTGGAAACTCCATTTCAAAGCCCAAAACTTTCGAGCTACGGTCCGAAACTTTTTATGAAAAAAAAGATTATTCTGAAAAAATTGACATTTTTTTTTCCAGAAATGAAATTAAAGCCGGAAATATCGTTTCTTTTGAAAGCACCGAATTTAAAAAAAAATAGCATAAATGAAGCTGGCGTCGTTCGGCTCAAAAATTTTTGTGCCAAACTCGTACAGAATTTTTTTTTTCACACATATTTCATTTCCAATCCAGACAGAAAATTAACAGAGCAGCTTCAATCACTTTGGCCAAAATTGTGTGAATCTATAAATACACATCGCACACACGCACACACGTAGACGCATTTGCACAGATAAATCTATGCAAGACTGATGAGGAACGGTTCTAGTCCGACAAACGGAAGTTGCTTGTGTACAAAACGTACAGCAGAAAAAAAAATGGTTTCGATCGGACGTTGTATCGTAAACGCATAAAACTCTCACAACCAAACACATACAGAATACAAACTCGAGCGCTATAAATCGATACAGGAAAAGGCACCTATCATAGACGAATATAAACTAGATTTTGTATAATCGAGATCGAGATATAATCGATCTAGATTTTGTATAATGTGGCTGCAAATATATCCTCGTTATGTCTTTGTCCCCTACAGATACAGACACACGTACAAATTGCGATTTGGTTTTGGACTCGTTTGCAATATTGTCTTAAATGTAAACTAGGGTCCTAGTTGTTTTTGTTTGTTTATGGAAAAAGTCGTAGTTCAGAGGCGCAGTTTAATATCAAATCCTGATTAAGGTAGAAGCACTCTTCGAAGAGATCCTAAACGTTTTTACAATATTGAGCTCGCTCGTAATATATGTGCCAAAAATCTGTTGATCTAATCTCTAAGGCCTCGTCAATATTCACTTATTTAGTTTCGTTTGTTTGTTTTTTCTTTCTTGCTGTTGTTTTCGATCAGAGCATAAAATTTGCTGGATCGAAATTTCTTGCATATTTTCGTCACTTTCAACCAACTAAACGATTATTCAGTTTATGGGAAATGACACTATCCAATCGTTCTTATTTACACGTGTCTATGCTCGCAGGTTCTTCCTTTTTTTTATAATATATTTTATCGAAACCACGTAACACCGGTTAGGCATGCTCCATGGACTGTTTACAAGATCAGTCTTGTGTGAAAGGCATTTGTAAAGAGAAATAGCAAATGATGATTCCGTACCAGTTTTGTGTGTGCCTATCAACTGCGCCTCTGTTCGAGTCCCAATTTCGAGCCTTTTGCTTCATCAACACTAGTCGCTTACCTTACGCTCCATCGTATGAAAACTTTTCGCTCAACCTCTTTCTTTTTTTTATCATGTTTTTAAATACATCCTATAAATGCGATCCTGAATGTTTGATTAAAGTACTTTCTTTTCCAAAAGTCTCGTAGATCGTTATCTTACGTATCACTCACACATTCCTCGATTCATATCGTTCAGCTATTATCTAAAGTATTGTACATTTACAACTAGTAGAAATTCTACGAATCTTTCAATTGTATAAACGTGATGAAACGCGTAGCTGCAAAAATAGATGCGTGTGCTTCTCTCTCTT